>JAQMCX010000023.1:11259054-11286126 GCA_029814765.1 Acanthurus leucopareius | reverse complement strand
ATCTATCTATCTATCTATCTATCTATCTATCTATCTATCTATCTATCTATCTATCTATCTATCTATCTATCAGTCAAATGGGAAAAGGAAATATCAAATTATCAGAGGACTCAGAGGAATCAATGGTAAATCTTACAGGTAAAATGGTTTGAATGGACATACTTTGTGCTCACATTGAATGGGCATGGCACATGGTGTGTTTACCTCCCATGAGGACACAACCTTATGCTCTGACCTGATGCTGCCCACAGCCCCCCCCCCCCCGCCGCTGCTGCTGCTCCTTGGCCACAGTATTTGCTGTGTTTGTCTGAGGGTCATTTGCAATTCAAAACACACCTTTCCACAACGGCAGCAGCATCCAAAGCTGGTGGCAAGGAGAGGATATGATTCTGGGTCAGAGAGGTTGTTAAAGGGTGACCACAGCAGAGATGTGATTTTTTTTCATGTAGGGGAACACTTTAAGGTCTTTTTGAATAATTTGAACTAGCAACCCCTTAGAAATGTAATGTACACCAGCATCCCCTGGAATGTAAACAATGCCCTACTATTTGAACACTTATTTTCCTATTGTGCACCGTAAAACATATGTAGATATGCTTAGTGTGAAAGAGGGAGAGACAGAGAGAGTTTTCATGCTTTCAGTAGGTTGACAGAAGTTTTAAGAACATTCAGTTATCTGGGAAAAAGATGTAATATCTTTTACATAACTATATAACATGATCTGTGTGGATATTTGGCGCACTCTGCTGTCACTTTACTGACACTGCAGAGAAACAACGTCAAAGAAAAAACAACTCCGGATCTAAACATTGTGCATTGTTTCAGTAATCTAAAAATATTTTCTGAGGAAAAGGCACTTTATTTATTTATTTTTATTGCAGCAGGGCTTTTCATCTCTATATTTGTATGATTTAATTACACTAACGAATCCGTTTGAAAACACAGTATTGATTTCCATTTCAATTTCGTTTTCATCATAAAATTTTTCATGTAATCATTTCTTCTATAAATTACTTCGTGAAAACAATTACAGGAGTAAATAGAGGAGCCTTGACATCGCGACTACGTAAGCACCACCGACAACAGCAGATGGCAGCATCGGACTATTTCACGGCCAAGCTAGACTTGATTATGATTAAGGTTAGCACGTGTTTGGTGTTTTTGCTACAGTGTGTCAGTCATTAACGCTGCTTTTTGGACTTATATCCCCATTTAACTATTTATTCTTAATAATACGATGTCGGTCTTTGGGATGCAGCACAAACCTGATTGTTGTTCTGCGCGATGAGCCAATGAGAAGCCATGTTTAAGTCCCTACCTCCTGTCAATAGACTACGAAAACCAATAGGAGCAGGGGATGGGCGGGAGGGGAGGGAGAAAGACCAGAGCCGTAGATAAATAAAGTTTATACAGCAGCTGAGCGCATGTCTGGGAAGAGAGTTACGCACTGCTGCTTGGTACGTGATAAAAAATGAGGTCATATTAGATTCTAAGGACATACCGGTATTTAATATTTTCAGAGAAGAAACCGAGGAAAGAAAGGGAAAGTGCAAGGTGAAACAGGACTGGCAATTAAAAGCATGTCTGCAAGAGAAATCAAAACATTCTAACTTGCTTGTAAAAATGCATGTATTTTAGAGAGTTTTTACGCAGGATCTTGTGCGTTATGTGCATGTCTGGACACGAGAGTTTGCATGTGCACATTAACAGTTGAGGGCCAGGTATGGGCGGGTTGCGTCAATACACGGCTCTGGCTGCTCTGTGAAGTTGGTAAATAAGGTTTGACCTCGTGGTGGGGAGAGAGAGAGACAAACTGGATTAACTGATAGCTCTGCCAGCAGCAGCAGCAGCAGGAGCAGCAGGAGGAGGTCGACCAACAAACGTCCAGCAGCCCCTGCTGCCAGTAAACTGTGTCCTGTTAAAAAAAGAAAGCCCCCCACACACCGTGAACCTGCTGTTTTTTATACTTACTAAACAATAAACAGTAATTAACTCGATTCGCCCTCAACGTTGACCTCGTCTGGAGGAAAACAAGCGGAGACGTAGCACGAGAGCTGCTGGTGAGTTTCTGAACTGCTGTCATAAAATTAACGCACATTAGCTTATATTAGTCGTATTTTGTCGGTTATTCCTCTCAGTAAACCCGGTTACCGTTTCTGCCATACCTAACTAGCTCGACATTGCAAATCTTCTGCAGCACGCGGACGTGCCTGACGTCCATTGCTGCCCTCTTACTTCTGCAAACTTTACCGACCTGCCAGCGCAGTAATTTATTCATCTACCTGAAAGTTATTTACTCAACCACTTTATTTCTTTAGGATTTATCTTTTAGTCACAGTCACAGCAGCTGTATCGTTAGTTTGAATAACTACAAGTTAACAACGTGACACGCGTTTGTTATTAAACTCTCTCGTGGCTACACGCCCGCGAGGAAGTGGAAGTTCCAACAGATTTGTTGTTGGCTACTTTTGGTTAATCTGAAGAGTTTATATGACATAAAAGTAGTGCCTCTCTACTCTAAGACTTATCTCTGAAAGAAGCTATATGCTGAGTAGCTCCAACACTATATCCAACTGGAAACCAATGTTCTGCCTTGTCTATTTTCCAAAAGTCTAACGTTTCAAATTTTTGTGGGTCATTTTCATTAAAAAACTTTTCTTCCTGTTTAAGGTGCTGAAATGTGCGCAAAGACTGCATGTGCCTTTTTATCTGCACAGTCTTTTTGGGGTGAATGTGTTTAAGGGCCTAGTCAGCAAACATAGGCACACTCACAATAATATTTATTGTTGTGAGTTATGATTATTTTAAAATAAATACGCAGTAATTATTCTTAAACACGTTTACACCTGTCCTGCTTGTGTGTTTAGAGAGGGCAGATGAATGACTTGAACTCTGTAAGCTGAATTATTCACAGTATTAGAGAGTGACTGAGATATTGGCTGGAATAATATTATCACAATTGTATCAGTGCGGTTGTATGTAAACACAGCCTGTTTGAGGACACTTTTCAGAATGGCAGGTTTGTTTTTAACATGTCAGGCTCAGTTCACATCTCGGTTGCAATTCTTCGATAACCTAAATTCCAGGATTCTTATCTAAAAGTTTGTTGATGTAATGTCATTGTTAAACAACAAAACCTGGCTGAGATACTGTCAGGGGATTTTTTTAAGCTCACAAACATTGACACTGGACTCTGACACTGGAAAATGATCTATCTAACGGCAGCAACTGATGGCATTTTCTTTTTAAGAGGAGATTAACGATCTAAAGGTTAATTTTTATAATAGGGCTGTGTATTTTTCCATACGAATTTCATTTTGGTAAAAAAATTAGAGCAAGAGAGGCCATTTTTACTAACTCTTTCTCTTTCTGTTTTTCTCTAAAACACAATTTAGCAGTGGCACAATGAATATTAATTCATCTTATCTGCTTGTCACAGTATTATACTTTCCATTGTTTATTTATCAGAGAGCAATCACAGTTATTAAGGCTTTATGTAATGAGGCACAATTATCAGCAGAAATGATTGGTACTCTAAAAATACAGGTTTTTTATGCCTCCACGGCATCAACAGATGTGGCCAGAGACATTATGTTCTCGTGTTGTCTGTCTGTCAGTCCAACTACTTGTCACGAATAATATATATCCCAGGAACGCCATAAGGAAATTACTTTAAATTTGACACAAACATACACTTGGAATCCATACGGAGAAGGATCAGATTTTGGTGGTGAATGTCTGCATAATGTTTTGGACTATAATTCCAGAATTAAAACACTTATTTAGACAACATTTCACACAAGTATCTGATACAATAAAATGGCAACATTTTATATCCAAAAGGTCAAAGGCCAACTTCTCTGTGACATCATTATGTTCGGCATAACTCAGGAACAGAGGGGGAGATTGTCACCATATTTCACATTAGTTCAGTTTCTGAAGTGGTGACGGAAAAGACACACGAGCTTACTGCCTTCAAACTGTGCTGATTGTTTAGATCTTCTCTATTGCTTGATTAAAGATGTGTGCAAAGCATCAGTGTTAAGGAATTTGTAGCTTCTTTGCACCAACATTCATATTTAAAGCATTTAGTCCTCAATAAGCTCATTGGTTTTGCTGATGTTGAGTTCTAGGTGATCGCTACTGCTCTCTGTCACTCCTCTGTACATCTCTGAAGAAACAGTCTTAAAGAGTAGACAGCATCTTTCCTCACTGATTATTCACAAGAAACATACTTTTCCATTTGTTTTATCAAAAATATCCTCAATATCTTTTATTGAATTCATTTGAAGTATTCTCCATATGTATTTATATGCATCTGAACAGACATGGATGTAAAGTGCAAAGTTATTGCTTTGTGGTAAATGTGCAATCTTATTCTGTGAAGGGGATGAATCAGATGGCCCCTGGCATTATGTGTCACTACCTTACATGATACAATACAGGTTAGATTGTTTTAACGAAGACTCCGATGTGTTTCGTAGTCTTGCAGGGAACGTGACTTTATTCATGTTTCCCTTGTTAGTGGTGGTGAAACAGCTGCTGTGGTGGATCCCCACCGCACAGTAATGAAGGGAACATTTCCCAATTTTGGCTCAGGTTCAGTAGTCTAAAGCAGTGACGGGAGCCTGTCGGTAAGCCATGAGGTTTACTGAACAGCACTCAGATAAAAACACGCACTCAGGCCGTGATGCCTGGCTATTTTCATAGCAGTGAGTCAACCTTTTGTGGAGAGACAGCAGAGGAGCCTAGACAGCAACTAAGGCTGTGATCTGTGCATGTGTGTTCACCATATAATATGTAATCTAAGTCAGTGTGCTCTCACAAATAGCTCTCAGCAGTGAGCAGTGTATCTGATCGTACAGTCCTCCTCTCTTCTTCTCATTACATTTTTCTTAAGGTTTTAATATGAACATAGTGTCCTCTCCTCTGTTCCTGAAAGTTGAGTTTTTTGTACTGATGCAGAGAAAGAAAGGAGCTTGTATACACCTACTGAGGCAACACACCCACACTGACATTTGGGAAGTTGCTCAATGAATAGATTTGGCAACAGTAACTTCTCCCCAGTAGTATCAGATTTTGCAAATGAAATTAATTTTACCAGTGTTTCCAATTCTGAATCTTGCAGAGGTGCACAGTTTTATAAGTGTGTCACAAGTATGTTGTTGTACATTACTACTCAGTGATATGGACCAAAAATCCTCTTCGTTTGTGGTTGTAATGGCAATAATAAACTAAAAATCCAGATTTTCTTTTTGAAAGTGGGCTAAATGTCCAGTTATATTGTCCAGTTATAATTCCAAGCCTCAGGTAGGATTACACCTGTATTTAATTGACATAGACAATTATAAAACGACAGAGGGAAGATTTCATACGTTGCAAAATTTTCTCAGATTTTATAACTAATAGGACCAAAATGTGTCACATTAATAGAATTGGTCCTAAGTGGAGGCGCAGGAAATGTGTGATTTAGAGCAACTGACAGCTTGTTTAGTTTCCTGATTTTTTCCCAATTGACTTAAGTGAGAGAAATGGCACCAATAAAAATAAAACTGATATTATCTACAAGATCACTGACTGAGAGCCATGCAGGGTCAGGTGTGGAAGAGAAAACCAGAATAAATAATTTATTGCTGTGATTCTAAAAAAAAAAGATGGGAATTATTAGATAGAGCAACATCAGTTGCCACAACATTAGAAAGTCCAGAGTGTGTCCATTATTGTGGGGGTTTCATCACATGCTGAGTCAGTCCATAGTTACCCAGAATGCAACAGTTCTTTAGTGCTGCTGTGCTTGTGGTTGTCAACATGAATGTTAAAATCACCAACAATAACTACACAGTCACAGTCAATGCAGATAATTTGGCACTTTGTAGCTGCTGCAGATCCAAGTCCTGTTTTAGGGGACCGGCTACTGAGACACATACTGTGCAAAGCTGCAGCGAAAGTCTGGATGTGTTTCTAACATTTGACAGTAATTATTTTCTTAGGGTTTACTGATGGTAAAAAAAAAACACTGACATAAATAGGACAACAGTGAAAATAAGTTTCAAATCAGTGTTTCCAGGTTTTTGAAAAATCCATGTTTCTGGTTCTTGTTCTTGTGGCCGTGTCTGCTAGTCCTTTCTATCACATTCTATGCCCACACTCGGCCTCCAGTTCACTATCTGAAAACACAGAGCAGCCCTAAAGGAGGACAGATGACCTACTTACTGGCCCAGTGTGTGTGTGTATGTGTGTAGAGGCACTCACACATTGCTGCTACTCAATCAGCAATGGCTTTTTCCATTGGGCCGAATCCCAGCTGAGCTGTGTTTAAGCACGTGGTCACACCCACAAAACAGCACCTGTAAGGCACTTACAGACACACTGAGTAACACCGCAGATTGTTTCGGAGAGGAATGCAGAAGGAAAATTGTTATTTAGAAAAGAGCTAGAGAGGTGAGAGGAATGAAGTTAACTACTTAATTGAGTCCTAAATGGACAGTGAGTTACATTCACAGCCATTATCACATCACAGTTTAAGCTAAATGGGCCGACAGTTGAAATTTGATTCTTGGAAAGAATTGTTGTAGTATTTTAAGATGGGCCATAACAGAAAACAATCTCAGTCCTATTTATTGCAGAGAGTAACAGGAGAGGTAAAAAAAAAAAAAAAAGTTGCACATGAACCAAACACGTGCACTCCCACTTGCTCGTGCACAGAAATAGCTGGAAGAGGTAACAGCCAGCAACTCCCCAACTCCTCCCTCCTCGTTTCCAGTGACATTTTCAGTTCTTGACCTTGTTCGCATTATCTTCATAGCATACATGCATGGACGGTTTTGTCGCTGCTTTTCTTGTTTGTGTGGTGCTTACCCAGGGATTGCAGGTCAAGAGTATTTTTAGAAAAAGCATTTAAGTCACCTCAAGATATGACAGCTGGCGCGTGTTTGTGTATTTATGTGTGTGTGCATGAGTGTGCATGTCTTTGTTTGGCAGCAAAATGTGTGTTGACAACCGGTTTTATTTCTCTTTCCACTTGCCTCCTTGTCCACTTGTCTTACACTTTGTCTGTGTACCTCTGTACCGACAAGTGATATTATATATTTAGATAACCCATCTGACCTCCCATTTGTCAGTAAAAGCTATGTCTCCCTCCATGCTAACTAACCTGATATTATGGAATAAGACACAACATAACTAATAATGGTATTTATCTTACATCTCTCAGTATCTGTGTATTTAATCCCTTTTTATTCTTTTTCCCCTGCCATTCTCTGTCTCTCTAGTTCATCATGGCAGGTGATATGATGTTGCTGATGCGAGGCCTGGCTAAGCTGAGTCAGGCGATTGTGGAGACTCAGGCCAGCACCCTGCGCAGTGGAGCGAGTAGGTTCAACATACATTTAGATCCTATATTTGAAGAATATATATAATATCTCTGGTAGTTGATTCACTGACAAATTAGCATATGACAAATGTGGAGGTTTCAGCATTTGTGCATTGTTAGCATCCACAGTGTTAGCTGACTTGCTCACTTACCTAGCTAACATGATAGTATTCTAAGTTAACCTGTGGTTAGCTTTAGATACCCGCCAAAAGGCTTCAATTAATTTACTATTTTAGTAGTGGCTGCATTTAAAATAATAGTTTAGCTGACCGTCCAACCTCAATGCAGTACAAAATCTTGTAGCAAATGTTAGCAATGGGTAGTAAGGCAGTATTAGCAAAAAGTGCTAGCTAGCTGTCTTCAGCTTTAATTCCAGATAACTAATGAATTTTTTCTTCTGTACACAATAGCTAGTAGTCTATTAAAATAATTTTTTAAAAATCCTAGAAAATAAATTAGTGTCACATCGTTAACCTACGTTTTGAAAATAATTGTGAAACATCTTATCAGCCACAGGTGGATATACAGAAATGGTAGCATTTGCTCCCATATTATTGTGTGTCCTGGTAAATAGCGTTGTTTAAACAGTCTAACCTTTAATTTATTTTTACGACCATGTACTGACTGTACACAATAACACTAATAATTTTCCTGTATGGTTAGGTTTTAGTTCACTAAAGCAATTAAAAAGCTAATAATAGTAATTTTGTTATCTGTAACCCAGTAGTCCCAGGGGTTGGTGCTGCTGTTCAAGGTGCCCAGTCTGCTGCTGAGCAAGGCCTCTCTGCTGCCATGATGAAAATGCAGGTGCGTAGTTTTAGAAATAAATACTGCTTTGGCTATTAGCAGCATATTTCAGTTAATTAATGGATTATTTTTAAAAATCATAAAATATGTGTAATGTCAAAAAAATGATATGAGCTGATTTTATTTGTAAAGAGTTCCTATGTATGTGTCTGTCCAGGAGCTGTCTGGTCAGCAGCAGACCTCCTCCTCGGAGTCAGAATTTGATTTTCCCCAAGATGAAAGTGCATTTTCAGCCTCAGAGTTCAAGGAGGAAGGGCAGGACTTTACTGATGGTCACACAGGAAATACTGATGAGACAGGAGCCCATCACAGCACAGCAGCAGGAGCAAGTAATACCAGTGGGAAACAGTCATTGTTTGAGGGATACAAAGATCCCAGCAAACAGTTTAATGGACACACCCGATCTTATCACTGTGATGCCAGGTATAAATTGTCTTTTATTCAATTAGAGTGTACAGAATATCATTTTTTGATCCTGATATAAGTTTGAACTTTATCACTTTTTCTTTGTGTGTGTGGCAGACATTTCATCGGACATCATCAACTCTACAACCATAGTCTGAAAAGGCATTTGTGGGGACAGCTATACTATCAGCGTCAGGTCAACCAGCATAGAGGGTACCACCAGGACCCATCCACAGTTGGAGGACTGACAGCAGAAGACATTGAGAAAGCAAGACAAAGCAAGAGGGCTGAGATGAAACCGCACAAACAGATGGTAATTCTTATCCCTCTGCTCCTTTTCTCAAACAGTAAACACACTTGGACATTGGTGTAAACATGTACCTTCTCATACAAACCTTGACATTGTAATAGAGGGGTGTCTTTACTGATCTGTCATTTTTAGTTGAGTGAGAGAGCCAGAGAGAGGAAGGTGCCAGTAACTCGGCTAGGCAGACTGGCCAACTTCGGAGGTACAGTAATACAACTCTTTGTTGCTCTGTTTGAATCTTTGGTGAATCACTGTCTGATTGTCTGACCGTATCTGTCAGTATGTGTGGCTGCATGCAAGACTGCACATCCACCTTTTTTCTGTGGATACATACAGTGTAGTCTGTACAGTTTGTCTGCAAAAGTCAATAAAATAAAGACTTGTGTAACCCCAAACCTCATTCTAGTACAGAGAGTCATACAAGCAATCTCTGGCTAGCAAGCAGCATATCAGGTGATTTAAAAAATAGTATAAACTAGTTAAAGCTAATGCTCCATTAATCAGTCAGACGAGTCAAACTCATTTCAATGAGCTTCACAAATTATTGACAAAATCTGAGATATTTATATTAACTTAGAGACTTTTGAACACCAAAACAAGCAAATAGGGGGAAAAAGGTATGTATTTGGTACTTGGTATGTATTTGAATGAGGTAACAGTTAAACATGGGTAGTTAAGATGATAAACATAAAAAATAATTCAAGATATACAAACAATAAAAATAATTTTAAATAAAATGAAATACTACAGAAAATTTATTGATTATAATGCAAAGGATAAATGCAGATAAAATAAAATAGAATAAGTCAATAATGATGATAAAAAATAAAACAAGTTTAAATAAAACTGAATTAAAGCAACACATACATAAAAGCCAGACTAAATAGATGAGTTTATTTTCTGTCAAAGGATATAAATGTTTTTAGCTTGTTTCCAATTCTCTGAAAGACTGTATAAGAAGAAGTGTGACGTTCAAAATGAATTTGTGACATTCAGGAAACTTGTCCTGACCTTGTAATCTTAGTCTCACTGTAACCTAACACCTCCTCAACAAGATGTAGTAACTTAAGGACAGATGTTGTTATGTCATATGTGTCCCTCTCAAAGCCTACAGTGCCTAAAAACACCACAGAGTGTTCATGCAGCTTGTACACACAAATACATATGACAGTAAAAACAAGATACTTAAAGTGTTAAAAGGAAATCAGAGAAACAAAACACACAGTAATGGAATTCACTTGCGTCGCATGTCAAAACGTGGACCTTCTTAAGCAAACACCTCATGAAATTAGGTCAAACGAATCCAGCCCTTATTATTGCACCTGTGTTGCTGTCAAGATAAAAACACTCTCTTTAGTTTACAGACTGAGAGAGATTAAAGCAGAACTTCAGCTGTAATAAAATCTGTGTGAGCAGATTGTTGAGTGTTAGTTAATCTTCTGTTGGAACATGTTGCCTAATCCTTTAGCCTTTTGGCTGCAACTTTTTTAAACACCAAAATTACTTCAATATGTACAAGTGAATCAAAAAGAAGTGTGAGGAGAGTAAAATTGTTCAAGCATACGACACAATTCCAAATAGTAGTAAACCTCAATTGTAGCAGTAGTAATAATTGATGAAAAACTATCCATTCAATGCATCTTGCACTTATTTTTTGTCTTATTTAAATTTCAGCCTGTCCAAAAAATATGGATTTCAATATTGAACAGTTCTAATGTCAAAGTCATATCTGGACAAGATGTTTTTCAGCTCTATTTAAAGGCTAAAATGTTCACACAAGTAGTGAAAAGCTCATAACAAGTAGCAGACATCATTTAACTTGACAGATCTGAGGTTGTAGATCAGCAGCTTGTAGTTTCACTTCAGAGAGATGATTGATAAGTTAACAGGTGGCATAAAGTTGGACAGAGAAGCGAGAAGCACAGATTGTGTGGGACAACATAAACTGTGTAAAAATGTGATCCCAGATCCCAGTCTCAGATGAGTCAGAGTGGACAGGGGACACAAATATAGGCAGCTTATACCAAACAAATGGGACTTAAACAGGCGGCACTGAGATGCAAAAGGCATAGCTGAGTTGATTCAGCATGTTGACAGTGGTAACATTTAGAAGGTGTGAGAGAGGGGAGAAGAGGGAAAGGGGTGGAGGAATGTGTCCTCAGTCTGTCCTTCACTTTCCTGCAGCATTTGTTTACTAAGTTACGAACGTTTTTCCAATAGCTGTATGAGGTGATAAACTGAGATTTTAAGCATTTTAGGTTAAGAAATAAAATATAGATTTACAAACTGTTTGCATGTTTCCTGCAACAATGATTTTTGCAGGCTTGCTCCAAGGTCCTTGCTGTTAGCATGCATATCATTACTTTGAAGGAATTGGTTGAGGTTTGCAGGTAATTTTGGTTCTGAATATTAAATTAAGAACCAGAAATTGTCTTTTAATGCATACAAGTAGTCTTGAACAGTTGTTCTGTAAACACATGTCTGTCTCAAGTGACTGACACACACTTGTGCTTGGTCTGGTAAGGATTTTGTCGCTCAGAGACACTGCAGGAAATGTTGATCTCTACTTGGCTTACAGTTTCACACTTTGGGATCATATAGATATAAACACATGGTGGCCAGGTGCTAAAAGCATTTGCAATTTTTACCAAACTTTAGTAAAATAGTAAAAGAAAAATGCAAATGGATGCTTTTTTTCATTCAGTGTTGTTAGGCATTTATTGAGAATTGGTTCTGGGACATAAATGGTAGATGGCGCTTTCTCCTGTTGAGAAACTATCAAATGATTGCAAAAAAGGGGTTGAAACAATGTGACAGTCTACAAACAGCGCCAAATAAACCTAAAAGCATAAAAAAAATTAATACCATACTATTGAAATATGACTTCTTTGTTTGTTTCAAGTATTAATGCAAGGAAGGTTACATCAGGTCTCGGTGAAGCGATGTGAACCTTTTTTTATTTTGCGGAAACAACTACTACTGCAACTACTCCTGTCTTCTCCTTTTTCTCCTTCTCCTTCTTCATCTTCTTCTGTTTTTCTGTCTTTTCCTACACCTCTTCCTTCCTCTTACACTTTATCCCCTTGTTTATCTTCTCTCTTTATTTTCTCCTCCCAGAGCTGAAACAGCCAGTCGTTCATTGGAGTTAAATGTTTTCACTAAATTAGAACTTCTTTGGAAAAGATTTTTCCATCTCCCATTAGGCTCATTAGCTCTTTTTCAAATAAGGAATAAAAACACTTCATGTGAACAGAATAACATTTTTGGATATTTAAGGGATTTTTTATATGCAATACTTTAAAATGTGCGTAAAAACACATTGGTGAAAAACAGCAATTAGCATGGTGTTACTGTCTTAGTGTTTATATGAGTTAAAGTTCAACTTTACTGCTTTACATTTTGAATTCCCACTGAATCAAGAGGACAAAAACAGTGAGAATGCTGGATGGGAAAGAGCACGATTATGTTAGTTTACACAACCCTACATAACCCTAACCCACAAGGTCATATAGACAGCACAAAGTTCAATACATAACATCATAAAGTGTGACAGGTACTCATCTCCCTCTGGTCAAACCTTCCTCTAACAATAGAGGTGATAACATGTTTCTGACTAAAGAAGAAATGCTCGGTCAACTTGTATAGGAGACACTGAAGCACATTGTGTCCTGATATTTCCATATACAGTGGGATGTCAAATTTGCTGCTTCAGAGACAGCCGACTAACTGATTATGTAATGCTGAGTTATGTAACCTAGAGAGACTTGTAGGAAACATGCTCACACACACAGTCCTGAACTCGTGCAGGCTCACTTTTTCTTTTAATTGTCTGCGAAAATGACACCCTAACTTTTTTAAAGGATTAAGTGTTTCAGCAGTTCAGTTGTTTGGATGGTTATATGATGCATGTACATAATCTCCATGTGGTGGGTTTGGTTGGCAGAAGTGCAGCTGTTACAGTTTGCTCATTGCACACTCCTGAGTTGATCGAAGGGCTTAGCTGCACATGTTTTGTTTGTCTCATATGTTCTGTTCCATATTTTGATGAGAATAATTTTTCAGGGGGCAACAGATGGCTTCATGCTCTCAGTTTATTTATAGACAAAAACATCACTAAACACTGATGAAATATTCTGACAGGTTCATGGAGGTAGTGCTATTAAGGCAGCTGCCTGTCAATATACTGACACTGAAAGGATGTTTCAGCAGTATCACTGCAATTCCCTGTGATTTAAATGTCTGTCTGTCTGAGTGACTGTATTTGCTTGTATGATTGACTTTTCATTTTGTGATTTTTTAATCATATTAAAATGTTTTATGTTTGTATAAAACCAGCACACATTAATGTGGGTGCTGTTTTGTTTGTTTGTTTGGTCCCATTAGGTCTTGCTGTAGGTTTGGGCATTGGAGCGTTGGCTGAAGTTGCCAAGAAGACTATTAGACACAATGGTGCAGCAGGTACAACACACACACACCTGCTCACACAATATTGCACAGTGATCCTTCCTTTTCCAAACAAATAAGTTATATAAACAGCTTTTTTTTCTTTTACATTTTTCTTCAGATTTTTTTGTGATGCTCACACATTTAAGAGAAAGCAAACACACAAACAGGCTGTAAACGGATTTACATGTGATAAGGCACAACAGTGCAGATGTTAGGATTGCAATTATTACCAAATTTAAGAAACTGGCTTTTAAATCACCCTGAAGCATATAATGCCGGTGTCAATGTCAGCAGCTCCTGGCCACCTCCCTTGCCTTTGGAATGGAGTCTATGAAACAACACTCATATTGAAGTCTTTGAGTCATTTTTTATAATAGTTAATACTAAGTTTTGTTAACTCTTCACTTAGTATATTTATATCTTGCTACAGTGGTTCCAACTTGGGCTTTTGATGGCTGTAGAAGCATCATGGAGCTCGCTGTATTCTCTCCCCACATAATGAACAGCAGGGCTAAAGCTATGTCCCTCCCACTTCACACACTGTGAAGCCACAAGGCCACATCCCCTCCAGTGTTTGTCTGGTGCAGGCCTCTGCTGCATTTTAAATATGCTGCATGGGAGGATTGTAGCAAAATCTGAAACACTTTACACTTATCTGTTGACGTAATGAAATATTTATGTTTAATAGCAAATATATGTCATTTCTCAATTGGACAATACATCATGCAAATAGCCGATTTCATTCACTGTTGTGCTGAGGTCACTGCTTGCTTCTTTTTGAATGCATTGTGAAGTGGATTTGTGTATGCAGAAAAATGCAGGATATTTAAGTAATTATTAAGGACATATCAGAGTTTTATGCCTGTAAGGACAGGTTTGTCTGTTTATCTTCGGATCGTGTTGAGATACAGTGATTTTGCAATGTGCTCCTGTTATAAAAACACCTCTGTAAAAGCCAACATCCTTTTTTCACCACCCATCCCCATGCATGTTGTTACATGTTACTCAAACTTGGTATAACAACAGAACGCAATTAGACTGCCGCCCTCACCAACCTGCCACCTACTGTAAACAGACATTCCTGCCTTGCACCGCCTGCTAATCCTAAAACAGGGTTAAGCTTAACAGCGTACGGACGTAAATCTGTGGCATTTATGCATCTGTTTGTGGGTTTTTATTTGTGTGTGAGTTAATCCCGGCAGAGACACTCTAAACACTCGTTAGTCTGTTTGTGAGTGTGTGTGTGTGTGTGAGGGTGTGTGTGTGCGTGCGAGGATGTGTGTGTGCGTGCATGGATGTGTGTGTGTGTGCGCATGGATGTGTGTGTGTATGTGTGTGCGTTTGTATGTGTGCGTGTGTGTGGTAAATCTCTGTTAAAGCCTCTGAAGGCAGCTTCAGACACACTTAAACACAGTACCTGTGACCTACTGACACAAATCCACCTAGACACACATATCTGCTTGGGTCTGTATGCAAACACATGCATATAATGAATTAAATAAAAATGAAATAAATAAAATAAACTATTGATATTTATAATGAACATTGATTGACACATGTGGAAAGACTATAAACCCAGAAACCTCTCTGTTTTGTGCTTCAGCAGGTGATAATAAGAAAGGTGTTCTGGACTCTAGCCCCTTCCTCTCTGAGGCCAATGCTGAGCGCATCGTCAGGACTCTGTGTAAAGTCAGAGGAGCTGCATTAAAACTGGGACAGATGCTCAGTATTCAAGGTGTGTGACCGACACATGCACACATCCATTCTCAAAGACAGGAAGCAGTAAACAGGGTGAGACAGAGTTAGAGATAAAAATAGAAAAGTGAGTCAGCATGATTAAAAAAAGAAGAGATAAAAGGCAGAATGGACAAAGATAAAAAAAGAATAAAGCTGACAAGTCCTTGCTTTAAAATTGTGCAGCATCAGTGTTAAAATGCGTACAATCTGACAGGGAATCTCATTTGATATCGCTCATATATATTGTTTAAACTATTTGTGCACTTTGCTATCCATTGTGAAATACCTGTTTTTGTTTGTTTTATATGGCAAAATCACAGAGCACAAGAAAACTTAAACAACTTTCAACCTCTAGCACAGAAAATTGGCACGGACTTTTAATTGCTGTTGATCAGTGACTGCCAAGAGTGTAATTTAGGTCAGCCTATCGCTCTGATGGAGTTGGGACACTATCATTGACCTGTTATTGCACATAGAAACTAGTCTGACTCACAGGATGTAGACTCTGGGTATCTGTGCCAACTACTTATTACTATTTGCAGGGGCAATTTCACTGCATTCTGACTTAGCACTGCCCAAGACAATTGTGATTAGTTAAGAGAAATGCAATCAAGCCTGACGATTTCCCTCTATAATAGAATGATGATGTGTTTAGCCAGACCTTTCTCTACACTGACACAGCACTGTGGAGATGGGGCCAGCAATGCATGACCATTCTTACACAGACATACAGGTAGCATCAAATAAGAGTAATTTAGAGTGTAAGTTGATGCTTTTTTCGTGTTTTGTTCATGTACAAAGTTAAAGACTTAAAAACCAGCAGCAGTAAATGTTCTGGCACAGAGCTGGTACAGCAGGGTTGGGTAGCAGCACTTAACACATCATTATGTTTGTTTGTCTCTGTTTGCCCCGCTGCCTGACCTTGGCTAGTGCCGCTCGTCCTTTAGTATTCATATACTGCATTCATAACATGTTAGGGTAAATGCTACACCCCAACAGAACAGTGCAGTAAATATAGGCTGCAAACACAGAAGCAGAGAAGGACGTTGGCGATTTGTTGTTTGCTCAACGAGTTTTCATCCCGGTGGGTTGACCTTAATGTGCTAGTGTGTGTGTGGGGGATATTTTCAGAACTGGCTCTGCTTTACTTGATATCCAAGGTAGTGACAAGTTGTTTTTTAAATTTTGGACACAAGGGTTGCAGTAATCTTCTGTTCACACCCATTTGCTGACACACTGACACACACACAATGTCACTGCTATTTTTTACAAAACAATGAATAAGTAAAATCAAATTCACGGTCTTTCAAAATATTACATTTTTACATTTATAAGATGGATAATTGCACTGAGATGAACTGTCTCGTTTTTTTAATGTAATAGGAATATAGACAACTCAGAAAATTAAAACCTGACCGGTGTCAAGTAAGAAGGATAAAAGTGGCAGTACTGTTGCCTGCGGCTGTGCCGACCCTCTAGAACTGATCCAAAGTAGTTTAAACCTTCAGGACTCTGAAACTATTATAAAACTGTTTGTAAAGTTTGTATTAATGAATCATCACGTTGGCAGCATTGTCAGCTAAAAGTTGTCTTCGTCTCTGTAGCTGCCACGCAGCTTTTAGCTCTTTATTGTCACAGTTGTCGTATTGCACAGGGATTTTTATTGTAGAGTGTTTCTGTATTTCAGATGATGCATTCATCAACCCTCAACTTGCCAAGATCTTTGAGAGAGTGAGACAGAGTGCAGACTTCATGCCAATCAAACAAATGACAGTAAGAGTTTTCATTTTTGTATTACTGAAAATTGTAAAATTCTCTCTTTTATTATTACCAAACTCACTGTAAATTTGCCTTTAACTCCACCAGTGAAAAAAAATGTAAATTACAAATGTTTCTCCAATTATGGACAATTTCTAATGATAAATTACAGAGTTAATGGAAGCAGCTGCTGATATCAGCTGTTTGAATCTTTGTGTAGAAAGCATTAAACAGTGACTTGGGTCCAAACTGGAGGGACAAGCTGGAATCGTTTGAGGAGCGTCCGTTTGCAGCAGCGTCCATTGGCCAAGTCCACCTGGCGAGGATGAAGGATGGGAGGGAGGTGGCCATGAAAATACAGGTAGGCTGTGAACTCTTTAGTGTGTACACAGGTCATATTGTTAAGAACAACACTGTAACTGTGTACGCCTCCTGTGTTTGTCCTCTGTATTTCACTCAAACATGCATTTAAAGAGACCGCCCGCAGATTCTGGTCTGTTTATAAACCTTGTTTAAAGATCAGAGTTGAGTCTGTGTAAAGAAAGTAAGAATGAGATGCTTGTTGTTTCCTACTAACATGTGAGCAGGCTATTTTATTACTTAACAATATTTACCAATTATTTAATTGGGGTCATTAAAAAATTATCTTAAAAAGAATTTCCAATATTAAACCGAACAGTTCTATAATAATCTTATTGTAAGATGAGATTTATTTTTGTGAAGATTCATTTTATTGGATAGATGACCTTATTTTATTCTGTGATCTGTTTGGACAAAAAAGTTAATTTCATTAAAGGTAAATTCATACATTCTAGAGTTGAAGTTAAGTTAAAATTAGGAACTACATAATGTGATGCACCTTCCCTTTAAGGTCAAGGATGGTTGAGATCACAAGATGTGAAGTGACCAATCACCTTGTTACGTTTGGGGTTGAGTTGTTGTTGTCCTACTGACTAAGCGGACATTAAAAGAGTGAGAAACGGAGAAACGTTGTCCCCGTGTTTTTCTTAAACCACGCCCGTGAGTAATCGAACTTATGAAGCTAAGGCTGGAAGAAGTCAGCCTTACATTATTATGGAATATATTTGTAATCCCAGTAAAAGCTGTTTTTAAATTATATTCTAAAGATACAAAAAAATCATAATGAGATTATTCAAACATAATTCAGAGGCTTTAGTGCATTTAAAGTGAAATTATAAGCAAAAAAAAACACAATGGAAAAGTTAATAACTTTAAAGATGGTGCTTCGTGTTTCCTCTCAGTTCATGATGAAATTAAATCTAATAGATTTAAATTTCCTTCCTCTGTGTGTGTGTCTGTTTGTCATCAGTACCCTGGTGTGGCTCAGAGTATCAACAGTGACGTCAACAACCTGATGACCGTGCTAAATATGAGCAATGCTCTGCCTGAAGGTAAATGCACAAAGGAACTCTCAGTCTCACAAACCTCTGTTTTTTTCATCTGTTTATTTTTGTCACTTTATATTTGACTTCTATTATTGTTCTATAGTTGTTTCTTGCATTGTAACCTTTTTTCTTTGTGTTTTGGTCTCTTAAGGTCTTTTTCCAGAGCACCTGATAGACGTGATGAGGAAAGAGCTAGCACTAGAGTGCGATTATGTCAGAGAAGCTCAGTGTGCAAAGAAATTCAGGTGAATCTCAAAGAAGCATTTGTTCAAAAGTATCTAACAGTCTTTAAAAAGTTTCCCCTACAAACCTTCTCTCTGGGATTATTTAGAGGTAGAGAGGATGGCAGGTAACTGTGGTACCCACCATTTCTGCTTAAGTCCTCTTAAGGATGAAACACTAAACTTCAAAACTGCTCATGGGATGCTGCACTGCAGGCAGTTAATTAATGCAATTGAAAGTGCTAACTAATGCTGACAATGTGATTATCTACACTTTCAAAATATCATTTCTTAAAATATTGCCAGCCAAGACAACTGCCAGCCAACTATATTTAGATTCAATGCTCTACATCGGCCACCTGTCGCTTTATGTTTATGTGTGTTTGTATTTGATCGTCTGTCTCCAGGGAGCTACTGAAGGACCATCCGTTCTTCTATGTACCAGAGGTGATCGATGAGCTGAGCAGTAGGCATGTCTTGACCACGGAGCTTGTCCCTGGGTTTCCCCTGGACCAGGCTGAGAGCCTCACACAGGAGCTTAAAAATGAGGTACAGCTGACAAACTGGACCTAAAAAAAAATTTAAAAAGAGAAATTGATAGATATTTAGCTGACTAAAAGGTACAATTGTTGGGGAAAGGTCTATAAATAGTTTGTAAAATAGCAGATATTTAGCAGTTGCTGTTGCTCAAAACAGTCACACCTTTAATCATTGGAGCCAGCCTCAAGTGGCCATTGAAGGAACTGCATGCACATCTGTATTAGCTGCAAGGGACAAGTTAGTTCATGTGTTTCGTGACAGAGAACTGCTTTCTTTCTTGTCAGTAAATACTGAGATAGATGAGCTCAGTTATACCAGTGACATCATTTGAACCTCCATATGTTTTTTTTTTTGTCTCAGATCTGTCAGAACATTTTGACTTTGTGCCTCAGAGAGCTGTTTGAGTTCAGGTACATGCAGACTGACCCCAACTGGTCCAACTTCTTCTATGATCCACAGACACACAGGGTGAGTCTGTCTACAGGCAAAATACAACTGTTATTACTGTAACTTCTAGTACAGTTATCATAAAAACAATAATTGCATATTGCTGACAGTGTGATGTAAGAGTAGTTCAAATGATAAGTGATCACTGGATTGTTCCTCTAGGTGTCGCTGTTGGACTTTGGAGCCACAAGAGGATTTGATCAGAGTTTCACAGATGTCTACATAGAGGTAAGATCTTTTCTTTTATTGTAAAATCAGAATGGCTTGTGTTGTTGGCTGCAGTATGACTTACAGTGAATCATTACCATTGCAAAAATAAATCGTACAGATTATTTGCCGTGCATAAAATATTGAAATAAACAAGACCGAGAGAGGGACACTGAAATGGTAACATTCATAACCTGTTTGTGATTGTAGCTAATCCGTTCAGCTGCTGAGGGCAACAGAGAAGGTGTTCTGAAGAAATCTGTACAGATGAAGTTCCTGACTGGGTACGAGTCCAAGGTGAATATCTCTTTATCTGATATCTCTTTTTTGCCAGTGTTGTTACCTAGAAAAATGGGACGGAACAAAAACATCTGTAGTTGGTGTAAAAGCATTATAAGCAGCCAAAGAGAGATTGAGACTTGTGTTTCTGATTAAAAAGAAAGGATTTCACTTTTTACAAAAGATTATTTGTTAGAGATTCTTCAATAATATTTTGAAAAATTTAAATGGCAAAAAAAAACAGTTTTAGTGGACATAGTAAATGACTAGTCTGTACTTTTGATCTGAAAATATTGCAACTGTTTCTTATTTGTTAAATAAAATGACTCATTTTACTGTCCAGGATGGTCATTAGCTGAGACTAAATATGCAGCATGTTTTTCTCCTTATTGTGTCCAGGCAATGATAAATGCCCATGTGGATGCAGTGATGATCCTTGGTGAAGCCTTCGCCTCCACAGAGACCTTTGACTTTAGCTCCCAGTCCACCACCGAGAGGATCCACAACCTCATCCCCGTGATGCTCAAACACCGGCTCACGCCGCCTCCCGAGGAAACATACTCACTCCACCGCAAGATGGGCGGCTCGTTCCTCATCTGCTCCCGGCTAAATGCGAAGCTGCAGTGCAAGGATATGTTCGGATCAGCATACCAGAAATACTGGGAAGGCCGCACACCGCCATCCTCCCACTCAGCATAAACCAGTCCCACAGTGTCAGGCGGTGTGATGGATAGATGGGGCCAATGGCAAAGTGAAAGTCAAAGGACACCAAGACGGAGCAATGCAGCATGGAGGCCATGTTACCCGATCTTAACTGGTCATCCAGCACCAGCTTATCTTTCCAGTTTTGAGCAGCCCACCACAATGAGTTTTTCAAAGGCACCTACACATGCTTACCACCATTTTTTAGTTTGAAAGGAGGCAGCAACTTCTGGAGTGCTTTAAGGCCAAACTCTACATGAGAGGACAGCCAGAGAGGAGGTGGGACGTGGATGGAATGAGAGAGACATTTTCGTGCATATTCTTATGTTTTGTGTTGCTGTGTTTGTTGAAAATTTGCACAACCTGTCCAGTTTGCCGTCTTAGATCGCATTTATAAAGAGGACTGAACTGCTTACGTAAACTCACAGTCACAGAGTAACGGGGTTAACACAGTTCATGGGCCGTGTGAGTAGCAGTATTGACCAGGACCAACATGTCCTGGCTCAAATGTTTCGGTTCATTTTCAAGGAAGTTTGATTGAATTGTCTGAATATGAATAAGGTTTGTTCTGGATGTGGACAGCAAAACAATGTAGTGATTTTAATTAGAACAAGATTTGAACGAGAGACAAATTCAGGGTCATGCTGATAAGCAAACAATTTGGAATGAATTTAGCAGTTTGTAGAAAATGTGTCAAACTGGAATTTGTTCCTTATCACACACATAAGGTCTGAATTTTAACTTGTGCATGTGTAGTATATCTTCCATATTCAGTTGCTGTTTATAGCTTTTGACTTTTTTTATGGAGAAATCTATGGCAAAGCAAAACTTCAAACCACAACCTTAGTTCCAAAAAAAAGGGGGCACTGTGTAAAACATGAATAAAAACTGGCTGCAGTCTCTTTTCGCCACTCTCCTAACTCGTTTGTTGCTGGCATCAAATTCAGACTAAGCATATGTTTATAAAAATCAATTAGGTTAAAGAGGTAAATCAGTAAAATGTCTTTTTCCTGTTTTTAATTGAGTTTATGTGAAAAAGGATTAACAAATGATCACAATCTGCTTTATTTTAGTGTCCCAACTGATCTGAAATCAGGGTTGTATCAGTGTGTCTCAACTAACCATTAACTATTGTGTCTATAGAGCTCCTACGACACATCTGTATTTTTCAGTTCCATATGTTGATTTATCTTTAGAGTCCATATGGGTCAGAATCTAATGCTCATGAATTTCAGACGACTGCAGACAAAAACATTGGCATTTAAATTTGGTTAGTAAAGTATGATTTCTCTTTATTCAGCTGTCAGTAGGAGATTATATAGAACATATAGAAATAAAACCATATGGATCCACGATGATGACTGTAAGAAGAGGAGAGCTGACGGGGAGACTGGTATCATTAGTGAGCCTGAGTTAAGTCATGAATGTTAATGAACCACCAGGATGGAAGAAGCTCATCCTGATATCGCACAAGCTCCAGCTCGGGCTCACCTCGCCTCCTACGAGCCGGTAATCTCTCCACGCCTTCTCGGGTGTGAAAGCCTCCGTCACCTGGCTGTTGTGTGGCTGTGAAAGTTCTCTCTGCTCTGCCGTGTGAATGCAGATGTAATGGTATCTGGAATGAAGCTGGAAAAAAAGAGAATTAAAAAAAAACAAAAAACAAGGTGCCTGTAGTTTCCAGTGGATGGTATCCTGAATTTATATTTCATATCAAGACTAAGTGAAAGATGGTTTAAACTTTTCTAATCGAGATGCATTCTTTACTGAAAGTTGTGATAAAGATAATGTATGAAAAGAGTAAATGTTTGATCTATACTTGTCATGTCTCTGTGTAGTTTTATGTGTGATCACAACACTTTTAAAACACTTCAGAGGACTGTAGCTCCCTAGAGAAAACAGTTTGTCAGTTCTGTAAAAAAAAAGAGAGAGATCTCAACATATTGTACGCTGTAGGTTAAGAGGTTGTAATAAGTGTTTATAGCAGAAAATACAGTAAGGAGAGGCAGAGAGAGAGTCAGAGAGGTTGTCTTCCTTATTAAGTAATGTCTTGGCTAGCAGTGGAGGAACGGGCAGAGAGCCTGGGAAATAAAAACACACATGCACACAAATATTCACAGAATATACACGATTGCACTTTAGTATCCAGGCAAATGAATCATACCAGTGTTTGTGCGCAGGAGGGTGAGTGGTTTTGGGTGAGTGTGTGCAAATAGACACGTAGACACACACTTTTGTTCCCTCTTTTCCTCTCTGAGTCATTCTGAATGTCATAATTTTCGCAAGCCCTTGGAAAATCCTATTACCTCAATATTTCCCTAAATTATCCCCAAACCATTCCAATCCACAGTTGAACTGACAGCCTGCTGTAGTTCTCCTCAAATTCCAGCGCATGTCGCTGTTGTGTTTCCACACAGTGACTAACAGGTCATGCAGAATAAAGCTCCGGCAGTTCCTCAAACACTGACATCAATAACAATAAAAGAACAAAACACAACCACCCTCAGGTCAGTGGGATAATTATGGGAACCTCAGCTGGCTGCATTTACAGGGAGAAGCTCAATATTTAATTTCTGATTTATTAGACAATATCCTGTGAGCAGAGTCTGGAGAAATTACAGTGGGAAACGATTACACAGAGCAACAATGTTCATTTGGTACTGTAAGATAATGTGTCTGCGCTACCAGAGCCTCACATGTGCTCCCGCACCCAGAACAGTTCAGGCCACTATCATATATTTGAGGCTGAATAAGCTTATTAATCAAAATGTCCTCATTTTGTGGCTGCTAACCTGATCATCTTCAGCATTTATTATGTATATTTTCTCACTGCTGGGACTTAACATTCTAATGGATGCATTGGCTTGCCAAAAGATCCGTGCATTTCATTAATCCCTGTAAAATACCATCTGCTGTTTTCCCAGAATACATTTTCTGAGACATTTGACTCCCAGATGGGTCTCTGAGAAACACACAGTGGCTCCTGAATGTCTCAACCCAGAGTTCAGGACCCGGGATGGTTTAAAAGCTAATGACTGCATTAACACCTTTTCTGAGCAGCGTTGTCACTGTGTTACATCTTGATGGCCTCAATGTGTCTTTATGTTGCAACTTGCTGAGCTAAGATGGAAACAGCTCAGCTTCTGGCTGTGTTTACATGATGATGAGGACGGTGTCAGTGTTAAGGGGGATGTCGTTTACCTCGATGTCCGGACAGAAAGAGCAAGCAGACAGAATTCCTTATAAGGTGAGAGAGGAGAGTCTGGGCACGGACCTCAATGGCAGACATTCATCACACAAACTTTATCAGTTTCCTTCAGTGGGATTTGCATGTTTTCTATCCTCAACGGCAGCGTCGCTGTGCTGATGGTTAATGAGACTATTTTTATTATTGCCATGGAAACTGATTTCATACAGTTTAGTTTAGAGTACCTAAGATCGAAGACCACTTCTGAGCCTCTGAGCTAAATCGGATAAACTCACTTCATAACTGTAAGGAACCTGAAAAAGCAAACTCTCCTTGGAGCTGTGGAAAAGTCCAAATATGCCAGTTTTGACTTGAGAGTGTGAGCACTTTTTTTCTCATAAATAACAACACACTGTTTTGATTTTACCAGAAATGTTAGTCATTGAGACTTTCACTGCTGTTTAATATTTTGGACAATATTGATCAGGCACTCTTAACCTGGCAATGAACTATGTGGCCTCTGCTAGTGTTCGATTCGGAGTTGAAGTGTGAAGTTGAGGTTGAGTATTGATCCTACTGTATGTCTTAATATACGAGAAGGTTAAGTTTAGCAACTGTACAACAATTTTCACTCAAGACCATCATTTTACAAAATCTTAGGGAAAGACATCCCATTTTAACAACACTGACAGTTTTCATGTCAGTGTGTAGCAAACTTAGAAGGCATAACTAAAATTTAATTAAATGTATGTACATCATAATTTTTTTGCAGAGAAAATCTGTTTATCTTTTACATGGATAAATTTTAAACTGTGATTTTGCTATTTAAGAAAACATTGACTAAAAAGTGTCCATGTTTCATGAGAGAACATGCTCACGTCTTTCTGGCTCAGTAGCTTTAATCCTGTGGATAGGGCTTATACTTCACATTAATGTTTAAGAATAACTAATCAAAAATGCAAAGTTCAGTTACAAGAATTCAGTAATTAGAACCAAAACTTTTTTTTAATTGCAAGATTTTGTATCAGTCACTTTGAATGGCTTAAAATAAAACCACCGTTGCAGAGTCACAGAACTAAGCTACAGTCTTAAAAATAGATAAATAAGTCTGTGTGTGCACGTTACACTATACAGTGACTTCACACCAAAGCTCTGCATGCATGGAGTTGTACATGACAGTACGTTCATTCTACATTCAAAAAAGCTTAGCATAACACCATCAGCATTATAAAAATAATACAATTAGTGAACGTTACCCCTGAAACAAAAATAAGAATCCATGTTGAGGGCTGGGATTTGATTATAATACAGGGTACAATTTGTGATTATTTCAGATGCACAAATTGCACCCAAGCCCAAACAAAGCAAAGAAACTCCAGCATCACTGCTACAAAAACACTTAAAGGAGAACACTGGTCATTTGTAAGGCATAAAATATCATCACAATTACAGTCATTATCATTACGATCGTCATCATCTGTCCCACACACAAACACTGCACAACATTTATACAGTCAGAACATAAAGACATTGGTATTTTCATCCAAAATACAGTAGTACTCTTAAAAAGGCATTTGGCTAAGATAATGAAGATGATTAAAACCTACAGGGATGATACAAAAAAAAGAGATACACCACTTATAAAAAAAATCCAATGAAGAAGAGAGGGCATGAATTTCTCTAGAGGCACAGCCAACACTGGGAATTCATCATTAATTAACGAATATCTGCTTTTTCTCCAGAAATGCTGCATGACATTTGCAAAATCTGACCCATAGTACTAGAGAGGTAATAATCTGCATTTCTCCTTTTTCACATGCAATAAGGAGCATTTTTTTTTCAAATGGCCCAGTTGGAGCCCATCCAGTTTGTTTGACTGAGCCGAGCACTCGTCTCCTGCAAACACACACGCACTGATCTCGATTTAGTGCATCACTTAACATTAGCGTTACGTCTAAGGCCAGATGGTTTAATTCTTTTAGTTTAAGGCTCTTTGACTCTTTGACAGTCTTGTAAATTTTGTTGGGAAGTGAGCCAATGATGCAGCACATGAGAACGCTGACGTGGTATCATGGAAAATGCTTTGTTTGGATCATCAGATTCAAGGCAGTTATGTTAGATATTACAGTGTTTTAATTCTTGTACATGATAGGTTTTAATTTACGACTTTTGTTATTCTGAGATCATATATTCTCCATCATTGCACACTTATGATCACACATAGAGACACCCTCACATTAATATTTACAATTGTAACAGTGAATTCAGCAACCTTATTGTCTGAATTTAATTAATATTCTCTATCGGTGTTTAGGGCTGCATGTAGATAATGAAAAATAGCTGTTCAGACAAAGGATGTCAGTCACAAATTTTAAATGACATTACTGTAATTGTATCTTTGTCATCTTGTGACAGACTGTCTGGTGCGTCTGCTGACTATTGTTCCCCACTGTGGGAACCTGTTAATTAGATAAGAATGTTCAAATGACGTGTAATATCTCTTTGACACTTATTCACACATCAAAAAGTTATCAGGAGGCATGAGTCCTTTTCACCACAGACCTGTAATTTTGGGACGACACACATCTTGTGATCAGCAGTGAGATTCAGCTTGTTAAAAAAGTGTTTGCTGTTACAGTAAAATGATGTCTGAAGGAAGAAAAACTGTACTGACAGTAACTGCAGTTTAACCCATGGGTTGCAAATGCTAACGATCAAGTGTCAGAGCCATTTAGAGTTTGATCACATGATGTAGTTGATAATACATTTACTCAATACTCACTGTTCCTAAGTGCTGGTTTTGTGCTCCGTGACTGTCAGATTTTGTTAAATGTGAACCTTGTTATACAGTGTTGAACGTTATGCTAGTTCTGCCATCAGTTATGAGAAGATGGAACATGTCTTATGGTGACGCTGAACTATGAAAGTTAAACATGGTGTAATTTTTCCAACAAATTAGCTGTGGTACTTGAATGAGTCCATTCAGGATTCATGTAACCTTGGTGCTACCGTGTAAACCAGCCAGTTTTGAGCTAAACCATTACAATCAAGAGAACATGATCAATGGAGGACATTGCACAATGTACCTGTTGAATTTGGCACATCCACTTGAGTTTCTGCTTTAGATTTAAAAAAGCAATGTTTTTTGGTGCTTTTAAGGGGTTTTTTTTGGGGGGGGGGGGGGGGGGGACAAAAATTAAGTAAAAAAAATGGAATGGTAGTCGTTTGGTTTTAAAGTAAAATATTTTATAAAT
>JAQMCX010000023.1:11210962-11258954 GCA_029814765.1 Acanthurus leucopareius | reverse complement strand
CCCCCCCCCCCCCCCCCCCCCCCCCCCCCCCCCCCCCCCCCCCCCCCCCCCCCCCCCCCCCCCCCCCCCCACAATGATGTTCACAAATTGGAATGGTACTCGTTTCCTGTTGATGGAAAATATTAGATATTTTACCTTTACTTTACATGTTTTACCTCAGAGTAGAGGAACAGAGAGGGTGTCAGCATCATAATGAAAAAGGCAGTAAAGCACACTGGACTCTGATGAATCCAGTGACATCTTATGCTGTTGTAAACTGAGCAGCAGCTGCACCGGGCAGATAGATCGGGGCAGTGGAAACTCTGGTTGCACTGGCTCTAGAAACACTGCTTTTAGCCTATTGAACACACCTCTAACAACAACCACTTTATGTACAGCATCTGTGGAAGTATTTTTGTGGGGTTTTTTTTCATCCTGCAAAGTTTACAAAGCCCAAAAATACAGAAATAAAGCTTGCAAAAACAATATCTTATTTATATCACACAGTCACGCCAATAAATTGTCTTTCCCCCTTCATTTACTTCATCCTGACATGTAGTCTGATCTACAGGTTTTTGCAGATTTACGTTTTTGTCCAATAGATCAAATAAAAATTATCAAAAGGCAGAATTCAAAAACCACGGTCTACTTAACAAAATACAAGCACATTGTTTTTCTTATTCATTGTATTTCTTGTGGCTGTACAGTTTACGTCTCTTTTCCTCATCATGCTCCTTCATCTTCAAATGTAAATGTGTAAACCGGTCAGCAGAGCACAATCAGATGTCTTCTCCACAGAGCAGTCAGCTCTTTCTCTCTCTCCATGTGCTGGATTTATTTCAAATGTCTCTGCTCCTCTCCATCGTCCTGCGTTTGAAAGACAGACTGCTACAGATCATCACAAAGGTATAGGTCACCCTCAGGCTTCAGGGAGGTTACAGAGGTCAAACTGTCCATGTGATCAACCAGGCGACAAGAGAGCAACCTCCTTCAGACGTCCTGAGGAAGACCCTGGTCTCTGTAGCCTGAGCAGACAGAGGGGGAGGATGTGGAGATGAAGAAGAAAGAAAGACTTCTGAATAGTTGTAGAAAACAATTTTGAATCTATTATCTGGTTTTAATGGCCTCCAGGTACGAGAGTTTTAAAGAGCAACGTGAAATTGCTAAACATTTGTTTTGAACTTTTGACAATAATTGCCTCGTCTGTTTCATTTAATTGAAAGATAAGAGAGCGAAGAGGAACTAAGCTGCAGCATTAGAGGCTCCTGCTTCATTACATGTTGGCTGACAAGGTCTAACCATCACCAGCATTTCCTCACAGAGCTAAACTGGACTAATCTGGCTTGTTTTATGGTTAAAAAATAGCTTCAATCTTTAACTGTTGTCAATGCAAAATAAAAAAACATTTCTAATAATGAGCCACATTTCTGAAAATTGAAACGTATCACCACACAAAGCACTGAGGCCTGGTGAGGATCAACAAGCATTTGGCCATAACAGATGTTGTTTCCTGTAAATGATTGAGAAGACCACGTCAAGGTTACAATAAAACAACTCCGGTTTTTAAAGTAACCTTGAAGACTTTTTATTACTGTTAGCACTTAATCACTAGAGCATTTTTTTTTTTGCAGGAATGGGTCAGTTTTTTTTTAGCAACACATCCACTTGCATGAGGACAGACATGCGTTGATGTTAATTAATCGGCAGTCCTGCTGACAGTTTGACGCTTTTCCACTGATGAACAGCCGGTGGCGGTTTCGCACCAAGAAACTGAGCAATGCACCAACAAAAGGCAAAGAAGAAGAACATAGCTACCAAACTAACATGGACTTCAACACTGTAAGTTACTGATACTTCTAAAAATACCTGAACCTGAACCTTAGACCTTAAAGATGATCATTTAAACATGACTTTGCTTTCGAAAAAACAAAAACAAAATTATACAGAGAAGCTTTAAACAAATATTTGCAGCTGTTTGACGAATAAATTTCTTTCTAATATTCCACTAAATCTGACAACTGGCTATAAAGTTTAAGGTATGATTGTTGTAAGTCATCAACCAAGTCATCTTTACTGTTCTAATATCACTTGACTAGATTTGTTAAGCTTTTCAAATTCACACACAACATCCTATTTTATCAGCTGGTGGAGTCTGCTCAGTTGAAATTGAGATTCGAACCAATTGAAAGGTCTTCAATCGTTAAATGGAACAAACTCCAACTGCTGATCAAGACACAAGTTTTGGGATAAGTTTGTAGGATAACCTTGAGTTGGATATTTTTTGTGGTCAAACAACTTTATAAAACGTGAAGAACAACCTCTGCTATATAAGTGTTGAGCATGAAGAACTACTAAAAGTGCTAATGTGTCAATAGATTCACTTTTATGACACTTAAGCATGATGAACACCGTGTTATACAGTTGGAGGCTTGTAGGCTAGTGAACTATTTCCATGGTCAAGATTAAACTTAATGCTTGAGCTCTTGAGATTCAGGCTGCGTTCTGAAAATACCAACAAATATGTGATGATAAGGCTCGGATGAAAGATCATGAGAAAAATTTTAAATGAATGAGTTTATGAGAATGCCTGGAAAATGTGGTTATTTGCTTTGGCCTATATGATATCTCTGCTACATTTAATAGTGCAGACTATTCACTGTTTCTGTGATGTGCTTCTACATCACTCAAGGGTTTTATCAACTCAGTGTGGGACTGTTAGTGAGTGAGTTCAAGAAAAAACACCTACCGTCAGAAACTTTGGTTCATGGAGGAGAACAGAGCGAGGAGAGAGGAGAGAGGAGACAAGAGAAGCAGTTAGTGATGAAAAACATCAGCTTCACCACTCAACCTTTTTCATTTACTATCATACACAAGTTGACTGAATTGAGTTGAGACTCAACAGGGGATTTGGGCAAAAAAAAGAAAACATTTCCAGAGAGCGTTTAGTAACTTTTAAAGGGGAATAAAAAAACATTTTAACCCGAGCTGACCCGGCTCTAATTCACACACGCACATGATCAAATGAGCACAAATACAGTTACACAACCTCTGTTTGCTGGATCGATAAGCAGAATTATGGAGACAGGAACAGAGGGAGATGTAACTAGTAAAAACCTGAAGCCGAAGGATAAAATAAGGTGGTGAGGGAGACCAGAGGGTGGGCAGTGAGTGGGAGGACTAATGTGAGAGAGAGACAAAGAGAAAGAGAGGGAGCAGGGATAAGGCGAGATCAAATAGGAACAATCATTAGATAGAGAAAGAGGCAATCAGTGGGAGGAAGATAATACCATGATCATTAGATAGATGGAGGAAGAAGGGGAAAGGGAGCTGAGCAGAGCGGTGTTTGTACAGATGGAGGTATTCGTAGAAAGAAGACAGTGATTAAATGCAACAGGCTCATTAGAGAGAGAAGGAGAAAACTATTGCCACATTGTCAAAGTGATTCATAGCACAGAGAAAGAAAAAGGGAGTAACTGAATAAAAGCATTAATCCTAATGCTAATCGCATCGGTGGTGATGAAGAGTAGAATAACTGACTTGCAGATACCACGTTGAGAATCTGCCCTTTGGTACATGAAAAAAAATAAAGGTTCTCATATTTGTATATAAATATTCAATAAGCTGCGAGTCACGAGCGCTAACAGGAGTATAGATTTAAGCAGCAATAGTTGAATATGACATGTGCCCCGAGGCCTGAAAAACAGTGGGGAGCAGTGAACAAAAACACAGGGGTGGGGGGGGTGGGGGCTCACTCACACACACACACACACACACACACACACACACACACACACACACACACACACAATTACTGTACCTTACACACACACACACACACACACACACAATTACTGTACCTTACACACACACACACACACACACACACACACACACACAAACATGTAGATCGCTGCAGGAGTGTGTGAAACTTACACGCTTTTGGTTGCACACGCAGGCAGCAATTACCTCACATGGGCACGCTCATACACAAAGGAGCCAGTGCTGTGGTAATTCAAAGGCTGCCTCACTGCAATAAGATAGTAGCAACTCTGTGTGTGTGTGTGTGTGTGTGTGTGTGTGTGTGTGTGTGTGTAGACTTGCTCATGAATCAATGCCTGAGGAGAAGACACTACTTTCTGACAGAGAAGGCGGTAAAATTACCCACCTCTCCATCTCTGTTCTCTGCATCTACCTCTGCTTCTCTCTTCTTTACTATCTGATGTTTCTGCTCTGTTGTGCAGAGCCTCTCGGGTGAGGCTGCTGTTATTGTGTGCTAGATTTTTTTATGCCTCCATGCTTGTGAAAGCCCCTAGCTAGAGTTTTGGATTGTTTTTAGGTAAGTTTGTGCATTGGTATGTACATATGATTCTTGTGAGCGTGATATTCTGGAAATGTTTTGAGGGAATTCAATTTAAACTCAGCACAAACAACGATGAACTGATCAGAATTCAGTGGTCACATCAAGTTCACTGGTTTTGTTCACACTGAGTTAACAATTATCGTCGTTGCTCCATGTGTTAAAGCTTTTTCTCGTTACTGTGTTTCTCAGTAAATAATAACAACCAACAATACACTTATTAACTTTTAATGAAATCTTTCACTGCACAAACACACTGTTTGTTTTTTTTTCAAGGCTAAAAGTGTTTTGAAACAGCTCGACAGTGTTGTTTAAAGCAGATGTTACTTAAAAAGGAGCAATTGGTTCATTTACTGGTGTTAATGGGGTCAATTCATTTCTGTTTTTTCACATGTTGAAAACTATAAAAATAGTTTAAATAGTTATAATAGAATAGAACAGAATGTTGCCAGATTTATCCTTTAAATATTCTGCTATAAATGTCTTGAAAAGTAAACTTGTTAAACTTCAATGTATGAAAAAGCACAAATCGGTAACAGAAAGTGATAACAGACTCTGGAAAACTACTGGCTGAGCTTTTACACAAGTTTTGCCGTCTGATTTTTGTTCCATAAATCTTTCATAGATTTTTGAGTGGACTTCAAATTCATCCACCTTCTGCATGTCATGTATGAGACAGAAAAACATAAAAAAAAATTTAAACAAGAATTTTGAAGAAAACAGAAGAGAAGGCTGTCAGACAGGAACATAAGATGCAGCTGGACAGGTACTGACTTGCCAGGATGACCATGTCCATTCCCCAGAAGATGCTCATGATCCATCCAACCATGATAACAGCTGTCAGTATCTGGATGAGGGCCGCTGCCACGTTGAGCCAGAACACACAACAAACACCTCGCTCTGAGATCAGCTCACTGCGAGCTCCACACAGCACCGTGAAGGCTGAGATGAAGGTACCTGTGGGACAAAAACAGCAAAACATCCTGTTACCAAAAAGCCTTCCAAAGACATACACAGTTCATTTAAAAAAAGGTTTGGTCCTGACGTCGTTTACAGTGAAGCATTTGGCTCCATGTTTTGCATGAGATGATGCAAAGACTTTGAAAGAGTTTTCCGTTCTGGTTAACTTCTTCAGAAGTACAGCAGGCAGCAGAATTTCCAATAAAGTAAACTACAAGAGACATGTTTACCTCTGCTGAGAACATGGCACAAGTAAATTCCAGCGTAATTCACAGCTGTGCTTTGACTTGAATGCTAACACCAGCATGCTGATATGCTAACAATGACCATTAGCTAGCACGCTGATGTTTAGCAGGCTATGTTTACCACATTTACCAGCTGAGTTCAAGCATGTAAGCATTTGCAACTCAGCGAGAAACACAATGGCTGACGCATGATCATGATGCAGAGATTCTTGGTCCAACTGCAAAACCAAAAGTGGGAGAGTCCAAAGTCTTTTATGGAAGGGGAGATAAAGAATGTACCATATGTCCACCAGTACAGGATTGCAGAAATGCCCTATTTGAAGCCCTCAGTAAGTATGTATTGATATTTTTTTAGTGTCAAAATTGATTAAATAATGTATTGATATGTGCAGAAATGTTTTTATATACATATAGATATAGCACATGTTGGCAAATTCCTTGGCAATTTATTCAGTTGGCTAGTTTGGAGCTATTTCAGCCTTGACCAAAGTGGAGTGGTAAAACAATGCACTGATGGTGCTGTCTATGAAGCCACACCACAACTGTAGTTAATGTAAGAAACGTAAAACAAACAAACTAAACAAAACAAACTAACAAAAAATGTTCACATCCATTTTCTAAAAACATGAGAAAACTGAATGAAACTCTCTCAAGACAAAGTAAACATAAAGGCTTATTGACACTATGGCGTTCACTCAGTGTTGGTCAGTGAGTGAGTCACGATGTAAGAGGCCGCTGATGGTGAGTTTCTGGCATCAGCACAGGCGGTGTCTCGGAAAAGAGCACAGAAAGAAGCAGACATATTGATGGTCACATCCACTAAGCTGAAAACAGAATTATCTATGTGGAATATCCATGTCTACCTAAACAAAATCCAATATTGCTCCTTATCCTGTTATCCGGAGACCTGGACCTTTCCAGACACTGTTCACTTGACAGCAAGTGGTGTGCGTGTGTGTGTGTGTGTGGTTGTGCTGAGCATGTATCACACAGAGAAGCATGAGTGTGCGTCAGTGCAACCAAATCAGATTAAGTCATTACAGGATGTTTCCATCAAATAATTTAATCAGGAACAGGGTAAATAAAAAAGGATTTTTCTTTCAGAATTATTGTTCTACCTTTATTATATATTCAAATTTTCCTATTCAACTATCATTGTATCAGCCTCTACGTTTTTTTAAGCTTTTTTTTGGCTCACAAAAAAATAATATCAGTGTTTCAATATATAAGGTATCATTGCATTATTTTTTGTGGTAATTTAAAAAACAATTTATTTTTATGTTTCTATAACTGCTAGAAGCCTCTCAATAAATTCACTTTTTCAAGTCCGAAACCATTTCTCAGGGTTGCTGTATTTGAAATTTTTAAAATTTATCTTACAAAATGTCTTTTTTATTGAAAAGGCGATAAGTAAAAAGCAATGAATACAGTTCAGTTCAGTCCCGTAATTCATCTTGTATGGCATTTTCTAATATGTGCCAACTTTTCTTTTATCACGTTCTAAGAAGGACGTTCTCAAGGTAGGTCCTGGATAAAATTCGCCAATCAAACAATCGTGCCACCTGTGTCCTGTCTCTCAATGATTCCGTTCAAATAAAACCTCCTGAAATATGATATTTTGGGCAGAATTCAGGCTGCACACTCATGAAGTTCACAAATATAACAGTGGCTCAACATCTAGATTTGATGAATTTTGGGGCCTGACCCCATCACACGTATTTTTACAGGGGTACCCAAACCTTTTTCCAAGCCAAGGCCCCAAAAATAATATTGCTTAAAGCCCCCTTATGCAAGATGTAAAAGCAGGCAATGGACAATTGTAAAAAACACACAGTTGGCAGTAAATCTGTACTTGTCTAATGTTTGTTGCCTGAGTTTTACTTGGCCAGGAGTTCCTCAGATTTTTGTAGCTGAGTTTTTGGCAGCTGGACAGTCATTTGTAAGACATGCAAGTTTCCATTCATTATCTTTACAATTCAGACTGTATAAACAGCCAAAGGAAAAAAAGGCTTGATTAAAGCATCTCTAAATTGGCTGGTTAAGATAACTTAAATAAAATAAACCTTTGAGTTCTGTGTGCACTCAGAATTTCCTGGCCTTTATTAAATATGTGTCAATTCAGAAAGTCTCATTGAGAATCAAATGTCTTTAACAGCCTGAATGATATTTTTTTCAGAAATTGAGTCATTAAGTCCAAGAAATGTTTTCATTTCTACGTAATTATGAATTATTTACAGACTCAACTGATACTTAGACCTTCTCTCCACAGGCTTTTTGTACCCTTTTTGCAGATACTGAACTAAATACTGCAAATACTGAATGCCACACAAGAAATGCCTTGTGGGTGTTGTGTGCATCATTGCCCTGGTCCTTTTCTTTGGTAGCTACAATTCTTGTCACATTGAAGAAATTCAAATAACAGAGCAAGTCAAGCAGGTGGGGGAGGGAGGAATAAGAGTGGTTAGGCTGCCAGCTGCATCTTGTTCCTTGAAAGCAAAGAAAGGCCAAAGTCAACTCAAATAGATTGATGTTTCCTATCATTATTACTCCCTCAGGCTGTGACTATTTTCTTCTGCTTATTTCTGTTTACATATCTTTTTAAATGAACCATAGCTTTACTGGCAAACTGAGAGCTATGTCATGATAAATCTTTCTATAGAAGCACAGGCATGCCAGATGTACTCAATTTGTCCCATAAATGCTGAAAAATGTGAATGTACATGATAATATTTACTTTCACATGGCCCACACTGGCCTTATCTGGAAAGGCTTCCAAAAAGTCAAACTCTGGAACCAGCACAATACCAGAATAGTAAGTGGAAAAGTAAACAAAATTTAAAAAAAAAAAAAAGGCAAAACACATTTACATGAGCAACAGATGAGAGTCGATGAATTAGATATTTCCTTTCAGACTTTTAGCAATGCTCATTTCAAAGCATCTCAATAAAAGAGCAAAGCATGGAGCTAAAATGAGATTCCACCCAAAGCCGATATGGTCTGATCAGGGAGAAAATGTTCAGGTCGCAGAGGCCACACCCACCAGCAGATGAGCTGGCTGCCGACGGAGCTGCCCACCTCCAGACATGAGCCATGATTGACAGCAAGCTGGTGGCTGAATGGTTACACATCACCTCCATCTTTGGCATGAAGAATGAGATTCATCCAGTCTGGCTATTTCCAGTTTTTTTTTAGATATCAGTCATGTGTGCTGTGTTTGCTGAACAGTGGTATCATTAATGTTGGAGGAAATGGATATTTGCTGTACCTGGCATTAAACTGTCTCTTAGATTTGCAGTTAATTATTATTTAATTGCTGATTAATCTGGTAATTTTTTTTTTTTTTTCTAGATTTCTTAATCCCATTCGGTTAATAGATTTTCAGACACGACCTAGTAAAAGGTAATTTCTCAAAGCCTACAGTAAAATCCTTAAATTGGGTCTTTTATCTGACAAGTTATGCTCGCAAATATGAGCAATTACACATCTGAGAAAATTGAACTAAAACATATTTTACATTTTTGATTGCTTATTACAATGATTGCTTATTAGGCCGCCTGGAGGAGAAAACAAGAATTAGATTTCTAAAACTGACAAAGCCGACCTATCACACTGCAAAACAAATGGATTAAACAGTTTCATGCTGCAGCACAATGGAAAGCAAAGTATGTAGGCCTTCTGCATACTGTATTTGTAAGCACTATGTGGAGGAGCAAGAGACTGAATCAATACTAAGCTGTGTTCCTTTAATACTATGTAGCATATGGCTAGCACACTGCTAGCATTGCTCCAGTATTGAAACATAAGAGGGACAAACAAGCTAACTTAAGAAGTCTGTGTGGTTTTCCAAGCAAATTCAGATATCAGTCTTAATTACTATTTACTGATCATACGGAGTCCAGTGGAATGCTTTTATTGTGACATAGTTATATGAATACATGCAATGTTTTGCATGTGGAGCTTCATTTGCAGCACTGTTGTTGGATAAAAAGAGTCTAATCAACCAGATTTGGACATATTGTGCACTGTTATGAAAAACACATTTGTGTTGTTTGGTGAGGGCACAAAGCTACATGGATTTTTTAAAAACTGTTCTTTTGAAAAAGCTTCCTGCTGTGGCCAAACACACTGCTGAGAGTGATAAAACAAAAAAACCCCCCAAACAATGGGTTGAAAGATGCTGAAGTGCTCCACAGAGCTATGGGGAAATATAGAGTCAGGTGATGATTATCTGAGGCTTTGTAATTATGAGAGGCTCGTTTTATAAAGCAGAATGATAAATCAGTTTACCCTTTTTAACTTTAATGTCTGTTTACTCCATGAAAATTTCACTGGTGTCCAATTAGTAAGGTTTTTTTTCAAAAGTTCCAGTAATTGGCATTTAAAAGATCAGCATTTGAATTCTATGTTTTCTCTTTTCTAATTTCCAGAGTCTGTTTGAACAAAAGTCCATAAAACAAAATATTTCAAGGCTCTAAACATGCAGGTTATTGGACATAAAATGAAATTTTCAAAATCAATTAAGAAAAAATGTATGTTAATGTATGATTATTAGACGCCACAGGCAAAGTCAGAGCAGTACAGAAAAATCAATTGTTTCACAGTCCTACACTTTGTGGCCGCAGGCCTCTTACAGAGGCTTCCAGACTGCACATAATTGATCTAAACAAAGACAATAGCCTGCTGCGTCTGAGTGTGTACAGTTGGATAAAAACAGACATGTACTGTATTAGTGCTCAGCAATCGTCCACTGCCAGAATTAAGGTTCAATAAATCTTTAATCTTCTCGGTTTGAATGATCCTCCATTTGTGAAAAGTTCTTGGATCCTCAGTATGTCAATCTGTGTGTGTGTGTGTGTGTGTGTGTGTGTGTGTGTGTGTGTCTATGTGTCTGTGTGCCTAGATATTACCCAGACTAATGACCGTAATTAAACAGAGAACTCTGCAAAGCACCCACAGCTAGTGTGGGAGGTTAATGATGGAGTGTAAGAGTGTGAAAGACAGAGAGAAAGAGAGAGAGAAAGAAGGAAGACAAAAAACATCATAAAACTTCTACAGATTTGACAATGCCAGATGAAGGGAGATGGGAACATCCCTTGATAAAAAATTTGGAGAGAGCTTTTTGCAGTGTGCTAATCTCTCGATCTAACTCAGGCAAAATGGACAATGATAGATATTACCCCTCACAGACTTGATGCAAGCTGACTGTCATGGTTCATTTTGTATTTATTAACTTATTCTTGCAGTCTGCATCAAGTGTCGTACATTACTTGATTCAGTTTCAGTTTTTTCCCTTTTAAAATCCCACTTTTATATTTGCTTGTTTGAGAGTGGATTAACTTAACTCTTACCCAAACCCTGAGCAAGATACAGCCATTTTTTAATAACATTATCCCAGGCAAACAAGACATATGTGATATCCATGAGTGATTCAAAATTTGCTAAACGATAAAAATAATAACATTTTTAGCCAATGGCATTCTTTATGAAAGCTTTTGGACTGAAGGTTAAAATAATATTTCTTTTATAATGCCTACAAATACTCCTATTTACTCTTTTCCCCTTTTGTTGAGAGGAGCACAGACCTTTAAAGTTGACTTATAAAAAGCACAGTTAGGCGCATAAAATACAGAATACAGGAAATAAACTGTCTGATAGTATAAACTCACTTGAAAGGACAGGCAGACATCACGCTTCATTTGTGTCCCTCAGACATGGGCTGCTGGCAAGGAGTCACTTATTTTTCCACATCAAGATGTCATCTCTAACTATGCTTAGTGTTGTAATACACTTACTGCGTTCCAAATGGTAATCTCTCACACAATATGTGCTAAAATAATACAGTAAACACATGACTGTAAAGTGATACTGAATCGGTTGAGAGAAATACTGCTAACTTTAGCCACACTGTAAGTAAAGTACGCACTTTAAGAATGAACAAACACACCCGCATAGACTTTCTGCATGTCTGGAACCTGCCAATTAAAATTAAAAATGACAGGCTCAAATATTTACTGAGCCTGTCTACATTCTTGGACCCTGAAGTGTAAAGAAAACACTGCCTGCGTCACACAGGCGGGCTTCCTGTTACAGCTGAGATGGAACAAAATATCACCAGCTGTTTAGCTATTTGTTTCGCTGAGCCTGCCAATCGTAACCCACTTACAGTCAGCTTGTCAATGTGTGTGTGAGGCTGCCAAATATGTGTCACTGATCTGCGTATATGTCCGAGCTCACTGATATTTGCAACCTGTTCAGTTTGTCATGAAAAGGCTTCAACAGTGTACGGATCCAAAAACATGGCCTCCATCAATTAAAACTGCTCTTCATCCTTCAACTGCGAAAAAACAACATCAGGAGGGTTGGAGATGTTACATAACAGCTCATTAAGCATTAAAGTTTGTTTGTACATGAGTTGACCAGAGGGGTGAGCGTGGTCACATGATGATGGTGGGTGTGGCCTTCCGTGTAGTCCATTCTAATTATTATTTTTTTTTAATCAAAAAACATATTAAAAACATTATCAAGGTTCAAAACATCAAAACATCATTGTTTCTGCTTTTTGATTCATTCGAATTAAGACAGCAAATGCAACTTCAACGCATGCAAAAATGATCGCAGTCCACACCGACGCTGAAACTCCTGTGTTTCAACAGCAGCGGAGTATCACAGTCCATTGCACTGTATAAATAACAAGATAAAAATCTCGAGGTGCAATGGGGCTGAAAAAGCTCAAACAGCCCGTCCATTGGAGCACACTGACAGCAGGACATTTAAACAAACTCTGACCCTCAAAGTGGAGAGTAAAAATAGGTCTTTTTAGTCAAAACAGGATGTGAGGCAGCTTCAACAGTTTTATCAGGAACATCTAATGCGCGGTTTTAACACACAAACAGCAGAATCAAACACTAAGTAGAAATGAAGAGGCCGGTACATTTAGTCTCAACGAACAGTAAATATTTTTTTCATGAAGTCAACTCTCTGACAGTCTACACGAGGCCCATGTGTCTGACTGCAGCTGCACCTCATCGGTCCTGGAGGCTGGTATTTCCCTCCCCAGTGCTCCTGGTATCAGCAGTTGAGCTTTTTGGCTGGATGTTCATGTTCATATTGGTGGGGCATTAGAAACTCCATGGTTTAAATTGCTCCTGTAAATGTTTAACGCCTAGATGTTGCATTGCACCAACCATACATGGCTAAATAAGTGCTTCACATCATGTAGTCTTTATTATTTAAATTGACTGTCATTAATCTGTGCTTGGGTTTAATCTTATTTTAAGGCAAAACAGGGCTGGATTTGGGATTCAAGGACAACTGCTCACAATTCAGGAATGTTCCGAGTTTTTCTGGGAGTTCTGGTCATCCTGTTTGTACATGAATGCATCTTCTGGTAACATGTCAGCAGTAGCAAATAGATCAGCAATATTTAAGTCAAGCAGTCAAGAGCCATTTTAAAGCCTTGCAGACATTCCAAATGCACGCAACTGATTCTAACAGTTCAAAAGGACAACCATGATGTGGGTGTTGATGTCCTGAAAAAATGAACTCTACAATACCTATCATATGGTCATGAGTCCAATCATAACCCTAAAACTAGATGACCCAGGGTTCAGCCTGCTGTTATATGGCTTTGGTGCAGCACCCAAGCCATTAAAGCTGAGTGAATGTAAAATTAATATGAGGTGCATCAAAGCTCACTACACTATTTTCTGAATTCAGAATTCAGCAGAATTCTTTATAGGTTTTCTCTTTAGATTTTTCATCATCCGTTTTTTGCTTTTACAACTTTCTGCACACCGATGAGTATTTACCATATCAGACCAAATATTTTAATCTTTCAATGGAAGAAACTTTCCTGGGGGAAATACCCCACAGAAGATCCTACCTTAAAGAAAATAAAACAGAGTTCCCTCTAGAGAGAACTTGGCGGGGGGGGGGCGTCCAGGTTGCCCTGCTTGCTGAGAAAGATTCCATCGTTGATGCAGTATGACTCTCTGCACGCTGGTGCTTCGTCACATGCAGCTGGTGCTCTCTCTCAGACAGCCTGATACCACCACTGACAAGGACCAACAAAACTGTACTGAAGTCAGAGCTTTCTCTTCTCTCTTTCTCAGTTTCCACCCGTTTGGTCCCCATAAAGATAGAAATCCAGTCTCACACACACACACTCATAAACATCCAGAGGCAACATGTCAACATGATCATGTAAACTGAAGCAGTGTCTCCAGTATCATGTACCATCCACCTCACACACGTGCACAAACACACAAACTCACACGCCTCCACACAACTTACACACGTGACATCCCCCACCCCCTTCCCACACACACACACACACACACACATATACTGAGGGCTATATCACACTATGACTTTGTCTCTCTGTGTCAAAGCCTCACACTTCCAGTCCTCTTATGGCAAAGACTTAACACAACCTGAGTGCTGAGCGGTTTCCTTCACATTAAGAATGTGTGATTATTTACAGATCGACGGCTCTTCAGTTACTTCACACTGCACTAACAGCTTCCGTGGTACTAATCAACTGATTTTTTCCTTGGTCTTCATTACATTGCAGAGACAATCTAAGGATCTGGCAGCTTAATTTCAAGTGAAGTTAAACGAGTGGACCCCCGGAGGAGGAAGAGGAGGTTGTCACTTTGAATCCTCGCTATAAAACTCTGAGTGTAGAACATAGACTCTGCATATGAAGGTCGGTGGTAAAGAAACACAAAGAAAAAACAGTATTTTCTCTAATATGAGGCTTATTTAGGAAAAATCGAATCAAATTTATGGACCAGATTCTCTTGTTGCAGTTTGGGGAAGAATTTTCTTCATTTAAAAAAGCAAATGTGGAATGCCATATGAACCGTCAGAAAACAACACATGCCTCAGTGCGAACTTAACACACTGTAAGTGAAATCATTGTTTGTGTCTCTACTGTCTCCTGCTGTGCCTGCGTTTATTCCTTTTTATCAAACCCACAATCTTTTCCAACCGGGATAGCAGACACATCTTAAGTTGCCCAATTTTAAAGAAATTATCTGCAAGTTTCTTTAACCATTACAAAAAGGTTTCCAAACATTAACTAAGAGGTCATTTTAATCCAAATTCACATCAGACGTACTTGTATGTGCATGAAACAACATTTTACTTTGTCATTAAATTAAATTGTCATTATTAGGTAATTCACAGTAAAACGTGTTTTTTGTGCTTTAAAACTAAATTATATGACTCAATATTGTTGGAGCACAACAATGCTGGTGTTAATGTTAACATTTTCATGAAAATTAATAAATATCTTCCCTTTTATGGGTTAAAAATGTCTCAACACTTCACTGGCTGTTTTCCTCTTTAATCAGAGGAATGCAGCCCACCTCCCTCGGCTCTTGTCCTTGAAACTGTAAAACTGTGCTCATTCTTAAATATTTGCAGACTGAGAGTTGTCGTTCGCAGAAGTGAGCACTGTTTTTATGAGCGCTCTCTCTAATATGTTTAAATTCTGGTACAGTGATTGAGATTTGTGCTCTAGGTGGCTATAGAAACACCAACAGACTGCATCGTTTTACTTGATGTCGATCTCATGATGACAGCAGACCCTCAGAGTCATAATTTATTCCCTAACCTAAACCCTCAGAACTGAATACATGCCCCTACTCTTACCCCAACCCTAAACTTAAGCTAATTCCAACACTAACACTAGTTCTAAAACTAGTTTATAACCCTCATATAGTCCTTTAAAGTTCTGAAGATCAGCCATAATGTCCTCACAAACTACAAAAATGACAGCAATACAATCACACTAATCAAATCAAATCAAACTTTATTTATATAGCACTTTTCATACATAGGAAAATGCAACTCAAAGTGCTTCACAAGATAAAACAGAATAAAAAAAATTTTAAAAAATGTATGTATATTGTATGTATGTAGCATTGTGACTTGTTTAAGTGCCATTGTGAGTAAAAAGCTTCCACATCAAAGCTTATCATTAAAAGCAGAGAGCTTGCACACAATGGCATCATTCCATATCAAAATGAAGGCAGAAAAGCTGTGTGTTCTCTGCAAATCAAAAAAGCCAGAACAGAATTCATCCCTCGTATGCATTATGAAATCTGAAAAAAAAATCAGGGACCTACTTGTTCAGGTGAGCTAAGCCAAGTCTGAATTGCAGCACAGGAGATTACAGAATTGAAATGGATTCTGCCTCCAACATGACATTGTTATGAATTTATTGAATTTCAGCTGTGAGAACAAAAATATTCCACGTGTGTATTTATGTGTAAACGCTTGTGCATAAATGTACGTGTGTGTATGTTTGTGCATTATGTGTTCGGCTGAAGTTCTATGAAGTCACCTCTCGATTTTTTTATGGCTTCCTGTGTGTGTGTGTGTGTGAGAGAGCTGCAATAATGCAGATGTGTTTCTGCCTGTCTCTCCGTGTGTCAGTTCTCGGTAGAGGTGTCTCATTACGCTGTAGTGGCCTGTTCTTCCCTCTCCCATCCAGCACCTCAGGAGTGGATCTAGTTACTGGCTAATGGCCCTCACCCACCTCGGTTCTCCACTGGAGACAACCTGACCCCGCTCTGCATTTTTGCCTGTGAGTCACCCCAGCCAACCGAGTCCAACTGAGGGCGTCTAGAAAGCACAGTGAGAAGCTTTGGTTTTGATTCACAGTGTATTTTCTAGTTTACTCTCATTGTTTATATGTTTTCATCAAGCGCAGACAGTTTTTATGTGTTTGTTTGCTCTTGCATGGATTTACGATTGCATGTAAGTATGTGTTTATATGATGCCTGCGTATGCCTGCTGTTTGCCCCAGATCAGTCACCAAAACAGACAAAGGCTGGATGCTGTTTTGTTCTAAATACTTAACACTCCTCCTCGTATCGCACTTCCCTCCCACTGTTTTCAGGATGTTTAGCCCTCATTCAGCCGTACCATGAGAGACACTGATGCAGGCATTTTAGACAAGCCAGGCCTCAGCAGTTTAAATGTATCAGTCATCAGGAGCTGTCGATCTGATAGGCTGCCCTCCTCAACCACCCCCACCACCACCCCCTTCCCTACTGTCTCCGTCTGCTGCTTTTATTTCTGCTCACAGTGTTTATATTACGTACTCACACACTGACAAAGCAGAATGACAATGATACTGACGAGCATCATTAGAATTAGGAATGTCAATATATTATTTCAACAATAAAAACAGAAAAATTTATCTTTTTTTTTTTGCGAATGAGCAGATTTAAACAGCTGAACTACAATTAAAGATTTTTTGCAAATCAGAAATATTACTGAAATAAAACATACTAACAGAGTAATGCCGTTTTCTGATATCACTCCAGATACACTTCTACTCCACAAATAAGTCAAAAGAAAAAATTTTATTCAGTGCTCTTGCAGCTGACCCCTTTGAATCAGCCGCACTTAAGAACACTTAGCAAAATGTCAGCGTGCACCTTGGGTCCAGGCTGATTAACTGTGCAGGAGAACATTTTACATTACAGAAATGCATTTAAACCTAATAATGCCTCATTGAAATAGCCTCTGTTATATAATGTGTAATTTGCAATGCAAAATCTGTGGAAAGTAAAAATAAGCTTTTCTTCTACAACATTAAATGCTTGCTGCCATTATGTTTCCCCCCCAAAAAACCTTTTTCGGATGCATGTGGGCTTCACTTTGAATCACTCCAGTCAGCACACCCATTGTAAGAGTTCCCCCGTTTCACAAATCACCAACATCTACAACCACAAATACCCACACAACGTTTTTTTTTTTTTGCCTCACAGTGTTTTCACTTTCTGCAGAAAGCAGCTGTCACACAGTTATTACAGCTCACTCTCTAACATCTGTGGATTTTGAAGCTTCATAAAGACATGCACGTGTGGGTGTTTATTTGTAGAGATTACTATATGTTAAAATTATGTGTGTTTACCATAAGTTTTTATTCCCTTTAACAGCTTCATACTTGTTTCCAATCACCCAATCATCCATTTTTACTCTCACAGTTTCTGACTCTTACAAGTCATCAACATTACAACAGCTCATATTGCATCATATCACCAAATTACACTAAAAATTACTTGAGCAGTGACTTAAGTCTCCTTTACGCTCCCACCAGTACAATGTAACTTGTTGAGGCATTGAAAAGTTAGGTGTCTTTTACACTTGCAGGATGAGAAACACCTAAATGCAAACACAGTATGCATTTACACTCACACACATGCAGCAAAAACACCAAGCAATGTGTAAAAAAAATGCCTCGAGCTGTAAGGCAGAACTCCAAGCCGACTTGTCTCAGTGCTGAAACTCAAGATTTCTATAAACTTGCATCCAAACTTGAAAGCTTTCTCAGCTTATGAACCTTCAAACAGACAAGAGGCCTAATAGCTTCACAATGAGGCCCAGCTGCATGATGGGAAACTAAGAACCATTCTGAGGTAGAGCAAACAGTGATTTTTTGTATCTTTTTTAATCCACAATTTCAAGGCAGTATTAAAAAATGAGGGGAAAGTTACGTTGTGTTGGGAGGAGGACTGAGGTCTGTGTCTTGTGTTTGTATCATGTTGCCTGGTGATGACAGCCTCTTTGCCACTCAAATATGTTCCTCAATCTGCTCTTATTTCACATTCCTTCCACATCTTACTCTAGTTTCCTCACTCCTTTGTGAATCCTCAACAGCTGCCAAAGTTGGATTTCTGTAATCAAACTATGATTTTTTGTTGTTTCTTTTCCTCGGTTTGATTTCAAAATGTACATGCAGGTGATTTTTCAGAACTCATTCATAGGTGATAATTGAAACGGTGGACTACTCTCACACATCTTTCCTCTGCTTCCCTCATTAAAGTGGTACAATAACTTCCCCTCAGTAGCTAATGGCAGCTCATTCCTTTATCTGCCCTGCGCTGATGTTCATCCATGGCAAAGCCAGAAGGGATAACCAGCACAGGCTTCTTTATTTTCTTTGAATCCCTGGATCAAGCGGCAAGACTTTTGTGTTCAACACTCTGACGAGTAGTCAGGATTCCTGGGTAGCCGGCTGTCTTCTCACAGTAAAGCTCTTTGAAATGAAAGTGAATTCCCCCCTGCTTTAACAACCTGAGTTAGTAGCTAACTAATAAGGGCTGAGGAGGACGAAGCAGAGCGTAGATGTGTCAGGATAATAAATCAGCAGCAGAATTAAGTTAGCCTTTAAACAGCCCAGGATGTAATTTCTGTTTCATTGTCTCTCTGTCTTTGTCTCTGGTTGAAGTTTCCCTCCACTTCCATTTTCCCATTATGTTTTAGTATTTCTCACATGCAGCCATTAACAGTGTTTTGGTGTAACCAAATAGTAAATTCGAAGTGATTTTATCAGCACAGCAGGTACCACCGGCAACCAGCGCCACACGCCAAGTAGGCATTTTCTCACAGGAATGTTAGGGATAATCAGCTACTGGAAACGCTGACTCACTGATCTCCTCTGTGTGTGCGTGTGTGTGTGTGTGTGAAGACATATTCAGACAGCAAATACTTTTTGTTTGACTTTAATTTGAGCTGGTAGTCACACAGAGTTTAGACACCTGTGTGTTTATGGTGTGCAGTGTTCAGTTTACAACAATAGCTGTTGGTAAGGTTCATTGCAGGGATCTGGATGATGCCTGCTTTATTTTTTTCTGAACCATCTGTCTGAAGACCACAGTAGTACAATCTAATGGCTCCACTGATCTCCGTCTGGTTTGGTTGCTACCTGAAATAATGGACTGAAAGTCCCATTTTCTCCCGCTCCATTGGTGCTTCTTCTCGAAATGTTGCCATTTTTTTGGCGTCCTCTGAGGCAAATGTTTGACATTTCGGGAAATAGACATATTTGCTTTTTATCAGTCAGATAAAAAGATAGATTCCCAGCAAAAAAGGCCTCCATATGTAGTTAGTTGGCCTAGCTTAGCACAAAAATTGCAAACACTGGGAAGCAGTTAGCTCGGCTTCATCTAAAGATGATGGGATCTCCCTGTAAGCTCCTCTAAAGCTCAGTGACTGACATGCTGCAACTTTTTTTATTCCATTCAAGTTCTGGTGCAAAAAATAGGAGATACAACATGTAGCTATTCATTTTTAGAGGTACTGGTGGTGTTTCTTTTCTTTTTGAGAGGGCTAAGTTAGCTGTTTCCAGTATTTCTGCAAAGCTAAGCTAACCAGTTGGCTATAGCTTCATATTTATCAGACAGACATTATAATGGTATGAGTTTTCAACTTTTAGGAACTTTTATGACTGTAATCAACATCTTTTAAAAAATTAGGTTAGTTTTTTGTCTTTGTCTGTATCACCATTCCCCTCCATCACCTCGGAAGGTATTTCAGAATAATTTGGATGGATTTTTGAATCCAGAGTAGCTCAGGCAGCATTGAAAGGTCTCTTAAACTGTGGCAGTGATTTGAAGGTCATAGGTGGCTTGTTAAACAATGAATGGCTTTTAATTAAAGGTGTAAATTTTCACCAGGCGAGCCATTAGGGCTGGTTTGTGAAAGACAACTGATTAATTATTGAGATAAGAAAGCATGTTCAGGAAGCCCCCCCAGTCTTAATTTCATTCATTTGCAGGGCTGTCACTGAAGAAGTGGACGAGTCGCTAATGAGGACTTCTGCAGAAAATCAGAAATACAACATTTTAGTAATACCTCCTTGAATAATTTAAAAAACAAAATTTCTGATTTTTTAAATCATACAAGGAGGTATTGCTAAAATTTTGTAAGAGCACTTGTTGTAGGTCTAACGTGAAGATTACGGAGTTTATTGGTTTGTTTTCCATTAGTAAGGTCTTAATTTAACTGTTAAGCATATTTTAGAGGCATCGTTCAAATGTTGCAAAACAAAAACAAAAGGAAATGTGAGTTATGTGCACCTACATAGATGGTTTTGAACATGCATAAAAATAAGCAACCATATGTACCTGGCTCAGATGCAAATAAAAGTCTCTCGAACTCATCGCCTAAACCCAACAGGGAGTCAGCCATTTTGAATTAAGAGGCCATTTTTGGCAATTTGAATGTGCTGTATTTTTTTGAACTTGTTCTAGAGTATTCATCAGACTGACATCAAATTTGGTGTGCGTCCTCTGAACCACTTTGTGGTTTTCAAAAGTTATCAAATGATCATGCTATAATTAAAAGGCCCTTATGTGGCAACACATTTTCATGTCTCGCCATAAAAAATGAAATTGTTCAAACTTTTGTGTTAAATGTCCAATCTGCACCAAACTTCACATGTTTGATAAGAGTCCTGTCCTCAACACATCTACTTGACAATATTTGGTCATACTCATGGCGCAACCTGCTGGCCACAGGAAATGACTCTCGATGACCAGGTGTCATACTTTAATTAAATCATCCCACAGAATTAATCTTAGTGACTTAATGACTGAGTGTTTTGCCATGATAATCGAAGTTTTTTTGAGGGTGAAGGAATCAGCGAAATCTCACCAAACTTGCCACAGTTGTCACACATGTCAGATATTAATATCTGGTGTAAATTTAAGTAGTTGGTGGGGCCTAATGGCTGTGTAGCGCCCCCTTCAAGGTGTTCCCATTTCCAGTTATGTATATTAACTTTTTTATACTTTTTTCCCCTTAATCTGCCACTTGTATTAAACTTTTCTGATTCTAAAATTAAAAAGGTGTATTAAAATACCTTCATGGAAACACAGTTACTGTTACAGACTCTCTTCTCAGAATCAGAATCAGAATCAGAATCAGAAATACTTTATTGATCCCCGTGGGGAAACTGCCTTTCATTACAGATGCTCCCATTCAGAAGACTTAAAGAAGTAGGAAGTATAAATATATCAATATATCAATAAAATTAAATTTAATTTAAATAAAATTAAAATTAAAAATTTAATTAAAACACAAGTACTAAATAGACAAGCCGTTGCAAGAAAATAACAAGGAACTGATCGGTGAGCACAGATTAGTTAATACTGCTTGGAAATATTTAATTTGTGCTCCAGAGTCAGCTATAACATGCATGAGTTTATTTGAAAGAAAGAATGGAGTGGGCGACTGCTTCACTTTTTGCTTTTTATATTTCAGAAATAATAAATAGACTTTTTGATGGCATTCTATTTAAAAACACAACTTTTTCAGAATTATATTTAAAACAAAGAACAAACCCACAAATGATTCATTTACAAGGGCATTGAGAGACAAGATAAACAGAGGAAACAACTGTGTGGTCCTTTTACATGTCAACAAGTGGACGGAGGGTAGATGGAAGCTTTAGGGGTATTTTTACTGCAGTGACAGCAGAGGGCACTGAAACACATTGACTGCTCTTCACTGATGTTAAAGAGAAGTATTCTCTTTAAAGCTGATTCACATGTCACTCCCATTATTTCCTTGTTTCCAAACAGTTTAAAATCAAACCTGGAGTAAGCGACAAGATTTGAGTTTTAATTCAAACAATGTTATTACTGCTGTGTCATCTGCATGCCAGTTTGATGAGAGCACACAAATTGAGAGAAGTTCGAGCTACATCGAGAGACCAGCCAGAACAGTTCCACCTATACTTACAAAAATGTACAAGCTGCTTAGTTACCCTGAAGTCTTCTGCAGAGGCTCTTGGACTATAAGAGCTCAGCAGATAAGTAAATTTCAAATTCAATGAAACATTGAACTTTATATATAATATTACTTGCATCGTATTGCTATTCCTATTTTATCTGTCATTGACTAGCAAGTTAAATACACTTAATGGCACAGTTTCATTTGGACTAATAGTTTATTGACATTTTTCCTTCCTGTTTGTTTAATAAGGTGATGGATCATTGCTGTGTTGATTTTGGAAAAGTCCTTATCAAATAGACTTCCTACAGGAAACGCGGTAACTTTAATATGTTTCTATTCAGGTGACATTATCACAAACAGTGTTAATTATATATATTTCAGAGCAAGATTCAGCTAGCCATATTGTCAGAGCTGTCCTCAAAATATAAGAACCTGTTCATAAGCAAAAGGTGGGTGGAAACAGTGGGGCTTACAGCACCAAGGTTTGTACTCAAAATACATAATCAACATTCTTTTTCATGTTGGGCTTCACTCTTCAAGAGCTGTCAGTATTTGTATAATACTCCACTGGATTTGTAGCTGATAAGGCTCATGAGTAAACAGTGCACAACAAAGGTAAGATAAGCTGTGTCATGGCTCCTTCCTGCTCCAAACCCTGCCTGAGTGGTCAGGGTGAGAGTGTCACAGTAAAATCAACAGCACACATGCTGCTGTGAGAGATAGCGGAGCAGAAGAGGGAGAACAAACACTTACACAGAGGAGTGAGACCAGTTCTTTCACACTATGGAAGTCCCCAAAACTTCAGGGGAAGGAGAGAGCCTATGCATAAGACAGCATGCAGTACATGTACACTGCTCTCTTAATGAGTTGATAAATGGCTCTGTAAGTGGAATAAGCCCAGCGCAGGGCGTTTAACACTGAGTGAATGATTTAAGAAAATCTCAGACATATGCCGAGAGCATCAAATAAATGACATGGTGAAGTCCATGATGGTGCAGAACAGATGTCCTTCCATGGTCAACCACCTGAGGAGAGCCGTGAAAGAAGACAGAACTTTGGTAGAGTGAACACAAGCATCAGACAGGGGTCCTCCTGTGACAGCTTCAGTGATGGAGCTTTCTGTGCAATAATAAGGAATTCAGCCTCTATTCATTTTGAGAAGAACCCACGTGACATTACATCCATAACTTGGCTCTGTTTGCGTTAAATATATACTTCTCTGACTGACAGAGTCCCCACTCTTTTCCAGAGCTCATTATAGTATTTATAGCATTCCTTCATTGGATTTTTTTTTTTTTTGGAAATCCCATTGTATACTCTAAAAGGTAAGTTCTATATGCTATATAAATAAAATTTGTCATTATTATTTTATAATCTTAATCCATTTTAGGATTAAGGAGACAGAGAAGAAGCACCACATTAGTGGCTGACATAACGCCCAGCAGACACATCACTGACAGAGCAAACACCACTTTGTGAAACATGATGCAGGACAGAAGAGGGCTGAGCACATCTGACCTGACTCAACATCGCCTTGCTGGATGAATTCAAATGCACTCCATGATAAAATTCTTCAGAAAAGCTCTTTCTCCAGTTTATGATGAAACCTATCAGTGCTTGGTGTTTTAAGTCTCAATATGTGGAGTGCTGTGCTCTCTGGAGGATGACATCATAAAAAGATGGTCCAGATGTGAAAAATTAAAGAAAAAATAAACAAAAAAAGAGATAAGGAGAAGGTGTGAGGAGCTAGGAATAACTTGAGGGAAAATATTTGTGTTTAAACTGAACTAAAAGTGAGCATCTTCCATTTAGATGCATGCAACCAATAACCCAGACGTACAGCAAATTTTATGGATTTGTGGAGGAACAGGTTGAGAATGGTTTCGTTTGCCTGTTTTTTTTTCTTTCTCTAACTAGTAAGTAACATAAGTGAAAATTTTGCTCTCCTCACCTGAAGACTGGAGAGTGTAACTTTTCTTTAATAAATGATCTATCTGTGTCTATTGCAAGCAGACTTTTCCACACTGAGCAGCACTCTGCAAAAAGTAGGAGCAAACATTTGAGGAGTCTCTGTGGTCATATCTGAGAGCCAGCAGAGAGCCCTTCTGCAGCTGTGTGAGTCAAATGTTCACTCACAGCCCATGAGGGAGGAGCAGGAGAAGCTGCAATGAAGGCTATATGTCAGTGAAAAGTCAAAACACTCATTTTCTGAGGCAGATTCATGCCATGGGGGAAACTTCCACCAGTACAGACTGATGGATGAGAAATGGAAAGTCCACAGAGAGAAAGTGTGGATGGACTGTTGTGTTCACTGAGACAGAAAAATTTGTTACTCAAATAATGTGTGAAAGAGCCAGAATCGTTTCTACCGTTAGATCACTGATTGTGTGTGCAGTGGAGGAGATGTGGTAGAAACACTGGCAAATTGATTGTAAGGAAAATGCTTTTTAATGACAGATGGCTGGCTCTGAAAAGAACTGTTGTGTCCAGGCATTTCTCAAAAAGAGCCACCCATTCCTCACATCCTGTCTCTGATGCTGCTGTTTGTGAAGAAGCTCATCAGTGTTTGACCACTTGCACGCTGGCTATCTGCTCTTAAAATTGGAGCCCCTAGGAGAGGCTGAGGAGGGGCGGGCTGAAAGGAAGCGACAGCAGTTGCTGTGGGGCATTTGAGCTTGGGGCATGTATCCTGGCAATCGAGCCTGGAGCTCTGGAGGTACTGCAGCTGTGACAAACCTCTACTCCAAGAGGTGCATCCTCACCTTTTCCTCCTCCTTGGACACTACTTGCATGTGGTTAACTGCCTGAGGGAGTGGCCCAAAGAGCCCATTGGGGTTGATGGGGCCATTAGGGTTAGGGTCAGCAAACCTCTCATGATTTGCACGATATGTGGAGCCAGCTAACACACTGCATGGTCATCAAATGCCATAATACAAACCTGTGCCCCTGCAGTCGCAGGAAGAGGGACAGACAGCAAATATTGCTTTCCCAATCTGAGTAACTAGCTCAGGAGGAGGTGGATTGTTTGATCTGTGAAGGAAGAGATGAGCGGTGTTATGATGTTGTTATTTGGTCATCACAGTGGTATAACGTTTGTTTTCTTTTGTTGAAACAGTTGCTTGGCAGCAGAATCAAGGCCAGACATGATTCCTACAGAGGGATAGACCTCTGCTCACACATAGGACCTGTGTTCAATATTTCCCTTAACTCTTGTACAGGGATTAAAGCAAGGCACAGGTTCTTTCAGTGTCCCTGTTCTTCCGCTTTGTGGGATATGCTGCTGGCATGGGTACCCCCTTTTATTCTGACACTTTCTTAATGATAAGGAGAGCCCAGCAGGTAGGCAGAAGGTCAGGAGGCAGAGGAACAGATGCTGAGATGAACCCATGAGCGACACCTCTTAGAGGGTGAAGCTCATACACAACAGAACCTCAGTTTGCTAACATTACAAGTCTAGTTACAGCTTGAGGATTTTGTTTGGTTAACACAATTATAATTTATTTGTATGGGGTATAATGGTGGTGTGTCCACTTTTGGGATATGTTTATTAATCCAGGAACAGATGCTGTCATGATTGCTCTTTTTCATTTTTTTGACACTTTGCTTCTGTTCTGAAACAGGTCGACAGAAATCTTTGGATGGTGCTTTAAAGGAGACAGAAGACAAAAAGCTGAAGCTATCATTAACAACCTGAACTTGACTGCAGGTTCCTCTTTAATAGAAATCCTGATGTGATGGAGGCGGTGAAAAAAAAAAGGTTGTAAAAAATGACTGTATTTGAAACCAGCCAATACTAGCAGTGCATATGTGTTGGTAATAAATATATATGTGGTATGTAATAAAACACCTAGATATCCCTATATCCCACTGATTCAGTAAAAATAGTGGTGTGTTATGGACCAATCTGCCTCACATGCTGTACCCCATAACTAATTCATCAGTTTCATATCAAGACTAACAAATAGTTAAAACATGCCAGATAACGTCAGCTGGTGAAGCGCCCATGTTAAGCATTTTTGTGATAAATTCATGATATTATACACTATATATTAAATTGGATGTATTTTGTGTTACAAGATACTGAACCCCAAATTGCTCCCAATGGATTCCAAATCAACATGTGTATGACTGTATGAATGCCTGATGAGTTTTGCACTTGCCTGCCATTAGAATGTGAACATGTGGAAGAGTGGGTGAGGGCTAATTTGTGTTGCTAAGTGCTATGAGTGAGAGACCAGAAAAGTACTATTTAAATGCATCTCCTTTACCATTACTCACTTCCATTTGTGCAATTACTTTGTTGTTCCCCTCCCATCTCCATGCTCTGTGTGCTCCTGTGCTAAAAAAAAAAAAAATGCAGTAACAAGTCATAACTTAGCTGTACCAAGTGCAAGTCTGTTTTTATAGCAGGCTATCAACTTTCTTTTTATTCACTAGGTTGGTGAACTTTGGACACCTCATGATTTCATTAAATTCTGACTCAGAGGGCTACACTTTGATGATAAACAATGATTAGGCTATTGATGTATTAAAACAACAAACCAAGGGGAGGTTACAGTGTTCTGCTGTAATGTTACTGATGTTTTGTCTGTAGCAATTGAGAGCAGCCCAAGTGCTGCATAATTGGCTGTTTGAAAAGCCACCAGTGTACAAGTAGCTGAGTGGGTGCAAAGTTTTTGATTTTAACACACTGAGACCCGAGTTATTTTCTTTATCTCAGAGTTGGTTTCAGTGCTCAGTGTTTCCAGTCTTTTTTGCTACTGCTGATTGCTGCTCCACTCTGTTAATGTTAAGTTCTAAGTGAAGGACAAGAAAGATCACAATGTACTTTCTGAGTCATTTGTTTCCCTTTTCAGAGAAAAGATTGAAACATGCTTGCAGCTGCTGATATTTGTGAAGATGAAAATGATGAACCCAGGATGTGCAGACTGTCCAGGAGCACTGCCAGAAGTTCATTTCTGCCTGGTACATAATATTAATTGTTACCCAGCGTGTTAGCTGTTAGTGTTTACTCAGAGGGAGAAATTTTATGTTACTGTTTTATGTTTTGTGTTGAAATGTGACCTTGTATATTTTCTTCATTGTACACAGTTTTCAGTTACAATATCTACACATTCCTTTAAGGGTGCAATGGAAGTTGAAAACAGGACATGATAAAATGGGCCTTGTGGTAGATGGGGCCACACAACACTGGCTATTTAGCTGTGATACATAGTCCTGTCACACTTAATTTTATTTTTTTAAATTGGAATCAAAAAGACGATATTAATGTGCTTGGTTGTAAAAAGTGTAGACATGCTACACTCCAAAAGCTAACTTAATAGCTAGCTAGAATCTGTTAAAATAAATCCAACATGTCAGTAAGACAAAACGAATGTCCACTGTGTATAACTTAATGGCATCTATCAATGATTTTATCTGAAAATCAATCTGCTCATCCTGCCAAGCATGTGAGCTAAGGATGGCCAGGATCTGACCAAAAGGCCCAGAGCAGGTGAGCAGAAAAAAAACACCAGTATGCTTGGTTGTGCTCTTGAACTAACATGTCTTTTTAGGTCCAGACTGTTACCTCTGCACTAAATAGAAATTGCACTGAAGAGGGGACGAGATACTGGCAGAGAAGCTCAGGTAGAATAAGTGTGATAAAACAGGAAAGGAGCTGTGGGCTGAGAAACTGCTGAAACATGGCAGAGCCAATAAGACTGCTGCAGGGCAGGTGTAGGTGGGAGGATGCTTAAGGAAAAATACACACTGGTGTGATGCACAGGAAGGAAAAGTAGAGCAGGCATACAACAAAAACCCAGGAAACAACAAAACAGGTACATGACACAATACTTATATTAAGATAATTGTGCACGTTTAAAAACATAATTATGAATTTTATAATAAACTTCCCTCTTCATTACGCACACTGGACCCTCACATCCATCAAGACTAACATACACCAAGATTAACACAACAATCACGAGAACATTGATTGTGGTTTACTGCACATGGCTGAAAGCACCGTACCCACAGAATTACTGTGGCCTGTATTTTAATTCTAACTGCTCAGACTGTAATGTGATCAGCTAGCTTATTGGCATTTAAGTCATTGTAGGAATTACTCCTTAATATTTGATACTTAATGCTTAACACTGGAATGTGTGAGCATGATGTTCCAGGCAGCCATGGCTGAGAAAGGATTTGAGTAAAAGAACACCATTTAGCTAGCTTAGCATAACTGATGCCCTCATGAAGTCATTGGACACATGAACAGATGAGCCAGTCTGCTAGTCATCTGTAGCTTTTTATTTCTTTCATATGTGACTGTATGTAGCTCTGCGATTCTGAACAGGACCTTCCTGAAACAGAGAGCTTTGCTGTCAGAGGAGAATTGAGGGATGGAGCCACCAACCCAACTAAACAACCCACTCTAACTGCTAAGCCACCACATATTCCTTACACAACTTTACCAATGCTGAGCTGTAGGATGAAAAGGAATGTTGTTATAGTTGTATTACCTAAAAATTGTAAAGACTTACGGCATTAGCAAAGAAGTCACTTTATTTTTCTTGGGGCATCATTAATGAGGTATTTGTCATTCATTTTCTTCATGAAAAAACTATATAAACTATATAATCAGAAATATTGACAGTGCCACCACAGTGACACTGTCATTCTGTGACAAACACTGACAGAGAATAAATGAAGAACAACATTAATAAAATAATATATTAAAATGAAATATAATACATTAATAATATCACACACATACAATAAACAATACTGTAATTGCAGCCTTCATCAGTATGATGCCACTCATATCCAATTTTATGTCACCTCATAATGTGATCTTTTCCTGATTTCAGTACTGCCAACTTGATTTCAACTCCTTTTCCACCTCAGTAGAATCTGTCATCTGAACCTGGTGGAGAGGGCAGATTCAGAGGTGCTCTAGTCATTTTCACTGTACACACAACTACGTCTTCTATCCATTTGAAAAAAATAAACACAATAGACAAAGCCCTGTGTTGATTCAAAAGTACTAGAGGCTGCAAAGTTACATCTGTGCTGCTTAATGTGTTGGCGGTTTTTTTTGGTCTTAATGCTTGATTTACTGGTGTGTATCTTTTTCTTTACATTTTGTTTGCATAGTTTCTCATATTAAAAGGGGAGTAATGTGACTTAATGTGGGCAATCTTACTCAAGATCCCCTTAACCCTACACAGCTTTTCTCTCAGCATACACAAAAGAGGCTGTAAGATGGGAAAAAATATATTTTACAAATAATATATTTTCCATGTAATTAGAGTTGATCTTGACCTCAGTGCAGCAGCAGATGAGTGTTCTGCAGTATATTCTGTCTGAATGTAAAATTAATTTCTTATCTAAGAAAAAAGTTGCAGAAAGGTGTCCTCCCTCTGTGTTCTTATCATCAAAAACACAAGTTAGAGCAGATTGCAGGGCTGATCGATACAGAACTTCTTCCATGTGTAGTAGATTATGAATGATCCCAAAAAAATTAAATTGGCATAACACTAATTTAGTGCTGTTTATAATTCAGAATAGGATGTAGATGAGCTGCAGTGCACAGTAGGTCAGTCGAGTGCCCACATCACCCTGCAATCTTTATTCCAAAGTCTTACAGCCCATGAAACAATCTGACACCCAACTTTGAGTCAGTGTTGGTTGTGAACAGTCCTATCTGGTCTATGGCTTTTGCTCGAACTTCTGTGACAGCTTAACACAACAACTAACACATTACCACGAAAGAGTGAGTGTCAATTTTAGTCTCATCACTTCTTCCAGTCTGCAACAGCACAGGTTCCACATCCCAGCTCAGCTGAGTGTTCAGTTGAACCCACCCCTTCCTGTTGGGCTGCATATCTGCATGCTGCAGACAACTGCTCATTAGATAATTTTAAACTGTCTCAACTTAAACTGTCACACAACGAAGACTGAGGTGACAACATGCAGTGTGTGATTACAGGCTCTGTACAGCAGTCTGTTCTCCTCATTGTCCGGCAGGGCTTAACAATGGAGAGGAAACTGTTGAAAAAACGTTTTTCAATTTGCTATTGTCAGTTTTAGTGCCATCTTCATTTAGCCTGTAAGCAAAAAATGTATAATATATATTTGAGGCAAATCGCAGAATATCAGAAGGGTTTCTCTTTGCAAATCTTACATTTGTAAGTCAACTGAGGCCAGAGGAAAAGTTGACAGCTACTTGGGTAAAAAACTTTATGTATTTTTGATACATCCAATGGGCCATGCTCAAGTGCTTTGGTTGACATATTCGGACAGCCCCACTATGAACGTAGCCTGAAAATATATACAAAGATTTATTAAAGAGATTTATGACAGTTATCTTGGGCTGCAACAATTACACAAGAAAGTCAAGTTATTGAATAACTAAAAATTATCAATGCAAACTGTTTACATTGCTAACTTTACTTTAAACAGTAAACTGTGTTTTACAGTGGGTGAATATTACTTTTACAGTACATTTGTACAGTGGAAAATTGACAGGAAGAGGTGATTTGATAGTGTGAATTTTAAATTGGAGGAAGAGAGAAAGCAAGGGAAGTTGAAAGACACAGGCCATAGAAAAGAACAGAGTACAAAAGGTTTCGGATAATTTCAAGCTCAAATAAAAGAAAACTTGCCATAATGTCTGTTGTAAAATTAGCTTGCTATAAAAGCACTTCATTGATGCTTCATCAACATAGCAGAGAGCATCCAGTCTAACATTACTACAAACACAGTCTGAGGGGCTGAGCAGCACAAGGTAACGATAGGATTAGCATTTAATGTAGCCTAGATCAACATGATTGCTAGTTGAGAGGAAAGAGGGAAAATAAATGTTTAAGAATTTTTTGTATGGATGACTTTTCTGTCCACTTGTTTTTGCCTCCTACAAAGGTCACAAAGCTAGTGTATAGTATGGTATTTCAATGCTCAAAACAGGGACAGGCAATTTAAGCTATAAAATGCCTTTTTTTTAAAAAAAATAAAAATAAAAAGGGAAACCAATTAGTTGTTAATTCTAAGAGACCTGCTTTAATTTACCTGTTTTATACAAATAAAACAAAACATTATTTATTTGATCATGGGATTCATTGTTAGAATAATCAGAGAATACTCAGATACTGAAGTAATTAATAGCAGCAGCCTGTGACAAATCTTAAATGAATTTTGGTCATTTTCCTGCTATTTCCCGCCACTTGCAAAGTTTTTTGTTTTATGATGTCTTTTTTTTTTCCTTTTGTTGAGCAATCTTGGTCATTTATTAATTTACTAACTTGAAGCCATACCAATCTGCTGAGCTCATAGTCTATTAGCTCTAGCAGATGGGCGTAGGCCCTGTCCCATTCAGGCAGGTTTGCACCCGTCCTGGCCTTGCTAATTTGATATGATGCCCTTTGATTCTGCCTCTTCAGGGCTTCAAGCTTTCAGATACATGTTGAGTTATGCAACACAAAGTTGTATGACAAAATAAAATTAATTTTAAAGAGATAAGAAATCTCACAGCTTGAGGAAAAAAGCCTCTGTGTATTTTGGTGGTATGGTGGTAGATACTTCTGTGTCTTGTGCCTGACAGCAACAGGGTAAACAGGCTCTAAATGGCTGGATACTATTTAAATTCTTTTAGGTGCACAGGGACCTTACCTCACCAGTGTTGGGTGAATGGATTTTAACGAGATCTGGGTGGTTTGAATCACCTGCTGCAGAACCTTCCTGTCCTGTGATATATACATCCCATGCATTGTGTGATGTTTCCAGTCAAAATTCCCTCTGTTTCTCCTCTGTAAAGATGAAATATTATGTAATTTAACTCTATTTTGTAACTTTTATAGGAAATTTCTACCTAATTCTGTTTTCAAGATGTGGGTGGTTCATGTTCATGCAGGTCTCTGCAGTTGTAGATACATGCCATTATTGTAACCTAACTGTAACCACAAGTGGGCATGTGGTTACTTGAAGCATTTTATCCAGAAATCAGACAAACCGTTTGTGGTTCTGTGTGTAAAATAAACAGTGAAGTGTTTCTATGAGAAAAAATTTCATTCATTACATTTTGTTAACCATCTCCTTTCTACACCTCAGTACCATAGATAATCTGTAGTTTTAAAATAAAAATACATTCTGTCCTTTATTAAATTACTTCACAAACACTTATAGGTAGTCAGAAAAAAGGATTTTGAGATACATACACTTTACTGATTTATTTTTAATTTCCATTTAAGCAGCTTTTGGCGTGACTTTCTGGGCTAATGTTCTGTGTCTTTTGAAGCTTGCATGAGAGGCTTTTGGAGATCTCACTGGGGAGAAGCCTCTGTTATATTTCCTTTGTATTTAAAAGTAAATATTGTTGAACATGCACAAATGCATAGGACGAAATGAATAAACTGACTTTTAGAACTACCGACCTTAATTTCTATGATAAACAATATTAACCACTGTAGTTAAAGTCCATTTAATTTTATGTGGGTGAGATACGACGAAACAAATTGTTAAAAATGAAAGGTCCTGAACACACAGGGGCTTGCAATCAAAGGTGTGCTACAGTTTATAGTTGTTCAATAGCTCCACCTAAAAGCCACATTAAAATACTTCTCACTTTTAAACATATTAATAATCGCAATTATCTAAAACTATTTATGAGCCAGCTACCTGAACAAAGTATCTTTTATGTTCCCAGCGCTTCTCTTGAGCAAAGACGCATTTTGGGGCACCGCTGTTTTTATTTTCGAAGTTCTAAGGCCCTAAGTTCGCCTCATTCCTCTTAACTACGCTTTTATTCAGGAGGAATCTTTTTTGTAAGAAGACATCATTTTTGTTGTATTTACACTTTTATATAAGTGCTAATCTGAATACTTCCGCGTTCAGTGGCCTGTACATTGGCCCCATGACTGTGGGACGGGTGGCAGCAGCCGATTCTACGTCATCATCTTAGCAGCCTACCAGCTCCGCACGTTCCACACACCTGCGACAAACAAGACTGCACGCGCGACGCCCGTCAGGGTAATCTGCCGCAAGTGGACGTAAGATTTGGATGGGGTTTTTTTTGGGAAGAAAAGTCATTTTAAACCTGTGTATTTTGTTATCTTCATAACGGCATGAGCAAGTTCCCACAGTATATGGTAAGTGTGAGAAGTTTGCTCCTTCTCCTGACTCAGCTGCTGCCACTATTTTGTATAAGCTGAAGTATCTTATAACTTGAATCCTGGCTCCTGTCTGCTTCCCGAAAGTGAAAAACGGGTTCATAAACTGTTGTGTTGTGTTGTGTTGTGTTGTGTTGTGTTGTGTTGTGTTGTGTTGTGTTGTGTTGTGTTGTGTTGTTTCAGTTAACATCCGAATGCTCAAGTTAACTCTCAGTCGTTGTTTGTTCAGGCAGAAAGGTGTTGTCTCAGAGGTAGTCCAAAGGCTGTTCTCTGTTGTGCTGGCCAAATAGTCTACCTTATACGGTGAACACTCGAATTTATCACTGTTATTCGGCACTTTTCCTATCGGTTATTAAAACTGGATATAGATTTTGGTTTGTTTGGGTCTAGACAAGCCTCTTCACAAATGTCATAAGCAAGTCCCTCAACGAAGTTTGAGCCCAGGTGCGAAATTCCGCGCTGGCTTCAGAAAGTGACTCGTTTATTTAAACTATTTCCCTCTTTAACAAGGAAAACCGTTTCTATGACTCTCTGCTAAGAGTAAATCAACATTAAAGCAAACAACGATAAAAAAAAAAAATTAAAAAAATCCAGGGCTGCGTTATGCTCAAACTCAGCAGCGGTCCTCCTGTTGTGTTGCGCAGATCTTTATGTAAGAATTTGTCAATTTAAAATGTCGTTAGAATTTGGCATATCTGCATATTCTAAATGAAGGGGCAAATAATATATTATGAGTAAATATCAATCCCTCCGAAATACGGCGTGGTAATAATCCTTCAAGCATCTATATTAGGGTAAAACAACAGGCTTTACATCCGATTTACTCTGTAATTACGCAGTGCTTTTCCGTCAGTATTGCATGCTCAGAGAGCGAAGATTACATCGCGACTTTACCAAAAAGTTGGCATTTTGTCCAAACGAAGCGCCGTTTTGGGGTTTACTTGTGCCGATTTGAAGCATGAGTCCTGCAGATTCAGAAAATGTCCATATTTTATAGTTAAGTTGCCGTATCCATTTTTGCGCCGTTGTTAAAGGCCACATTCGATTGCCCTGAATGAAGTCTGGTATGATTTTTTTCACATCAAGTAAATTAAAATTTAATGGATGTATTCAGCAGCACACATTTTTAAAAACAAACAAAAAACTTTTAATTTGTTATGAGCAGCTCGAGTTTATGAAAAACGTCAAAGAAAAAGGTAGGCCTACAGGCGTGTCACCCAGGCCACTCTAAAGTAAGTGTGTGTGGTAGTGTGTGCGCGCACACGTGTGTTTGTGTAAAGGAGCTATCCCTGTAATCCTTCAGCAGTGTTGATTGTGGATAATATCAGGAAATAGCCTGATGGGTGTGGGACAATGTTGTCTGAGTCAGATTGCCTTATTTGGTTAAATCCTGAACCTGGCCAGGTGTTGTCTATAATTGGACGCATGCTGTTTGTCTTTGGCTGGCAACAAATATGTATCAGTCTTGTAAGACCTGTAAGTTAAGGTGGAAATTTTACATTGCTCAGTTAATTCTGAAAATAGATTGCTACGTTAATTGGACTGTTTCCAGGTTCTAGGGATGGAATATATGTATGCTTTAAGGAAATTACCCTCCTACTGCTCAGCTCTGAACTTGTCCATTAGCTTGTGGCATGATCAGGATTGCTTTTCATTGGTAGGCACACTATTGTGAAGTGTTGCATCATCTTAGATGTCTCTGTGAAACGAGGAAGCTATTAGTGAACAAATATGTATCCTTATATTTGAAATATTAAAAGTTTTTTGAAGTTATTTTTTGAGTTCTCTCTGTGAATGGATTCTTTGTGTTTATAAAGGACTTTAAGGCAATTTAGAGCAGTAGGCTACCACAGTCAATGTTTGCAACACTGATATGGAAAAGAAGAATTTTGAACACAGGGAGTGCTGGAAGCCCTGCTCATGTCAGAGGTATTGTTCTCCAGGTTATATTAAGTCAAATGTGTACAGTGTTGCTTTATAGAATTAACAAAACAGAGACATCCAAAGGAAACAAAAACAAATTGTTAAAGCAGCCACTATGGATTATTCGCATGCTGATTAGTTTTTAGTTGATCAGACATGTAACATGTAAAATACCCATAACAAGTCAAAGATGACTCAAATATATTGTTTTCTTTGATCAAAAGTGTAAAGCTATTCAGTTAACTTGGTTGTACAAAGAAGAAAAAACAGATTTAATAGAGGGGTACCACAAAACTTGTCATTTTTTAAAAAAAAAATTTAATAGCACATACTCATATTTTAGAGCCAAATTTAAGCATTTGTTTCGATAGTTGGTTTAGTTAGAAAAAAATCAACCCTCTCATTTCACATATAAAATGTATTCATTTAAAGGATCCTAAAACAAAGAGAAGCAAATCATAATTAGGTTCTTTGAGTTTAACACATTGATTGCTGTCATTCTTTTCCGAAGGTGTTCTCTTTATTCATCTGGCTTTTACAACCCTCTGGGGTGTTTCTGAGGTCTAGCTATGAAATGAAAGCCAGTGCACAATGGGACAACCACTGCAGAGATGACTTGGAGTATGCAAACAGCAAGATCTGCTGTTTAAACTGTCCAGCTGGTAAGCCGAATGGACTCACACTTGATTTAATCCATTGAGAATTAAGTTCTGTCACCAGCTTGAATCAGTAACCCATCACTTAGGCTGTGTGGCAGGTTGACATCATTGGTAATTAAACTTCAGTAAGTAAGTGAAACGTTTGGTTGAACTGTGTTTTTTGTATGTGTGTGTGTTCATTAGGAACATATTTGATATCGCCCTGCACCAGGGCACATGAGAGAGGGCAGTGTGAGGAATGTGATGATGGAACATACACTGAGCACAGCAACAGTCTGCGGCAGTGTTTTAAGTGCACACAGTGCCGACCAGGTAATGCTGCTTTATTGCTCACACTATTGCTTGAAATAAGTGTTGGAGAAAAAAAAATCAATATTTAACCTTTTGTACCCTGAGCATAAACTCAGTTTTAATAAGGTCTTTTTCATGATGCTTTCTCAGACCAGGAAGTTGTAAGGGCATGCACTCACACTCACGATACTGAATGTCAGTGCAAATTGGGAAGATTTTGTGCTCCTGACCAGGCATGCGAGGTGTGCAAGAAATGTTCAAGGTGAGTCTATGAAAACCAAATTGACTATAAAACTGAGCATTGGTTTTATTCAAAGTGAGTGAACCCTTTTTTTAAACTCATTTCTCAGTTGGAGTATGTGTCCAAGACAGCCTTGCTCATTTTAATTTCTCCATGCTCTAATTGCCTGCCTTCAAACTAGATGTGAAAAAGATGAAGAGATAACAAGGAACTGCACCTCTACTGCCAACACGGAGTGCAAGAAAATTCACCCCAAATCTGGCTCTGCTTCAGGTACACAACTCAGAGGAACCCAATGCCACTTGCCATTGTTTTGTTAGAATGTATATAATAAATGCATTACTTACCCTCTATAAAACATAACTTCTAGCCCAAAGCATACTATGACAAACATTTTACAAGGTGTGTGGCAACCATAGCTTTGCTGCTACACTAGAAAAGGAACAAAGGCAAGCATAGCTCAGTAAGGAGAATCACTTAGGCTACTAGATCATTTTTAACTGTGACATTATAATTACCACTATATGATACCAACTGTTTTAAGTTAATTTTCTTTTCTTTTTTTTTTTTTTTTAAACAGCAAAGGCCTCTGTGATTGTGCCACTTTTACTGTTTGTTGCTGTGGTAATTGTGGTCATTGCTGTGTGCGTCTGGAGACATCATAGAAAAACAGGTATGTATAAATAGAAAATTAAATCAAGATAAAACAGATTCTTTTAGAATGCAAGACCTACACACACTGGCTGTGTGATTTTTCAAAACCTAACTTTAATTTCCAAATTCTTAGAAAAGATGAAATAAGTATGTAGGGCAAGTGATCTTTCTCTAACTAAACAGGTTGTAAATAATCACTTTGAACGTGTACTGTTTGTGTCTTTAGCAATGAACTAATTAAACTTACTGGAACACTGATGATATAAACAGGTGCAGTCAGGAAACTAACATCTAACCACAGGAATATATTTTAGAAAAGTAAATTGTTGCAAGCAGCAATCCAAAATAAGCGCAGTAAATGTTGCCAAGGAGAAATGTGAGTGTCAAAAAGCTGTTTAAATCAAGTATTGTGCTGCTGCAAAGTACTTCTGGCCTACACTTTATATTTTATAGATGTAAGAAAAAATCTTTGATTGATACAGATCCCTGTGAAAATCACACAGTAATCACTTTAATGTTTTTCAATGGAATTAGAACAGTAATGCAAAAAATATTATTCCGTCTGATATCACATATCATATCGCAATGGTAATATCAGTCCAAATAATCACAATTAGATCTTTTTTCAAATTTGTGCATTCCTAGATGGGTTTGCAGAGACTGACACAGTCAGACACAGTTAGAAATGAACTGTGACTGCATCACAGTTCATTTCCAACCTGTCAATACTTTATTCATTAAAGGTCAGTGTCAGGGAAAAAGCCTTGTACAGCAAGTAGGATAGATCAGGCTACATTTTAAGACTGTTTTTATGAACTTTGATTAATTATTTTCTAAATAAATCTTTCACTCTCTAAAATATGAGAAAACAGTTTCAGAGATCCAAAAATGATGTTATCAGATCCCTTCTTTTGTTTCTAAATAGCATTGAAAACCATTAAGAAATCAGTAAATCGCACAATTGAGAAACTGTAACTTAGTAATGTTTGGCATTTTGATTTGAAAAAATAAATTATTTATAAATTGTTCTGTGTCAATCAAACAATTCATTGATTAGACTTTTTTTCTGCTGTAGATGGTTTCAGTGTGATTTTAAGAACTCTGCCTATGTTAGGGAGCAAAATAGCAAGATTTAATCACTTTAACCTGACCTTAAACACTTTGTTCTCTAGCTTTTCTTAATGATTAACATTATCATCTCACATCTGTGTGGATACACGGGATCTGCTTCAGTGCTGCGGACAGCACTCTGTTTCTCCTGTAATATGCACTCAGGTGATACTGTTATGAATCAGTTAACATGGTTTATGTAGTAGCTCCCTCAGGAGCATAATGAAACCAAATTTTTTTAGTGTCGACATAGAGTTTTTATCCAATTGTCAATGTCTAGTGAGGTATTTTGTGAAGATCTGGTTCCCCGTTTGCATTTGACACTCTTGGATTAAGCTAATAAACATGCAGTGCACTAACAGGGCTGCCATGGTTCCACTCAAAAACAAGAGAGACACTTTTTCATAGCTTCCCAGGTAAAACTTTCCCTTTCAAGTGTGTTTTCTCTTTTTACCACAATTTAAACTGTTTACCCACTTATTAGACTGTATTTGTGAATACAGGGCATAACACACAGAAAGAAGTTGGTTACTGATGATACTGATATACTGTCAGGATATAAAGTGATCCTGTGAACAGTAGTGACAGAGTCTTTTGTAACACTGGGCGTTGTTGCATGCTATTGTAGGATTATGGACATAGAAACCTGCTTAATTAGACTGCAAATAGTAGATGTGCTGTTCTTTCAGCTGTCAGTTACTCATCAGCAGGTGCTATAGCAGATGTTGTGCTAAGACTTTGCACTGACAGTGTCAAACTTAAATATTAGGTAGGCCTACATGATCAAACCCAACTGCCGATATGGTATGCAGTTTTCTTTTAATCAAGGGTGTGGTCTTTTAATTTAAGTGCATGATCTATTGATCTCACATGAACATCTTACATACTTTGCTAGAATGCCATGAAACCCATGTCAGGTTAGGCTTACTGACAGCTTCACAGGATGAAACAGATAAATGTTCAGTCAGGTCATGTTAATGCTTTGACCCAAGAGAGAGAGAGGTGGCAACACAACAAGGTGTTGGCACTCGCTGACATCTCAGTAGGAAAGAGGAATCACTAAACAAAATCCTTGCTGAACACCATCACCTTTGTAGGTGAGGCAGATTGAAGGGCAGTGGCCTGTTGTCAAGGGCAAAGGAAAACAAATTCTGCTCCAGTCAATGCAAGGATGAGAAATTATTGCCGACCTAAGAAAAAACTAGTTACTGGAAGTGATACTGTCCACAACTCTGTGACCAGACACCGTTAGTGGCCTTATGGGGGAAAGAAAGTCCCTTGGGAACAGGGCTGTGAGGAAGTCACTGAGAGAAACAGAACCAGGTTTCATCGGCTGGTTCTGGACCGTTGGGAGAAAGGGGGGATGACATGGCTAGTTACAGTAAAGTGTGATGTTGGGGATTCCCAGCTCAACCAGTGTGGTATCTGATGACAGAGGTCCGAGTAAGAGGTTAGAGGAGGAAAACTGCCATCAAAGGTTGAAGCAATGGTAGACTCAGCTATAAAGGCAACTTTGGCTCAGGCATAAGAGAGAAGATAACAGTTGGAAGCCTGAAGGAGAGGAGCAGTGACTTGTACTGCCTACCACTCAGCTGTTGTTTGTTGTGGTTAGGGGTCAAAGGTCCTACCAAATGATCTCTCCTCCTAGCCAAGGTTAAACCCATTTGAAATGGATTTATTAAGGCAAACATATATATTTAATGGCATTGTATGATGTACAACATGATTTTGATTTACCCTTTAAAGTAAATTTAAGCAGTACATATCATGGGTTGTCAAATAGCTTCTTGTGGTTTTTTAAAATTGCATAATTCTCTCTTTTAATCTTTTCTTTAGATTCTCCAAGAAATTTACCTCAAGGATTGAAAGAGGGACAGGTGAGGAGCTTACAAGCACACAGCAAGACCGTGCAATGACTAATGGACTGATTTGATTCAGAGAATAGAGATGAATACAGTAGTCTGTACTTAATATAAACAGACTGAGGAAAAATAATTATTTTGGAGTGATTCTGTTTTCAGAAAGGAATAAGGGATGTCTGTTTGAACATGTCCATTCTCTCCAGCTTTACAGTGGCAACCATCCCAGTGAGGAGGGGAGGAACGGAGAACATCCAAGACTGAGCTGCTCAAGTCTAATTCTATCCCGGCAACTGGTGAGAGCCAGATCCTCTGCTCAGATAGAGGACGAGCGTAAAGTGCTGTGCAAAAGCCTCGACAGCTCAGCCAGTAACTCCCAGCACAGTCTAACCATCCCCGCATCTGCCCCTCAAGCCAGCTTCATGATCCCCTGGCAGCCAGACAGGATGGTGAGACTAGCTGCTTATTTCCACCCCTGCTTCCATCCTTGCTTCTTTCCTTCTCACCTGCTTTCTCTTTGTTTGTATTGAGTAATGCTTTGCTGTCTTAATTGCTAACGCCCTCAGCTGTCTGGTTACTCTGGTCTGGCTGCTTTTCCTCCAATTTTCCCATTCATTTCCTTTAATACAAAGCGCATGAAAACTGCAACACAGCATCCTTGTCAAAAGATGGCAAATGCATTATCATTCTACAAGATATACAGTAAGCTCACTGAACAATAACTTTTTAAAAAACTCTGTTTTCCTTTTCTCCTCCTCTACTTACTGTGGAAATGATGAATATTGCACAAGATGTCGAACATGGCCTTAAACTAAATAACACACTGTTTAAATTCTATAAGACTTAATACAGTTATCGGTGCTGTGATTACACTTTTACCCTACTTTGTTTAAAATTCTAGAAAGTGTGAGTACTTTTAATAGATTTTAACTAAGATCTAACTAAGATCATTTGCTCAGAATGACTGTTATTTTAGCTGCTGCAGGGACTTGCTAATGTCTTCCTGTATGAAGTATTGTGAAACACATCTTCTTCAGTTTCAACAAAACTACTCTGCGTTGTGACAGTTACAGGCTGTGTTGTTCAGAGTTGTGTTCACATTGCGAGGAGGAAAAAATTGATGAGTCACATGTTACTTGTTGAACTTGTTAAAAATTAACATAGGAGAGGGACACTCATTAGCCTGCACTCTTTCCATTCAAACCTGAAATACATTTTCCAAAATCACAGTGGAAAACAAATGATTTTCCATTGAGCTTTCAGGAACAAGTGCCTGATCAGCAAGGCAGAATATGATATTTGGACCGTCTATGTGATTGAATAAAAGAAGACCTGTATTTACAAGGGTTTCAATTTATGACTGAATAATTTTAACAGGGTTCTTTAGTTCTTAAATGATTGTTTCTCTTTTCTGTCATTTAGGAAGATGAGCAGTTTCCCAAGCTTGTGCCTTTGAATGGTAAAGTGCTTTATTTTCATTCTTTCTCTGAAATGTTAGAACTTTTCTAATGTTACTAAGATGCACATGGATCAGTCAAGTCACTTGTACAGTTATTTGAATTCAACTGCAGATTAAGCCCTCAGTTTTTCATGATGCCCTACTCACGTTGTCTCAGCCCTGCTCCGTAAATCAGTCCCCTTAGTCAGATGTATTTATTGTATACAAGTTCTAAATGTTCCTTTAAATATTATTACTATGGTGCCCACATACCGTGGTGAAACTAGGGTGCATGACTAGGGTTTCTTTTTCTTTTTCTTCTTTTGCAGGTGAAGAGTCTTTGAGGAAATGTTTTGAGTATTTTGAAGAACTAGACGTCGACTACCACAAGAGATTCTTCCGAAATCTTGGTATTAGTGACAATATGATCAAAAGCAAGGAGCACCTTCCCTATGAAGACAAGATCCATGATTTGCTTAACATTTGGGTGGAGAAAGAGGGTATGGAAGCCAGCTTAAATGACCTGCTGAAAGCATTACTTGATTTGAATCAAAGGCGAACAGCTGAGACTGTTAAGGATAATGCCATTCACTATGGTCATTACTACTGTGAGATTAATGAGAGGTAAAATGTTTTTCATAAGAACACCATGAGAACATACACTCCTATAGTTGAACCAAGGCTACTGCCCAAAGTGGTTCACAGAGAGCACAAGCACTGTTGTCTCATATATATCAGTTACAGTGTCTAATGGGATAAGGTTGTGTATCGCCAGTGATAGTCAGGTAAGACCCTACCAAAGGTTCTCATGAAGGAGAAAGCCTGAGTCTCATGATTATCACTTTTTGGTGTCAGATCCTTGGTGCCTCCCATGAACTCTATCCTTGTCCAAGACCTTTTGGAGTGGCAAGGCTATCACTTACAGTGGTCTTCTGGTGAAAAATCTTTGTTTGTACAGTTACAGCGTGTGTATTGTACTGAAGCTGCTTTGCTTCAGCAAAATGATTTTTTATCACAGCTCTAATTGGGAGCTGTAGGGTTTTGTTGAGTCAAACCTGGCTTAACTAGAGGCCTACTTGACGTCATACATATTCAGAATGTCAGTTTGAATGCAATAATTCATTTGTTTATTTATTTATTTTGCCTTAATGAAGGTGATTTTTCTCCCTTCAGCTTTGTAGAGTATTGATAATGAAGTATTTAACCACAAAAAGTGTTTTGCTGTCTTTTGTCACACATGTGCACTGACTGCTATTTTATGACAAGAAAAATAAATGAGCCCACATGCAAAGACATGTTGATGGTTTCACATAGTGACTGTGATGTTACAAAGGTGGCTCTGTTTTAACCTATTTAGATCACCACGGTCACTTGTGCTGAAGACCTAACCTGCTTCTGTATTTGCTATGTCACTGAACAAAACTCAGCAAATACAGTGGTGTTTATTGTCTATGTCATGGTTTTGTTTTGGGTTTTTTTTTGTTTCTTTTACAAGGTAATCATAATTCGAGATGCGAAAGAACCTGAGCAGGAATATTTTATTTTCAGTTTTTCTTGCCCTTAATAAAATATTCAAGGCTCAAACATGTACAGAGATGCTGTTTTTTAAGTAAGTTTATTTAAATACATTCATGGGAGAGATTGTGCAGAATCAGCTGAAATCAGCAAATAGCCTTTTACCTTCAAGGTGTGTCACCTCAAGCACCAATCTCTCCATTTCACTTTGATTTCCACATATCCTTAGTGAGGGATTGTTCAAATCTGTTGTATTAAGTTTGTCAGATCGTAAGGCTTAAAATAGAAAATATATTGATGTATTAATTTAAATAATACTTTTCCACAAGCATTCCTGTCTTGCATGTGTTGCTTTTAGCTGTGATAATTTTTAAAAGATACTTCATGGAGGGAAGTAAGCAGTGTGTGATCGGTCCATTTTGTGTGAAAAAAAAAGAGTCAAAGGACACACCAAACACTCCTTTCTATAATATGCACAGAGCCTGAAGAATAGAGCTTTAGTTTAAAAAGCAAGTTAATAATACCACCATAGTTCCCTTAGACATATCTCTGGGAATTAGGTTTTGTTAAGCCAGCTCACTGTGAGAGAGCCTGGCATCGTCAAACTTGCTCCAAAGTGCACCCAAATACTCAGAGTGAATTTTTATCACCTGTCTGTGTTCTTCTCCTTATCTTTTGTTACACATCTGTAATATTCCTGAACAACACAAAGATTGAGGAAAGATCTCGCAGCATTCATGAAACTACTACTGGTTCTACTGGGATCCACCCAGCGTATTGCAAAAGTGCCTTGTCTGCCTTATTGAGAAGTTAATCCCAGTATTACATAATGAGTTATTTTGTTTTGTGTACAACTTCTGTGTGTTGTTCTCTCTCACTCTCTGGTAGAGTATTAGCCTTTTGTTTGATTATGATTTTTTTTAACACTACTCTTGTTTTCTTTTTTAACATTTACTGCCCATTTTACAGGGCAAAAATTATAGCCCTGAAATTTATTCCAACAATGAACTGCAAAGCTTCCAGGAATATAAAGTCTTCTCGAAAGCATTGTTAAATGTGTCGAAATCAAAAAATAAAAAAGAATACTTTTTTCTTATCGTCCTTTTCATTTCTTTTTCCTTTTGTGATTGAAATCGTATGTTTAAGTTGTATTTACCCTAAATAGTTGAGCCAGTGTGCTAGCCAGATAGATTTGATGCATCCTCCTGTTCCTTGCCAAGTAGATATGCTGGATATATTGGAATCTCAGAGCTTTCTTGGATGTTACCGTGATTGACACACACCAAGTGAAAAGTTGTAACTCCAGTTCTCTGAAATTAGATGATTGTGGTTTATGGCCATGCTAGCAGCTTTGTGAGACTGCACTTTACAGTAGTGCACTGAGTGCTAACAACAGCATGCTAACATAGTTACAAAGACAATGATAAATTGTTGCTGAATGATGAAATTGTTGTCATGATCCTGATGTACATCAAGAGTGAAGTACACCATAAAAACAGCTGTAAGCAACCCAGTCAGTGCCCAAAACAAATGAAAACTTTGTTCATTTCTGAATGTTTTTTTACATCATTTACCCCCATTAGCCGCTATATGATGTGATGGGGGCTCAGCTGGAGACATACAATACTCTGCAAAGCAGGTAGACATTAGCATTTGCTATAACTGGCCAAGGTTGATGGGTGGATATTCTTTTCTCTGCTGTGTGTCAGAAAAAACAACAGGTGTTTGGCCAGATCTTAAACATCTTATTCTTCCAGTCTTCCATCATTTGGAAGGTTGCAGATCTTGCTGTTTTAATTTTTTTTTGTTGTTGTTCATTTACTCTTATGGCAAGTGTCATTGTGTTATTGGTAAGATAAGTGTCGATGGGATTGCATATCTGGCAATACAGATCCTATGCAGCATGTACTCAAAAACGGCAACTTATGGAAGTGTTGCAGAAACAGAGCTTAATGATACCTCTGTTGAGGCAGTTTTGTGTATGTGTATATAGATAGATAGATAGATAGATAGATAGATAGATAGATAGATAGATAGATAGATAGACGCAAACTTGGCCAGGGGTTACCTGGTGTCATGCTCCCCGCTATTCTGTTCTTGACTAAAGACTTTTTGATGTTTCGGACCAATCTTTCAGCCAATCCATTTAAGGCAGGGTGATAAGTGGAGTTTTAATGTGATTAACAACGTTCATTTTAAGGAATGTGTCAGATCCTACAGAGGTAAGTTGAGGTCCACTGTATGCTGCCACCGCTTTAGGCAAACCCCATGCTGCAAACAGATTTCTTAAGGTGTCAATAGTTTTGCTGGCTGCAGTGGTTTGCAAATAGATTATTTCAGGTCAGCAAGCATATTCATCCATAATCACAAGAAACATTTGCTTACTGACCTCTGCAAAACCAAGGTGTATTATCTCCCATGGACTTGAAGCCTATTTCCATGTATGCACAGGGGGCATGCTACACTGCGTTCACATTGATTTGCCTCATTTGGCCAACCTGACAAAATATGTTGTTTCACTTTAATCAGTACTGGGTCTCTCTGTGTCTTGTGCTACATCTTTTGCAGTTAACAGCAGACAGTCTAAGTACGACAATCTGAACACTGCATTTGGTTTGGAAAGCTGTCATCTGCTATTAGAAGTCTGGATAATGCCTCCGCATTTCCTTGCTGTGCAGATGGTTTGTACTTGATCTCATAGGTATATGCTTGCGATAGCAGAATAAAGTAGGACGTAGGATGAATAAATAGCAATTCTTAACTTGAGACAGAATATAAGTGACCAGCTGAATATTGATGAAATATGCAATATACAAGGGGTTGGTGGATTTGCATTACTCACCAGCCAAAAGCAACAGTTGTCTATTGAGTGGCCGGTAAAACCTTTAATATACTCGGTAAGCTAATAATATTAATTGTAATTGTTTAAGAAATAATTTAGAATTTGGAAATGTCAGTTCCTCATAGGCATATCTGTTGGTCTGGATTTTGAAGGACGCTTCAGATAAGACTCTTCTGAGTATTTGTAAGTGAAAGATGGAAAGCAAGGTGTTGTCTGGGTCTAGAATCTTAGAATAAGCTTGTTCCACTGCTCTGACAGCCGCTATTTCATTGTTGATCAGATTCATGATGAGGGGAGTGAGTGGGGATTGAGACTGGGCAAGGAAAAGAGTTCAAACAATGGTTTCATGGCAAGGAGGGAAGTTGAAAGTGCCTGAACTCAGGGCTGGAATGGAAACAATAAAAAGTGTGACTTTCAGTTGTTTTAAAATGTCTCATACTGCATGTCTCCCTCTGTGCTAAAGATACCATAGATTTGATAGGTTTTAGAGTTAGACATGGGCTGCTGCATGAATTTTCTTGCTGCATGGTAGGTTGCCAGTATTGGTAACAATTGGATTACCATTGTTGTGTATTTCTTGCACTCATTTTCAATTTCAGCTCCTCCGGCCTTATTTACTGCTAGTGCATGACCACCTGAGTAGTGGAATTCAACAGTAGTTGCATTGACAACAAAACCAACATTTACACTTGTGAAGTCTGCCCTCCATACATGGACTTTGAAGATTCCTGACAAGTCAATAGAAAGAAGCTCTTGTCATTTTTCCCATGCAAGGGTGGCCTTGGCTCTTGTGAGATGTCACTTGGTGGTTCAAGGAAACCCTGAGTAAATGCTAAATCTGATCTTGATAGTGTGAGTAGAGACAGAACATAAAATGATAATTCCTTGCATTACAGTGGGGCTTTGCAAAGTCTGGTGCTTGTAAGTAGCCTAATTTTTCAGTGCTTTCTTAAGTTTCTCCAGGAAATCTTAAAACTTAGCCAAGACACTGCCACAAACAGTAGAATCCTGGCACACAGGTCTTTTATCACTTCCTCCACGTTGCACAAGTGTGGTTAAAAGGTGTGTTTAGAATTCAAAATTAATTTGTCTCCCATCATTTGTTTGAGTCAAACTAGTTTCTTCAAGAGTAGTACTTGTTTGCTTGATCTCACTTGATATCACTGCACTGAAACCTGAAGGGATGCGACAAATTTCCTCTCTCTCATGAAAGAGAGGAAATTTGCTATATGCTTATTTATGTAGAACAAATTTTGTCACAAACTGAGGAATAGTTAAAAAGGGGTAGGAATTTAAAAAAGTGTTTACTTCTTCCTACTCCTTTTTCAAACATATGGAGCTTTTTTTTGCTCTGTAGTCATCTCTTTCGTTTGTATGTATAAATGGTGACATTTTCTTGTATGTGTTCAAAATAAATTCATTCATTCATTCAGAGTCTACATTGCCTGATATACCTGAAAAGAACCACCTGTTGTATCTAAAGGACATCCACCCTCAAGGTCTAGAGAATAGGGGCATCAATGTCATGACAAGGGGTGGGACCCTGACGGACCAGTTGACGTGGTACATAAGGTCTGGACATCGTAAAGGAGGGCAGAAAGTGGCTCTGTTCCCAGCTGGTACAATACAAACTGTCCACTGTGGTACTTTCTATAAGACGGCCCTCCCTTTGTTTCCTCTCTTTACCCTCCAGTACAGAGCATCATAAGATTGAGGCTGAGAAAGAGGATGATTTGATATCAGAGACACTGTAGGATCTGCTGAATAAATATGAAAGCAGATCAACAAAGAAGGGGGTCATTAGTGCACTAAATTAGTGTTAATTTTGACAGCAAATTCTGATTTAGCAAATTATTTTGCATAACACACCATTTAGTTTTGGTCATATTTTAGTCATCTGAAATATTTTAGTCTTAGTCTAGTTTTAGTCGACTAAATATCATAAGAGTTTTAGTCTTAGACTAGCTTTGGTCTATATTTTAGACCAAATATTAGCAGATTTTAGTCGACTAAATTTCTCTACAGAATTTCTGGTCATTGGAAGTATCCATCAGTCTGCTATGGAATGGTATTAAGGTATGAATATGCAATAAAGACACATATTTTATGGTTGTTATACAAAACATGTATTTTATTTTATTCTTTATGTCAAAAATATGACCGTGGCTTTTTCACAAAAGATAATCTCACATAATAAGCATAAGGGCCTGCTCTCCCTGAAAAATATACATGC
>JAQMCX010000023.1:11200763-11210862 GCA_029814765.1 Acanthurus leucopareius | reverse complement strand
CACACACACACACACACACACACACACACACAAACACACACACACACACACACACACACACACACACACACACACACTGTCTCTAGTTCTCTCAGGGTTTAATTTATGTTGATCCCATCTGTCAGGAAAAGCTGACATCACACACAGGTTATTTATATACGTAAGTGCGTTCACGAGTGTGTGAGCGCGCTCCTGATGACATCCCATTGTGTCCCTCACCCCCGGACTCAATCATTGCCCATACCGTTCACACACTCATTTGTGCTCTCTCTTCTCTTCTCTCCTTTTCTTTTTTCCTCAGTCTCTTTTAAAGCCACGTGACTTTTACCAAAGAGTACTGGATTATGTTTTCATTCAGCAGAAATGTTCGCTGGCATCGGTGTTATTTATTGTCACTGACTAACAGTTTTAGGACTTCAGAAACCATTACATGTGTGTATGACAACATTTAGTCTAATCAAATATTACTATGTTAGCAGGAACAAACACTAATTGTAAACACTTTTTTTGTACATGAAGTAACATGTATGGTGCCAGAATGAATCAATTCAGTGTGTGGAAATACAGTTTTAAGTACTGTACTGTGGTTTGTTTGTTGTTGTTACAGAAAGGAAATACCAGCATTAAGTACTCAAATACAGTATTTGTGTTTAATGCTCTGCTATGTCTCTGCAGTAAACATGATATTTTTTACTCTTCTGTGTATATCAAACTGTGACTCTGACTCTATTATTTGACCTCATTTTACTTAGGTGAGTGCAGTCTTCCTTATTTGGAGGGGTGTATTTGTTTTTGTGTGTGTTTCACTTATACTGTGATCAGCTTTCACTGTTAACAGATGTTAACCCTGTTAACCCTGTGTTACAGTCCTTTTTTCACTTTTTAACCTGGAGTTCTTTGGTCCTTCCCTTCTTCTCAGGTGAAACTTACTGGATCCTTAAAAGAGTTGGAGCTACAACACATATTTCCCCTGTTGTAATGTAAAGAGGACGCAACTTTCTCAGCTTGACATTTCTTGATATTCAAGAGAGAACTGTTGCAGAGTCAATAACAAAATATCCAATATTTCACAAAAGGCACAATTTGAAAAAAAAGTCCAAAAATGAACACAAATATGTGTAAAAATGTTTTATTTTTCTTCTTTCCTATAAAATCAGTCATCCCACAACCCCTCTCATTTACCGTGTGAACCTGTGGTGGGACGTGATCCTTAGGTTGGAAACCACTCGACCAAACTAACAAGCTGCAAACAAAGACATGACTCAACCTCTGCTGGTTACAACATTACAATGCTCCCAACGCAGGAGCCAGTCTTCTGCAGGATGAATTCTTTTACTTTGGTAAATAAAAATACATTTTGCTGATAATTTTGCTTCTGTACTTTTACTTAAATATGATTTTAATGAAAGGCTTTTACTTCTAATTGAATATTTTTACATTAATGCATATCTGTTTTACATAAGTAGGCCTAAAGTATCTGAACCTTCCTCCACTGTTGACTGAAATGTCAGGCCACTCACTTGTGTCCTCATTTCTCTCCTCAGCAGGTGGGTCACACTGAGAAATATGCAAATTTAATAGGACATCTCCAAGACTCCTTTAGTGGTCCCGCAAAGAGTCCTTTCACCGAACCCAAAGACTTGAAGTGAGATGATGAGAGAGATACGGTGATTTTTAATCACAACATGATTGTTAGTGATCATCACAATTGCAAATAAGAAGCGCTCGAACTGCCCCGTCTCCTGCATGATTTATTTCCTCATTAATGTGCAAATCCATGCAGGGAGGTCTTCTAAAATCTAATCAGACCATCTCCTCTAATGGGTCACCTGTGCTGTGAGTACAAAGACTTTGTCATGAGCTTTCATTGAGTAATTGTGCTAACAAAATTGTGCACACACATGCACACGCATATCAAGTAACAGGGAGGGACTGTAGACATAAAAATGAAAATCTGGGTCTGGAACTATTTAAAGAAAAGCTAGGTGATGATGTCACAGTATGAGCGTCATATCGTTCTGGGTCAAGAGGAGATTTTCAGGTCAGTTTTTCTCGAAATGTCAAGAAATTTCATCATCCGTTCATCATAAATTTTCCCTCACTTGTGTTTTATTTAACATTGACCTCAGACAATTACCATCTGTGAGGGTATTTGGTTGCCTGATTAGACTTGGAACATAGCTCACTAACTGACTGCAGCGTGATTTAGTTGATAAAACAAGTTAAGATACTTAACATTATCTCAGAGAGACACTGCTTGTAAGAGAGCAGTTATAAATAACATTTAAAAATGCCTCATTTCCCTGCTGTTAGACTCAGAGCAATAAAAACCTGGAAACTGCTGTGAAACGTTTGCGGAGCAATGAAAATGTGAAAAAGAGAGAAGAGCGACATCTACTGGCCACAGAGATACATCACATGTTTTACCGCAAATTAAGGGCTGTGAATAAAAAAGTAAGAGTTGGGTGTTTGCCTGAAAATAGGTCAGCGTTTCATGTGGTTTACTCAACATCAGAAACCAAATCAATCTTATTTTTTACTTCTATTAACAGAACTATGATGTTCATGAGCTGAAATAATGTCGTATATAATTCTGATCAAATTTTGGTTCACATGACAAATCAAACAAAGGGAAATTATATTTTAAAATGATTTTTAATTATATTTCAAAATATATTTAGCACACGCTTAAAGATTATATCTAAAGCTTATGTAAAATAGCTTATATCAAATTTTTTAATTCATGACTGAAAAACACATTAAAACAGACAAAAGAATCGATAATAAAAATAGAGCTTTTAAAGAGGTTTGTACGCTGATATAAAATATTCTACATTAAACAGCATAAGCTATGAAGATAAAATGCAGCTGAAACATCCAGCGCTTCAGGCAGACTCGTCGGACCCGGAGCTCTCCACGGGCTTAGTATGGACCCATTCTTTGGACTCAGTGAGGTTCTTCACCCACTGCTGCGACGGGTCGACGCAGAACACACCACCTTTCTTCATCTTAAGACTGAAACAAAGACAAAGTTCATTAATGCTGTGGCACTTTGTGTTGACGCATAATGTGGTCAGAATAATGAAAATTCTGTTAAAACATGTTAATCATCCTTTTATTATGTGTGATCATCCTTATATGGTATCTGATTATTCATATTTAGAGAGCTTAGAGTCAGTATAAAACAAGACAACGCCTAGCATATGAGTATTAATGTAATGATATGCAAATTGTTGTTGTAGGAGTGATTTCCTAAAAGGAGGCCGACCCAGCTGAGTATAAAACATTTGTCATGTTCCTGATGTGTCAGATCTCCATTTTGGTGTACCTGCATTTTGATGTAGTGCAACTGTAGAAATCTCCTTGCTGCAAGTAAAAATGATTTAAAAGCCTTCCTGAGAGTCAGTCTCTGTGTTGAGGTTTAAGGGAATTTTCCTAACAGTCACGTTTTCATTTGAATATTAAAATTTAGAGTTTGTTTCCAATAAAGGTATATTAACATTAGTTACCCCATGTGTAGTTTACTATTCCTACTTAAATATCCGTACATAATAATTATACATAATGCCAATGTTCTGTGTGAAACAGTTTTCTACACTGTGTGGATATGTAAGCTATTATAAAAAGTCAATTTTATGTATATTTCAGAACACAAGGCCTAAAAAAATGATTTTAAACTTTGAAAGTTGACATTTAATAAAAGGAGAAGAGACACTCACAGCACACCCTTCACTGGACAGCGGCTGTCCGTGTAGCTGTAGCTCACCACCTTCTTTTTAGGCAACACTTTGGGGTAAAAGTTAAAACAGCACTCTGATGGTTCGGAGGTGTCTAAAAAGTCAAACAAGAGAGAGAAAATGATGCAGACATGAAGAGAGAGTAAGGAATGTTCAATACAAAGCATAACATCGAGATAATTTGTACATTTTTTTCTTTTTAAAGAATATGCAGCCTGCATGATGAAGACGACTTTGGTTTGGTCTGATAGTAACAAAAATAATTTGTTTAAATTCTCTTAACAGTATTTATGAAAACATAAATCTAAATTTAGGAGAAGTTTTTGGACTTATTTTCTCCTAAAGTTCAGAAACAAGACAGAGATAAGCTGTAAAAGGTGGAATTTCGGAATTATGATTATGAAATTGTGTCACTGGTTATTTTGACCTTTTATCAGTTGAAATAGCCTCAAATCTAAGTGCATCCCAAGAGAGAAATTACAAATATTTCGACCAAAACCAAAATTTAAACCTAAATTAATACCCTAAATTTAAACTTAAGAGACAGAGATAAGTGCAGCAAAGTTAGCTTACTCTCAGAGGCCAGGACAGCGAGAGTCGAGACAAGCAGGACGCAGATCACCAGAATGACGGGTTTCTTCATCATCATCATCATCATCATCTTGGCTGCTTCGGTGTCTTAGCTGACCGGACTGTCTATCTTGCTGTCTTGGCAGTGTGTTTTATAATGCTGCTGGCAGTGTGTGTTTTATGGGGGAGTATGTCTGTGTGTGTGTGTGTGTGTCTGAAAGTGTAGGAGCTAACAGCAGACCATGACAAAGAGAAAAAAAAAAATCTAAAAAATCACCTGAAACTACCCAGCATGCATTCAATCTGCGGTCATGTGGTCAACACTTCTCAGTTAGAGGAGATGAAGAAGAGTGGGGGGGGCCGAGACGGTGTGGGTGATTCTGCGAAAAGAAACTCAACATATATACTTTATGCATGTATGTGTGAGTGTGTGCAGATGCACCGTGGTTTCAAGCTCCCCTCCCTGCTGCTGGTTTATGTGGTTTTAACAAAGGATATGGAAACATGATAAATGAAATGATATTATCGCTCATTAAGTAGTGTGTGTAAACATATGAGCAAAAACTGTTCATTTTAAAAGGTAGTTATAACACTTTGGTTAAAATTTGTCACACATCCAACTGATTTTCATTCTACTTCTTGTCACTTTTTAAAACGGGGGCTGCCCCTTAAACGTCTGTCAAACTTAACCTTGGTGTGAAAGGTTGGGCAAGAGGGGTGGGCTACGCAGAAGCTGAGGGTTTGAGTCCCAGTGAAAGTAAAAGGCAGGAAATTGCTACCTAAGCCTGACCATGTAGTTTTGTTGCTTAAACATAACCACACTGTTTTAAAACACGTTTAAAACTGCATCTGTTTCACAATTGTAATCAAGTGTTAGAAGATCTTGCTGGCAGGAAGAGTTTTGAGCCTCGTACACGGATGCTACAGGGTTAGCCGGTGTGTTCTGTATCTGAGAGTGAGATTGTGTTTTAATTCACAAAGCACAGGTTAAGAAGTACACGTTTTTAAAAAAAAATTTTTTTTTAGTTTTGTTTTCAAATATTATTTTCTATTCATAGAAGTTGTCCACAACAGTGCTTTGGACCATCTTGACACATGGTAGAGCTGTACTAAATGTCTTTTTTTATATTAGAAGCTTCTATTAAGGTTTTTAACAAGGCTTTAAATGTGTGTTGTAACATTTTATGACATCATCACCCCCCAATACCCTGCAATACCCCACCCTCTTAATATTTGTTAATATATTAACAAATATTTAGGAATTAAAACCGATCCAAATTATTTTACCAAATGTAGAATTTTCACTGCAAATGTCATACACAAACACACTAAAAGAATTGTGTCAATAACCTAATAAAGATTATAAAAAATATTAAGGTAGCAAAACCACTGAAGTTTGCTTTTATTAGAACACATTTTAGAAGTGTAAGTTTCAGCAGGGCAAAATCCATTTAACATTGTCTAGTGGATCCATCTGTTGTTTTCTTAAAGGTGCAGTGTGTAGAATTTAATGGCATCCAGTGGTCAAGCTGTAAATTGCACCCAGCTAAGTATCTTTTCACTCACCCTACTCTACCAAGGCTGGAGAGGAACCTGAAACTCCAGGAAAATGTGACGGGCTCCTTTTAGAGCCAGTGTTTTGTTTTTTTCATTCTGGGCTGCTGTAGAAACATGGAGGTGCAACATGGCCGACTCCATGGAAGAGGACCCACCATAGACGTAAAAGGGCTAATTCTTAGATTCTTAGGAAGAAAACACAATGATTTCTTTTTTCAGGTGATTTTACTCTGATGAAAACATTCCATTAAATATCATTTTCAATTTCTGCTATGTTCTACAAACAGATCTCTTTAATGTCTACACACTTGACCTTTAGAATTGGCTAACAAAAATACATCTAAAGTAGCATAAATCATTTAAGCTGCACACAGCTCAAATGATTTAAAGTGCATTTAGGCAGCATTTCTGTAAAAACAACTGAATTCAACTTCAGATCACAAGATGTTTAGGAACAAAGATTAGTGGTAAGAGTTCGGACAGAAACAAGCTAGCTGAGGTCTGAGCCCTGAGTGAAACCTTTCACTCAAGTCAGTAATCAGAGAGATGTTTCTGAGTCTTTTATTAGACAGATGTTATTTGTGTTTTGCTACTAAGGAAGCGACACTACATTCACTTGCTTGGTTGCAGGTCTTACAAGTGACTTTATCGATGCAAGAATGTTCCAGCCTGTGAACATCCTCTGATAGAGTGAGACGCACACTTCACACTTTGTATTTAATTAAAAACAGTTTCATTTTTAACCACATAACGATGCACATAAGCATAACCACATAACATGTCAGCATCAAGTAAAATCATTTTCACATGAGAAAAGGTCAAAATGAAGGCTCTGAAACAACTTTTTATCGCTTTATCATCTAGATGTGAAGTGACTACGTGTCTACTCTGTCTCAAACTTTAAATTTAGGGTGATTGATCGTTATCTGGCTGGTTAGCCCATACAGATGTGGTTTGATTTTGCATTTGCAGGGTTTGTTGCATTTCACTTGTATATTATCTCATGTGTTTTACTGTGTCATGCAATCTACCTTTATATTTCACAGAATGAAATATGTACAAAGTCACTTCTGCTGCTAATAAATCAAAAAAGATCCAAAGCTTAACTGTATTTATGTACCTCTGCTTACAATTTATTGGTTTTAGATAAATATAGATAAATAAAAAGTCACACACAGGTGAACACTGACTCCGGAGGCTGACGTCTGCAAAAATCTACTTCTGCTCACTCAAACTGAAACCTGTGGTTGGTTACAATGAGGCAGGGGAGCAGTGCAACAAGAAAGCATTAACATGGACGTGTAAAAAAAAAAAAAAACATTGTTGTAAAAATATCTCCCCTAACAAGCATATCTGACTTAAATCTAGCCTATATGATTACCAGCACGGTTAGGGCAGGATTTACTGTATGTTCTGTAGACACAAGCCACAAAGAAAAGATAATCTCATGATGTGTTTAATTTAAATCCACCAAATCTTCTTAAAAGAGACAATTTTATAAATTAATTTTACTGATCGTGTTAAATTATTTTTGGTAGTAGAGCTAAAAATGTGGAGGGAAAAAGATGTAGGGAGTCAGTGTAGAAAGTCTGGTGTAAAGACTTGGAAATTTTGCTTGGTTGACATCACCTGAAGAAACTGATGTTTCGGATGGAAAGAGTGACATGTAAGGAAACTCTGCTTTACAAACCAGGTGGTGTGGTGGTGACTGTGGCGGGAAGAGGAGGTTGTATTTTTGCCAGCGTTGCAAATCTAATGGCAAATTAGCTCATCTAAGTACCTCGTCTTGCATTGCCTTACACATATGTGTCTTTTTTGTCTTTGGTTACCTCAAAAAACCACCTTCATCCATTTTAATAAGAGACACAATCTAATAAGCAAATGTAGTAAGCTGAGGGAAATAAAATTTAAATGGCCCGTTCTGTGTTGACGGGAAAAAACTCAGCAGGCTCTGGTGTTGCACTCGAGACGGCTGCATTTAACTGGCGGAGTAATACTGGTGTTGCGTGTCTGACTTAGAAGAAGTTAAAGAAAAATAATCATTTGTGTCACATTATGACCACAGCCAACATTTCATGAGATATTTGCAAAAAAAAAAAAAAAAACAGGTGGGGGGACTTAGGGTTTCTAAACTTAGGTGTTGAGTGGTTTAAATAGGTCAACTGACAGGAAAGTCTAAAGAAAATCTGTCTACACCTGACAACTTGTTGATCACGCAGGTGTTATTATTGCCTTAACAGACCCTTTTTTAAGACTGCATGCATTTTATTCTTCTGACTTCAATTCTGTCCTCCTCTTGTGTTTTTTAAATCATTTTTCAATATCAAATTGGATACAGAGCAGTATAACAACATATTAAATTAAATCTATATGTTATATACCTAATCAGCTTAATTAATTTGAACTGGTGAACAGAGCTTGTTATGAAGTAAACTGTGTGTCAAGACTCTCTCATCTCTCTCATAGTGTAAAGTGTTCGTATTCTCTGTGGTTTAAAAGAACTGGAGAGCAAAAATTTCTGTTGAGCTTTGATTTAAACATTAGTTAAATAAGTTAATGAGCAACTTGAATTTTATGGAAAAATTCAAATAACTCCACTCTGGGGATAAATAATATAATTATAATTTAAAAAAGACACACTTTAAACTTTTAATTTTTTTTTTCCTCATGAATTGTCAGGAAGTTCGTCAACTTCACCCTGACCAACCTTTCCCCCAAAAAAACATCATGAGCACCACCTCTCTGCATACAGCTAAAAAACACGTTACGTAATTGTTTTTGTTAGTTCTTACTTTTTTCAGCAGGGCTGCATTGAAGCAGATCTGCAATTATTTCAAGTAAATCAGGTTTGATCAGAATTCAAGATAAAAACAATATAGAAAATAAAATTGTGTCCTGACCTAACATACTAAATAAAAATCTCTTCTTGAACAAACTTTGTGTCATTTTGTTTCACAAATTACCTCGACCAACCCTAAAGGGTACTTCAATAAACTTGTGGATTTTTGAACATAAGGTCTAAAAATGTAACAGTGACTGGATGACCACCAAGTGGCAGCAGAGTCAGATGAAGAAAGGAGTGAAATGAAGAGATATTCCATTTGCTGTTTTCTTTTATCCTGTTTATTACAACAAATTACTGATGACTTTTGTTTATATTGTAAATATTGTGTATCTGTAATTATTTATAAATTTAACACTAAAGAGGCCAATACATTGAGATGATCTGAGCAGAAAAAAATGTGTCTTTGCTAAGTCACAGAGGAACATTTGAAAGCATTGAATTTTTCTCTTGGGGTGTGTCAGATGTGGATTCCACAGAAATCCTTTTGAGATCTTATGCAGGATGCGATATGATCTCTTTACGTCAGGAATGAAGAGAATTTAGAGAACAAAAGTGCTTTTTGCCAATTTTTAATGAGACTTTAGATATATTAAAAAAAAATCAGGATTTTAATACCAATGAGTTTATACCTAAGCCTTGTGTTTACACACTGAGAAAACATCCCGTCTGTCTGTTAAAGAGGAACATGTTTAGCAAACAATAACCACCATCTCCTCTCTGCACATCCTCTCCTCATCCTGGCCTTTGACCAGTTCTGATAACACACACTCATTCATCAAGTGATACAGTGTTCCCTCCATTTTCTATAAGCATGTTGGCTCTCCAGGACGACCGCACTGTAGGCCATTAAAACACTCACCCTCTTGCAAAAAGACAACAAAGCAAAAAAAAAGGCAAAAAATGCCGATTTATCAGGCTGGACAAACTTCAATAAAAGTAAAGTAAAGTAAAAGCAGGTTTTAATTAACCATGGAGCGGGAATTGATGCTGTGATGTGATCCAGAGGCTAATCTGGATTTAAGAGGATGAACAAAGTCAGGAGACAGAAATAGTTAAAATGTTCTGACAGTATGAGAGTAAATTATATCAACATGTGAAATGAACTAAACAGGCTGCAGTTAAAGGTCCAGTGTTGTAAATCATGGCAGAAATAGAGTAAAAAAGTTATTAGTAAGTTTTCATTAGTTTCATGATCTAAAAACATATATTGTTGTGTTTTCATTACCTTAGCATGAGTCTGAGGAAAAGATTATTTAAGCTGGAAATGACTTGATGACTCAGTAACTGTTGTATGTGTCTTGGAGAAACTTAATAGAATTTTCAGCAAACACCACATTCCTGTTTATTTCAAGCCTGGAAACACTCTAAGGCAGAAGCTTGTCCATCCCAA
>JAQMCX010000023.1:11185105-11198594 GCA_029814765.1 Acanthurus leucopareius | reverse complement strand
TGTGTGTGTGTGTGTGTGTGTGTGTGTGTGTGTGTGTGTGTGTGTGTGTGTGTGTGTGTGTGTGTCTGTGTGTGTGTTTGGGTGTGCCTTTGTTTAACAGCATCATCCACACCCACTGTTTTGAGATAGCAGTTCCCCTGTGTGTCTGGGTGTATATGCTTAATCCTGATGTATAGCTTCCCCATACCCACCAGACAAACATCTATAACACACATTCACTCGCAAACACACACTAGTTCATATATCACTGTTGACAGACATCCCACAATTACTACCTCAGACAAACCAGATATGCTGTTCTGCCTCCTGGAAAGATAAGATACCAACCAAAAGCAGAGACACGTTTCAGCTGTCGGACTCCACATTCTTTTTCTTCTCTCCGTCTGTCTCTTTTTATCTGGTGTGTTTCCACTCTCTCTCTCTCCATCGATATGTCTCATTTCTTCCAAGAAATACTGAAATACTTTACTTAAAATAGTTGTCTTGGTTCTTCCTTTAGATTACTTAATATCAGCTTACTTAATATCCAGACAATATTTGCTTTTACACTCTCAGGGCCAATTAATAGGTGCTACTTCAGCTTTATTTTTTTATTATTTGCATCATAATTACCTGCGTACTTACATCTGTATCTCTGTGTTAATCCCATAAAATGATAAATGAAACAAATACAAAATTTAAGTAACACAAAACAAAGTATTTACTCTAATATATGTTGGAGGATGTGTGTGTTGTGGGGTCAAGGTAGGATAGACAGGAAGTAGCAGACAAGAACAGAACTTCCTGTGTGAGAGGAGAGAGTGCTGCATCAGTTGCATGTCTGTGTGCATCTGCATATGTTTCAAAGGTCACAGTCCAAGGGGATGCTGTGACTTCCTGCCACGCACACACACACACACACAAACATGTATACACACACTCTCTTTCTCTCTTACGCACACACACACACACACACACACACACAAACACATACATATGAAGTCCCTAGATTGTACTATAATGTCTCGGATGTCAAGCCAATATTTAATGTTATGCTTACTGCCATTTTTAGCCCATGTCATGTTTTGGTCAATGTCAGTGACTCTTGATAATAAATGTGGAAATCTGCTCCTAATGTATATACAGACGAGTGCATTTTAAATGACATGTTTAGAAAGTCTTCCTAAACTTTGTCAAAGATGAGAAAGAACCCCTTGAGAAAAATCATCAAGAAAGTCACTTTTTGCTTTGATGTACAGAATCTCCCACCCTGTTTTTATTAGTTGGAACTTAAAATGACAAAATGAATGATGTTGTGAAATTTCTTGAGTGCATCTAAATAATTCATCCCTGAAATTAACAAATAAAGTTTTATTTTACAGTCTATGCAGCAGCTTTTATTGCTTGTTTTTGGTTCACTTACAGACCCAGAGGATCAAGTTACTGTCTTAGCACAAAGACATTTCATAGGTTGATTCAAACTGCAGATGTTTGTGTGTTTTCGCAGGGAAAAGTGAAAGCAGAAAATATGCTGTGAGTTAAATCCATTCATTACATACAGTATGACCTTATTTGCTCCTTAAATTTCTGACACCAGTATGCAGTAGTAATCCAATATGAATCTCATGACTTTGAGAATTAAGTTCAGACACACTGCCCACTTTGAATCCATTAAAATAATTTATTATATAATCCAATTCTCATATCTTTCATTATTGAGTTACTGGTTATCATTATGTCAAGAGATTAACTCTCAAAATATCACTCAAAAGCTCCTTAACTGATTGCAGAATGGTCCTTATTCTCTGTTTAATCAAGGAAAATGAACTGTGTCTGGTATCATATGATTTTCTCATGGCTGTTCTGGATAAAGGAAGCTCAGTCTGGGCTTTATAAACATATTTATGTTTAATTGTATGTAAACTACTTCAAGTGCTCATAACAAAAATTAGTACAAAAAAGTTGAGTAAATGGATTTTTATTACCCTTTCGGACAATTGTTTATGATTACAGAAAAGCAGTGGAGTACATATTTCTCAATGTATAACCATCTTAAAACAGCAAAGAAATACCAGAAAGCCAGTGTCTCCACTTAGTGTATTTACCACACAGGACTTCATGTTGCAATGAGTGGATCTGTTGTGAGAACAGCCTGTAAATCTGAAGGACTTTGTTTTGTGGAGAATCCACACTCAACAAGCTTTTACACATTTTTTTCCTTTGTTGATCTTATCTGGTTTTCTATGAAATATGATGCATTCAGCACCCAAGCTTGAGGTGGAATATTTCCCAGTCTGTGTTCATGGAATGCAAACAGTTTAATAATGTACATTGGATTCACAGTAACGACACAGAACCACACAGGGAAGCGGCACAGAAGGGCCAAAAACAGGAAATATTTCTGTAAAGTTGTTTGTGTGGCTCAAACTGGATGAATACTGTCACATAAAACATACAGTGAACATTTCTTATCATGTGGGAACCCACCTGTAGTTAGTTTAGTGTTTCATGTTACAATCATCAACTCACTGCTAACAAACTGCAAACATGGTCCTGATGGGAAGTTTATATACATACATACATACATACTGGCATATTGCTACAGTCAGTCAGAAACATTGTAAAGAGGGATTACATTTATTACATGTTTACAATTTAAACACATGAAATGGAAACTTATCAAAGAAAAAGCTTGAAATGAGTCGATTAGTGTTTTGTTATTATCACATCATAAGCTGTGCGTTTAACTCACTGGACTACCAGGTTAGATTAGATAACTCATTCAGTAAATGATTTAACAATTTTAAATGAATAACCTGCTGAAATACTCAGTAGCCTCTATAATTCTTAAGACTTAATACATATATGTTACAAATAATAACACTGATACATGTGGTCATATGCGTACATACATACAAGAGTCGGGATGTGCCCACACAGAACAGTGAACGTCTGTACACACAACATTCAGAGTCCTTTCAACACATTTATGCTAAACACGTCAACAGCAAATCCCACTTTATAGATTTATATTATAGTCACAGTTTTTTTCTAAACATGTTAATCATGTTTAGAACAATTTTTAAAAAATCATCTTCTTTAGTTTCCCATTAGACAAACATTTTCCTCCTTCATTTAAGTCTTCACATACACACACACACACACACACAGCCAAACACACACACACACACACACGCACACACACATACATACAAAACAACAAACAACATCTGCATATGACATTTAAAATGTATGAGGAGGATGCAGGCCACGGAGGTGTTTCACTGCAAACTGCTCCACACTTTCCATTCTCTCCTCTGCTTACAAACCATGTAAGTTCATTTTCTGTGCGTGTGTGTGAGTGAGGGTGTGCGTGCTTTTACACATTTCTATCTGTCTGTGTGTTGTCAAGCTACTTGCCAGGAAGTCTGTGTAGCTGTTTATAAAATGTCGTCATGAAAGAAAAGCCAGAGTGCTCGGCGGTGCCAGGAGACAGAGACAGAACGCAGGACCTGGACGTGTCGTGGAGGCTGTGTGGCATTCAGTGTTGGTGTGTGACATAGGATAAGTCTGAATTGAAATAAACTGTGTTTATGTAGTGTTTTTTTTTTTTTTTGTCTCTTTATTTTTGTCTTCACATTGTTGCATCTTTCCCCATTTTCTTCCAGTAGTTTGTATCGACTCACATTTCTCTGTATTCCAGTGTTTCTTGTTTAAGATTTTAAACTCTTTCTATTTTTGCTACCTATCATTTCAGCCGTCCTAACACCTTTAACACCAGTTCTACCTAACAACTCCAAATATCTCACTCTTAAGTACAAAAGAGGCTGCTGGGCTAAAGATTTTACTTAAATTTAACTTATCAAGATCTTGTTTTTTTTTTTTTTTGCCCTATCAAAAGCCATTTCAGCACAGCAAAATGCAGCCATAAATCCATCGCTTTGCATTCATTAACTTGAATGTAACTAAATATTTTGCTCTAAGATTTGCCTCTTAAGAGGAAGGAAAGTTTGCAGATGTGTGATAGCAACAGAGTGGGTTTCAGAGTTGAAATGTGCTCTAATTGTTCTTTTTAAGTGTTTTTTGCTATAATGCTACAGGAATTTTCCTATTTTAACTGGGATGTTTTTCTCTGAGTGGTGAGGGGGAGCCTACTTACAGGTTTCAGGGGCAGGGGATGGTTCATTCCTACTTTTACTCAGTTATTTTCCTCTTGGAAGGAGGCACCAGGTGTGCAGGCAGGTCTGATGGCAGTTCATGTCCCTCCAGTTTCACCTTTATCAGGTGATTGGCCAATGCAAACTCCTCATCATCCAGCATCCCGTCCTTATCGATATCTGCCAGCTTCCAGATCTTTCCCAGCACTGTATTGGGCAGTTTTGACTTCACCATCTCCTTCTTGGCGTTGGCTCCCGTCACCTTCCCGTTGACAGGGGATAAAGTGTAGAAAATCTCATCATAAGCGGGTTTGTCTCGCGCAACCACCCACTCGGCTTCGTCGATGCCTTCGCCGGCTCCTTCGCCGTACCCGTGGCCAAACGGGCCATCCACAGTGCCATCGAACGCACCACCCTTCACAACTGGGTTGGGACGCTGGGTTTCCTCTTGGCGGACCAGGACCATGAGGCCGGCGATGTCATGGGCCAGCATGTCATCCACTGCTTCCAGGAGTTTGGGTTTCAGGGGCTGGAATTTGTTAAGATCCTGAGCTTGGAGTTGGTCCTGGAAGCCAAAAAACAGGAAATAAAAACAAGCACATCACAACTTAGCTCTAAATCTAAACCCTTATCACTCAATCTACATTCCTATGCTGTTTCCCGTTTACCTGCATCTTTTTCAGGTTAGGAAAATCTCCAGGTGATATCTGATGCTCTCTCTCGATGCGTTTGTAAATATCCCCCAGACTGCTGATCAGCTCTTTCTTCTTGTTCTCCTTTCCAAACACTGAGGGCATCTCTTTCTTCAGTGAGCTGATGATGTAGGCATGGACCTGCATCGTCAGAGGAAAAGATGCTCATGTACTTAGTGGTAAGCTGCCTCATTAAAGTTTAAGCATGTGAAGTTAAGGTGCTGACAAAGTCCTGATAACACAAGCCTTGGAGTTACTTAAGAAATGACAGATGTATTGATCACAGGGGAAGAGAAGGCACTTTGAGAAGCCACTCCATGAGAAATACAACAGAAGAAGGCTTTCTACACATGAATTTGCTCATAATGTATATATATGCAGACAAGTCGGAACAGTGAGATGCAAAAAAGTTTTCTTTTTAAAATGCCCTGAGCTCCTCAGCTGTTCCAGATCACATCATCTTGTCACATTTAAATAATAATGTTTTTATTGTGGCAAGAATTTATTCTACAAACAAATTCAAAGATTTTATCAAGTAATCATTAAATTCAACTTAGGAAAAACCTCACCTATATTTACCTTTTTTTGTGATTTAACATCATCAGCTCTAAAGCTATATGTTATGATTCAAATATTTTTGATATTTTGATGAGAAACTTCTCATAAATGCCTCAGATGTAACATAAAAGGCAATGAACTGTAGCAACTCTGCTGTCGAGGGACACTAAAACACCTTTAACCGAATTACTCTTACAGCAAATCTATTACAGTACTTTTGCTGACATTGTTTTTAATATTAATATCCCCAGAAACATCACCGGGGAAAAGTTAAGAAAGATTCCATATTTGTTGTGTTGCTGTGGTAATGTCTGTGTCCTTGTCCTTGATACTCATCATCACACACACACATCCCTATTAGCTGTCTGACAGGAAAACAGCGCTCAGTGTGTTAAATCCATGCATGTGTGTGTGTGTGTGTGTGTGTGTGTGTGTGTGTGTGTGTATGCGTGTGCACATCCTCTGTTTTTCCTCGAACTACAACGCCGTCTTCCCTCACACCTGACTTCCTTTCCAGGGAGGAAATAGGGAACAATTCACTCAGAGGAGAATAGCCAAGAGGACTTTTCTGTTTCTATCGGTTCAGTGAAAGCAACAAGCTTTTTCTGTCAAGGTTAACAGCTGAATGGGAGGAGATGGTGAGTAATGGGAAGCATATATTGGAAAACACACACACCTGGAAAAGGTCAGCTTGTGTATCGGTACATAGATATAATAATAAATAACTATGATTTTGATGGTATCTGTAGAGATCAGAAATGTTGTTTACACACATATAACAATCTCTCGATAAGACTAGACTACTTCCATCAGTTAGTGGGTGCGTCTTTGTCTTTAAATCGTATCTTACCTTGGCCAGTCTTGCCCTCTTGATCAGATCGTTGAGTTTTCTAAGTGCTGCATTTCTTGGTAAAGACTGAATATCCTTGAATAAGTCCTGCTCCTCTGCTTCAAACAGCTTCCTGTTGTCTGGAATCAACAGAGGGTGGGACCAAAATGAACCAATGTAGACACGGATCACCTGTCAGAGAGGGAGAAAATGGAAAGAAAATCAGCACTGCATGGGTCAAAACAAGGTGAAAAATCATCTCATATTTGACAACCAAAGGCAATTATCAAGTGGCCACACTGAAAAGTTTGTTTTGCACGTAATATACATGAGCATTATTCGATAAAACTACATAAACTCCAAGGAAACTTAGTTTTTATTAAAGGAATAAACCCATACTTCTGTTCAGTAGGGAATTTGCCTCTGCTGCGTTTTCTTCTGATGATAATGGTCATAGATGTTTGAAATACAGCCAGTAAAGAGTTAGCTACTGTAAGTGGGACCAGCCTGGGGTTGCTGAAATATGGAGTCCATGACTGGCTCTGAGAGGCTGCTTACAAAGGAACCGAGATCTATTTGGTCTAAACACCCAGCAAGTTTGTCTGAGCTGAAGATACTGTTTGAGTGCAGTTATGACAAAACTGCTTTCCCACAGGAACGGCAGGAGTCTCTCCTTCTTAAATCACTTTCAAGTCTGTTCGCTGAACATCAAAAATTATAGTTCAAACAAATCTATGTCTGTTGAGTATTTCTACTCTGCTGGTTGTGGCCATGTTTCTTTCTCTTCTTGCCAGAGCTGCATGACTGCTGCTCTAGCTACCCACAGCGCCCCCAGCAGCATATCTGCTGTAGATGCATTGCTACTGCTTTTACTACACCATGTCAAAACCACAGAGTCTACAGCGACGTACAGTGTTGACTTGTGGTTTTAATAGTAAAATTCACGATTAGCTAATAGGAAGTAGATAGAAACCCCTCACATTACTATACACTGGTCCTCTAAAGGCATAAAAAGAGATACATTAATCGTGGCCTGTGGACGACCAGTGTGGTGTTGAAACTCCTTCAGTAAAGCCTGAGAGCAGTGTTGAGGTATCATTAAATTGCATTTGCATTGATATTGTTTTTCAGCATCAACTGCCCAGTGGTTCTGTGGATGAACACAAAACTCAACTTGTTAACCGCGACATGATTTGATTTGCCAGTTTCAGTTTCAACCAGACAAGATGGAGGAAAGTTCAAAGGCCAAACTCTAAGCTCTGACTGATGCTACGGCCAAGGTTTTCATATTTAATGTTTACCATACCTCAGGGGTGTTGACTATTTTCCCCAGTGACCACATCAGGGCACCGTACACTCTCATCAGCTGCTGGGTCTCTATTTGGTCGGCTTTATTCAGCACAACCCTGAAAAAAAAAGGAAACAACATTAAAGAACAGTGCTGATGTGTGGGAAAGCAAAGAAGAAGCTGACAGTAAGATTACACAAACATTCTATGATGCTGAAAACATCTATTCAGGTCTCTTTTGTCTAAATTTGGATACTTTTTGTAAGTCAAGCAGCCCTGAAGTACCTGATCTTGTCCTCGTGGTTCTTCAGGGCCTTTATCACCTCTGAAAACTCATCTGAGATGTCCAGCTTGTGGGCGTCAAACAGTAATATGATCCTGTCCACTCGCTCCGCAAACCACTCCAAGACAGCTGCAAAGTCATAGCCTGAGAGGACGAGGAGGAAGGAGGAGGGAGAGGAAAGGTTGATGTGCGAAATAACAAAGTGAAATTAAGATTTCATATGAGGGATAAGAGGGTTTAGATGAAAAAGAAAGTTTACAAAAAAAAGAGATAATTAATTCTGTGTCCTTTTTCATCTTGTTCCTTTGCTCCCATCCCACACCGGTGTGGTAATAGCCCTTAACAGAGGTATGTGAATTGGTGAACATTCCTAAAACAGCCAACAGCAGCATAAACTGGGTTTTAATGACATTGACCAATAACCTATTTAATCCATGACCCAGAGCCATGAGCCCAAACTGTAATGTTGCAATATTCCCAAAAGGAAACCATTACGATGCTTTCGGGGCACAGAGGAGGCAACAGAAAGGACGAATATATTACAACATGCTGAGAGAAATGAATGTCTGTTTACAAATGGAGGCAGCACAGCCAGGATTCAACTAAGTGGCTTTTTAAGACTAAATAATAAGGAGGAGAAGAAAAAAAAAAGACATTTTACAGTCTAATTTGGATCTGACATTTTGTTAAAGAATGTGGCATTATAAATAAACCATTTAACAGTCTTTCGTGTTATTGAAATGCAATTCAATAATGGCTTTTTTTAATGGATAATGGCAGCAAAGATTGAGTAAAAGAATGAGTTAATGCATTTGTAAATTCCTCCATAATGCATGAATACATGAATCAGTGATTAGGTCTGTCAGCAGAAGTAAATGATTTCCTATTTTGACTTTCTGTCCTACTCAAGGACAAAACTTACCTGGAGAAATTCCAGAGTAAATGAGAGGAGAACAAAGAACAAAGCACAGAACGGAGGATTAGTGAGCTAAGATTTCCAACCAACACTGAAGGACACAAGAGACGCAGAGTGAGCGGCGGACCTGTTACAGCTGGGATTATGGGACAGCAGCTAGGAGGCGTTTGCTGTAGCTTTATGTTAATAAAGTGAATGTTAAAAGAAATTTATGAAGAGTTACGTTTGAGAAAACTCTGCATATGTTATCCCTTTGTGTTTATCTAAATGTGCCTCACACTGCTCCACCTCCCTTTCTTACAGGGAAGCAGCCTCACTAAACAGACGTAGCTACGATAAAAATTCCCCTTTTACATACTTGCTGAGCTTAATGCCAACTGCTACTGTGGCTGCACCTCTGCTCCTTCCAGAAGAGGAATAGTTTATGCTTAAAGTGGAAAAGCATATTTGTTAAACAAAAGTTCTGTGGGCTTCACAAGTTTGATGCCGCCCAAAAAAATGTCTTTGCAAACATATACAAATATTATATTTCAAAAATAACAAATGTTGTTCAGCATTCGAATATTCCTCACTAAGATGTGAGCGAGAGTTCAGCAGCTGTAGCAGTAAGTATGTAAACATGGAAACTGGTTTTAGCTGTGTTTTTCTGTCTGTCCTGCAGGAGCTCAGAGGAGACGCAGGGCACACTGCTGCTTTGGTTAAGAGAGAAACTGCTGCCTCGATATTTTGAATTTTAGTGGATCATTCTTCACTTAAATCACTTCTCACATGGTGAGGGGGAAAAAAAAGACTTTGTGTCTAAAGCTTCACCATTTCATCCTCAGACCTGTGTTGTTCTAAGGTTTTTACCGTCATTACAGCCAAACCATAGAGGAGAGAACTACTTGAAGTTTGCCTTAGAAATGGTGTCAGAATAAAGTTTTGGGGATCACAAATAAACAGTGATGAATCTCCTGCTTAGTCTGCTTAGCTGCCATGACCTGAACCAGGATAAGCTGAAAAAAAGGATGAGTTTATATTTTGGTGAATACATAAACTGAATTTTTAGACAGAGGCCAGTCAGTGTCATTAAACTAGTCTAGAAAGCTAAAATTTTGGCTTGAAGTTGGCACCAGAATAATGCTTTTGGAGAGTCAAAAATGTAGAGTTTATGGGGGCAAGAACTTACTAATACAAGTAGTTTCAATTTGTTCACTAAATTAAATGTTTTCTTTTTAGCACAGAAACATGTAAAAATATGGGTTTTATTTTATGGAAGAATTCTGGGGATTTTTCTTAGGATTCCTTCTAAGAAAGGAGATTCTCTTCTTGGAAGAATTTGGGTATCCAAAAAAAAAAAATGTTGGCTTACGATAATAATCCAATAGTGGTGAAAGAGGGTCAGAGGCTGTGAATATACGAGCTCTGAAAAGCAACTTAATCATTGAAATATATTGCTTTGATCCTGTTGTTGAGACTAAAACAGTACCAAGAAAAACCTGAAGGAAACAGACACCCAATGCTAAATTTGTCTATTTAATCAATGTGAATAAAATATTCAGTTGGATGGCTCAAAAAGCAAATTTTAGGGACAAATACAGTTTATTTTTTTTTCTGACCATGTGACAAGAGTCTGATGAAGAACATGTGATATTCCATAAATTATTCAAAGTATCACTGTCATCAGCCTTGTAGCAGCTGGTTGATGCCCAGGTTTATTATTTACAATACCTCCGAAAGGACATCTATGTAGGCAGCTATAGCCTGACAAGTCCTCATCTGGACACGGACACACACACACACACACACGCACACATAAAAAAAATGCACTGGTGAAACAATGCAATGGAGGAAAGACAAGTAATGATAAGAAACAATGAGACACTAAAAATACAGACAGAGAATTAAAAATTAAACACGGCAAAATATTCAAGACGTGCAATAAACAAATGGATGAAAACAAAATGAAATGAAGACACACAAACAAAAGTCTTTCCATACATACGCACGCTAACACACACACACACACACACACACACACACACACACACAGTCTCCAGGGACAACACAGCTGTGCTGACTCAGTAGAGGTTAATGTTAGCCTGTATTTTTTTATATCAAACAGACAACAGCAGGGTCACACCTCGCTGTGCTGTTTGTTTGGTTTGTCGACATGCTCAGAGGACACACTGTCCAAACAAAAAGAAAGCAGAGCAGAGCTGATGTGGGTCTGTTTCAATCAAATTACTTCCAATTGTAAACAAAACCTGAAGTTGTGTCGCTGCTGATGGACCGTTCGCTCTCTGTTGTTTCTCAAGACAAACATTAATCCAGACCCAGCCCTGCTATGTAGTCATAGACTGAACTCAGTGACCACAATAAGCTCTGTGCTCTTATTTAGCTCTCTACAACCTCATAAGTAGGTTTATTTATTGTAACGTGTCAACGCTGAACTTCATGATTAAGTGCTTGTACAGCTTTTTGTGGACACAGAGGAATTATTGCTGACAGCAGGGGAGGGGATGCAAAAAAATGTGGAAAAATAACATCATCACATCATTAGGAATCATTAAATTGTAATGATTAATGTAGGCAAAAATTCCAATTATTACTGTATCATTTGGTGCATTTATCACGGCCTTAAAATATAAACATATTATATGTCATCACCATCTGTTTTCACGGCTGATAATTTTTATTTCCAAATGATGATAGTTCAAATTTATCCATCTGGATCTGAATGCAGTTAAGCCAATTTAAAGCTGAGTACTAATATATCAATACTGTTGTTTTTACTTGATTAAACTATCAGTGTAACAGATTTTATGTTCAGAAGTAAATCAAAGCGTGAACACAACTTGCACAACTTACTAATAGAGAATCAAAAGAATTTTTCCTGCTCATTTACCATCTACTACTTTCTATCTGTAATTCTTTGAGGTGTTACTAATGCCAACTGTACTGGTCGAGAGTCAAATTTAATGTCAGCAGTGTGTTGGTGAAAGAGAAACAATCCTTACTTGGCATAAGAAGACATGTAACAGTGCAAAATGAAAACTGGTTGTTTCAGTAAAGAAGAAATAAAAGGCAATACGGGACAGAAACAAGAAAGTAATTCAAGGCTGGACAGAGAAAGAGGAAAGACTAGATTGTAGTTGACTCAAACTATCCCAGCTCTTTTGTCAAAGTCCGCGGTTGGTATGGTGATGCCGGTGTTAAGCTCTGAGAATCCAGACACATATCAAACGGTAAGAAAGCTGGAGGGACGCTTTCACATCTAAAGCTCTCTTCACACTGTAGTCTCCACATTCACTTCTACATGTTGGCTCCGATCTGTCCACTGTTTGTTTCACTCATGTATAAGTGTAGATACAGCATTATTTAAGTATTTTTGTCTTTAAAGTTTTGTTTTGAAAGTATTTTAATCACTAAAAATTTTCAGTTATTAAAATCTTCCTTGGCTAATCTGTGTGTCAAGAGATTGATAGACTGATGGATAAAAAAAAGCATATAACTGAGATGAATAGCCACATTTTTATATAAATAGATAAGATGGCTCGAGAAAAAATGTCCTAATCAAACTGAATGGACAAGTGACACTGTTACATTGAATTCTGTCGGCTAGTAGCTTCCATTTCTGTGCCACCTTTATTTATATAATGATATCAGACTAAGATGATAATCAAAAGCGTTTGTCAAATGTCATTGGAACATTTTTATTTTCCTCTGTCAGTCAGAGACATGCCTCTGGTTTCTTGTCGTAATTTTATAATATTAATACAGCTGTGCTTGAATTTTCAGTATGATCATAGTTGAACTTAGTGTGAGTTGGTTACTTCTGTTTTTTTGAATCGGACAAGTTTTTTACTAAACATTCTCCTCTTTACAAAGAATAGAAGAACATTTAGTATCATGAATAATATATTAAATGTCTCTAGTGATGTTGGGAGAGGAAAAGGGCAAAAATGTGTGAAATGTTCTTTGACATAAAGACCTGCTACCAATAGCACAAGCGTGATGTAACCTCCCTGCTGTAAAACCAAGGAAGATCTGGAGTCTCTGTTGCTCTCATGTTGCATTTTCTCCTCAGCATGACTTGGAAAAGAATGAGTTTTCTGTCTGAGCCAAATCTAAAGCATATGTGATTACTTTAACTAAAATGCAAGTGTTTTTAAATGTGCAGCTCTGCTTGTTGACCATTAAAGTTTATGGCATGACCGCGCAAGTGAACATTATGTTTTTCATATTTTTTAAACCAGCACTGAACTGCTCAGTGTTACAAATGTTACAGTGTGTGTGTGTGTGTGTGTGTGTGGATATGTGTAAGACAGCACATTCAAAGCCCCACTTTTTTTTTGTCACTGCTTCCTGTTCTTTGAAATGAATGAAGCATAATCTTCCTGATAGCTCAAAGCTAAAATAAACACACACACACACACACCCATACACACACACGCTCTCATCTAAAGGAAATGCTGACATAGTAGTTCAGAGTTCAGTGGGATGAAGGGGGCTGCAGCTGAATGGGTCCAGTGAACTAACACACACACACACACACAAACACTGACACACACACACGCACACACAGAATAACACTAGCAGTGGATGATCATGAGTGTGTGTCTTACCTCGACTAATCCTCTGTTTCTCTCCTGAGAGAATCCCTGGTGTGTCAATCACACTGATGCTTTCCAGCACCGGGTTAGGCAGCTGGGCACACACAAACCTAGAAAACCCACACACACACACACACACACACACACACACACACACACACACACACACACACACACACACACACACACACA
>JAQMCX010000023.1:11154522-11184637 GCA_029814765.1 Acanthurus leucopareius | reverse complement strand
ACACACACACACACACACACACACACACACACACACACACACACACACACACACACACACACAGGCACACACACACACACACACACATATACACAAGGAGAGGAGAATTGGAGAGTTAAAAGAAACTGGACAGAAGTGTAAAACGTTTCAACAACAAACATCATCCCACACCAGGCCTCCGTCTCCCTCTCTCCTCCACCTCTGCTGCTCTCCCTCTCCGTCTCCAGCTGTATAAATACTAACAGGTTAGCAGTCGTCCTCACTCTGAACCCCCCTAATCCCCTCTGACAGTCAGTGTTTCTTCTGTCTCCTTTCAGCAGAGGTGGGCCCTCACAGCTGGGACACCAAGAGCGAGAGCGAAGAGTTTTTTGGCACTTCTCCTTTTCCAGAAGGATGACAGTGCAGAGATGACTGGCTGTCTCTCACACTCACACACACACACACACAGCCATTAGAAGAGAAAAGCCTGACCAGTGAGCAGAGGGAAATTCAATCACAGAGGAATGTAGAGCTGTGGTGCGGATTCTCACTAGCACTCTCGCTCTCTTTCTTCTCCACTCTTTCCCCTCTAAATTCACATGGCTCACGCTGGTAGACCACTTTGTATTTTCAATTCACCCCCAACCTCAAAGATTTCTGACAGCATTTGCCCACTTTGGAAAAGTATGTGTGTGTGTTTGTGCTTTTACCTGTTAAGAAATGCATTTCCAAACGCATTCAGCTTCCTGAAGGGCTTCTTGGGGTCAACCACCAGAGCATTGCCAGGGACAATTCCTTCCGTGTCCCCGTGCATCACTGCGATAAAGGAATCTGTGGTGGGTTCCGGGCCGATCCGCATTCCTGGAAAATCCTGCTCCAACAGGTAGCTGTGGGGAGAATACCGTAACATAGCGTTAAACAAAACAAGGCCTACTTCTGATTAAGTACATAATTTGTTATGTTAAAGTAAATCAACCAGACATAAGAAGGCCTTCATGACTAAACTTATCCTGTAAGAAGATGCTACCTGAGACAATGATCAATAGCGTGCAGGGAGGTGGGTGGCTAGCTTATGATAAGACAACATTACAGGAGATTTATATGATTTCATAAGACATTAGCATTAGCATTACATTCACTTTTTGGGAGGAAAAATGATGTTACTGTAGATGCATTACGCATTCATGACAGGGACTGTGTATAAGTATTCCACATCTGTTTTTATGTTTCATAGATGGCTTTATATTATATTTATACGTATTTTATTATCCCTGTGGCTTTACTGAATCCCTGCAGTCAGCTGTAGGCAACAGGACAGATGTGCGTTGCCTCTGCAGCCCCTGTTGCTGCAAGGCCTTTTCCAGTGATTATGCTGAGAGGAAATTGGTCTGGATGGTAAGGAGCAGTTCAATAAAACAAAAACAACCAAAAAAAATCAAATCACCAGTGAACAGGTCTGCACTGAATTAGAAGCTGCTGGAAAAAAGATTAGGGGAATTTCACATCATCATGGGCTGGATAGTTGTTGAGAATAAAAGAAGTCACCGCTAAATATTCTGCAGCACAAAGTTAGATTTCTAAATGGGATTTATGATGGAGCCAGTCTGCCAAAAAGTGAACTGTTTGCAGGGAACCAATGAGGTAATGAACCCCACATGGTGACAGCCGTCATGTTTGCTTCACACTCTGAGACTGTGATGTTGCAAACTCACTCTTGGTTATTGTGCAAAGTGGACACAATAACAAAGAGGAAATAAAAATCAATGCTCTTCAGTACAGCCTTCATAGGAAAATGACCTTTAACAAACAATAAGGATGAAATTAAGATTAAAGTCCTGGCTGCATAAAGAGGGTTCAGACTGCACAAAGAGAGAGATCTTTACAAGAATTTGGTTGAACTCTATCAGTGACGCTGATAAGCAGAATGGTCAAACATGCCAGGCTTTGCTTACTGGGTGGTGGGTGAAAAAGGTTAAGAAGCAGACAATCATGCCTTATATTTGAAGCATTTAAGATGTCGACTAAGTCCATGTTTTATGGAAAGCAACAATAAATTCATCAAAAAATCCAAAATGTGTTTCTGCAGCAAATATGCATCCGGTTTAACTTCCAGCAGATGCAAATTTTTGACCTCATCACTGTTGCTATGACAACACAGCTGACATCCAACTCATTTTTTAGGTGTGAAAAAGTTGAATCCTGAGCTGTTTATGTGGTGACATCACATGTGTGAAAAAATGAAGATTACTGTGTTTCTGCTGAGGATCACAATGCTAACAATGTGACCGCAGGCCACAAAAAAGGAGATTTGGACAAAAGATTTACGGCTTAAAGGACCATAAATGTCAAGGAGGAGAGTGGGATTTGTAAGCATTCTAACTGCTCCCAGATGTAGGGAAGGTTCCCTTATACATCCTTTCCACAAACACACACACACACCTTGTCAGAGGAGCCAGCAGTGCCTGGTGGAGCCATCTCCCTGCACACGTGTCTGTGCAGTTTAAGTCCTCCTGTCTGTCTGTCTGTCTGTCTGTCTTTGGGGAGGTTGTGCAATGCAAGTGCACAATCATGTGCATCCATTGCATGTGTGATATCACACAATTATAGACTGTGTGTATTTGTGTGCAAGTCACCTTGAGGAGAAATTGCACCGAGGTGATGATTTGCTCTTTGAAAGACTCATAGGGTAAAATTTGGGACAAAAAGTAGAAAAATCGATAAATTTCAGCCCTAAAATGAAGACGGGCTCATATTACAGACCTCTGAATAGCTGCCAAAGAGGAGAGACTTTTATTACTCTCCATCAGCATTTTTTGTCTCATCATCTATTTTCTCGTTCTTGTAGCTGCCACACAGATATTCATTTCATTTTCATCTCTTTTATAATTCACATAAAGCAAAATATGTAACTTTTCCTTGAAGCGTTATAACAAACACACATGAACTGATCTAATATCCAAAGTCTGAGACCCTCTGCTATGGAATGAAGGGGATGCCATGAGTGCAGCAGCTCTGACCTCAGGTTACTCAGCAGTTTGCACATTCTGCATCTCACTGCTACAGTATCAGTGATGTGTGGTCAGACTGCTGACTGGTGGGCGTTTCTGAGTGAAAAAGAGTAAAAAAATAAGAGCAGGACAGTGAGAATGTCCTGCAAAGAGGAGAGGAAGAAGAAGAGGAGAGAGCAGGGATGTCTGCACTGTCCTTTCTTATGGCAGGAAGTCACTAACAGCATCCTCTCTCTGGCTTTCAAAGGCTTACCCCACTAATTATCTACTATGTGTGTACTGTGTGTGTGTGTGTGTGTAGGAGAGGGGTAGGTTGTTAGCAGCCGTCCTGCAGTTTAGAAGAGGCCCAACACCCAGCTGCTAATATCTCCTGCCGTCACACACACACCAATGCCAAAGATACTCCAGCTGTCACACAACACTGAATATACGATACACTCTTACAAGCAAACACAGCTTTTACTGATTAATTCTTAACTAAAACAAGCTGTGCGATGCTCACTGAGCTGATGCTAATCTTAACCAGATGAAACTAAAATGAGTTTTATCAACAAACCCTAACATGGCAAACTTTTATCAGTCAGTCTGATCATTGACGCACAAAAAATGTGTATACTGTATGCACACACACACACACACAGCTCTTTAGGGAGAGCTGCAGTATCATTTTTGCTGCCTCCATATGATTTATGTTTGCATGCATGTGTGTTATGCTGTGTGCCGTATAAACTCTTTTATGGATTCAATAAAGTTTGCAGAGGTGTGGCTCCTAACAGTTAAGCCTGTGAGTGTTTTTGTGTTGTGTGTCATGGATGATGTTCCTTGTTACTCTTCTTTCCTTTTGCTGTTTCTGTTCTTTTGGTTGTTTTATATGCTGTTGCTTTACATTTTATACCGATTGTGTCTTCTGCCTTAACATGAGAAACTGAAGAAGTTTGTTACTAATGAAGCTCTGGGAAAGTAAAGTGGATGTGGGTGTGTCAACCTCTCTCTTTCTCTCTTTTTGGTACCTAATTCCATATAATGCTATTCATGTGTGAGTGCATGTTTGCTATTTTTCTCACCGTATAAAGCTGGTCTTGCCAGTGGAGTACTGTCCCACCAGTAAGACCATGGGTTTGTTGTCAAAGTCTGCATCCTCCAGGGCAGGAGAGTGGAACTCATGGAACTTGTAACTCTCTTCCAGAGGCAGGAGTTTGGTTTTGTAGAGCTTCTTAAGTCCATCGCTGACGGTCTGGAAGACTTCTGGCTCCTTCTTCCTCCTGTCGTCAGTTCCAAGCCAGCTGAACATTGTTGCTGGTTTCCTATTGTTTGACTAGTTAATGCTTCAATAAGTGTAGCTGGTCCAAAAAAAAGCCTATTCTGTTCACTGACTAGTTTTTTTTTTTTACCCTCAAAGTTCTACAGATGTATAATTTTGAAGGATCTGATTTTTTTTTTATGATAAAGATTTCACCTGATCAAAAAGTTAACTTTAAATTGAAAAAAAAGTGGTTTATGACACACACACAAATATGCTATAAACCCTCCTCTGTGTTAAATTTATCTGGAAATGTTGTAAAAGGCAATGAAAAATTTCACTTGAATTTCGTTTTGTTAGATTAAAAAATGCAAAAATATCTAATTCTCAGGCAAAACATATGCTATATGTTAAGAAAAGTCAATTCGTCTGTCCTGGTGCAAGAAATGAATAGTGACTGTTGTTATTGATGGAAATAAAAGGTCAGTCCTATTCTTTTATTCTACCAAGCTGAAAGGTATTTTACAATTTTTGTTGTTGCCAATGTCTATAATTTAAAAGACTTTAAACCTGGCTCTTCGTATGCACTCTCATCATCGAGTCCATCGATCCTCCCAGATCCAGGCCACTTATGCTCCACAGCTCATAAACACCGCATCCAATACGTTTCTTTTTGTTTAACACTCTATTTCAGTAATCAAACACTGCTCAGAAACGCCTAAATCATGCTGCTCATGCACAACACAACGTTACCGCTATTTAATTTCGTCCAAAAGGCTAAGCAGAGGAATCCCAAAAATGATGCACCGAGCTGCTGTCAGAGTGCAACCCCCGTTATTGTTCAACCGCTCCCGCTCTTTTTTCCCCAAAAAATCAACGCAAACCTCCTCGGACCAACAGATAAATCTGTCTTTTTCCTGTAACAAATACGATTAGCCTGTTTTGCTAACGCTAAGGGTTAAATGCTGTCACAGCACAGCGCTGAATGTAGCAGCAGCTGATGACCAGCAGCTCAATTTAAATGCCGAGTCGGAGGAAACACGACCCCGGCGGAAGTGCCCAACTGCTGGCAGGCCGACCCGCCCAGTGATGCGAGAGCTGAAGCCGGGAGGGACGACGCCATGATGGATGAGAAGAGATGGAGGAGTTGAAGGACAGCGCGCCACCCAAAGGTAAATATGAGTACATTTTGAAACGTTTTTCGCTGAGGATGAATAATAGAGAAGGCGCTCATATGTGTAGTTTTAGATTAAGTTAGAACATTTTCCTGTGGTCCCAAGTCAATGTGCTACTGTCTGTTGACCTTTTTTTAATTTTTTTATTTCTGTTTATTTAAACTTCATATGTTTGATCCCAAAATAGCAGTTCATCCCTTATCAGTGATGAGAAGTAACTATAGTTAGCTAGCTAAGTAGCATAACGAAAGTAAGTTGAACTTTGATTATTTCCATTTTGAGAAACTATTTGAGAAACTCTCTCTAATTCACTAAAATGTTTTTCTTGTAGGCTTTGCACATGCAGGGCCGGCAGGGGCTCTGCCCACGCGGGGCCCACAGGGTCCCCCTCCCAACAGCCCACTGTACAACTTAAACAGAAAGATGAAGTTTTCCACCTGTTGTGTCATAGCAGCTGTTTAATATTACAGTCAGGAAGAAAGAACACTGCAGTTTTATGTCCTTTTCTTATCTTTCCAAAGTAAGTGAAATACATAAATATGGCCAGCAGCAACATCTGACATATGCCAAGCTTGGGCCTTTTTTTGTGGTGGCCTGGTGAAGTTTCAAATTTTTCCCAGAGAAAGGAAGGGTTTTTACTTCCCTATTGCTCATCCAATCTGTCCCATATGTCACATATTGAAAAAGAATTCCATGTTTAGGACGGTGACATGCCAAATGGAAGTCACAACCATTGTGCCCCCTGGTGGCTAAGTAAACTCTGTATGACAATCATGATGTCTTCGTTAGTTTGGTAAACTCTATATCAGCGAAATGAAATAAAAGTTCTGGATGTGTCAGCAATTTGACCAGCAGATGTCTCTATTGACTCATATTTCATCTCATAGAGGCAGATGAGAGTTAATCAAAGTGCAGACTAAAGGTCGGTCATGCACTCATTACCTTATGTAAGCATATTTCAAAGTCTTCAACATACCATGAGAATATGTAAAATCGGGTAAGCGTAAACACCTTAAAGGATAAAAGGAAGCACTGGTATAAGAATAAATACATGCAGAGCAGAATGGTTAACAGGTACACTTTATTATTGTTCTTTATGAATATATTATAATGCTTCAATTATACAGAGCTTTGAAGACCTATGATATAAATATATCACTGACTCCTTCCCTAGAGTAAAACTACCTAAGCAACAAGTATAAAGTTCATGCACAGCTACAAACTTACTAGCACATTGCAAATAACCTGAGACGTGTAAACACATGAATATGAAACTAAATGTACCTTCCTTACTGTGACTACATGCAGGTAGTATACAGGAAGACATTTTACCATGACTCACTGCCAGAAATTCCTAAAGTGAGACAATATAAAGGGTAATGCCGGTAACTTTTGTATGGATAAAATTTATCATGAAAACTTCCTTCATATGACATTGAGTAGTAATGAATTTTTTGCAGAGAAAGAAGTAACATTAAGAAAAAATTTACACCGTTATACCACACTGAAACATAATTTGTGTAGCAGTTTCTGAGTACAAATAAATATACGGATGTGCAAGTACAAGTATTCACTGTGCTTAATCAATACACATTTTTAACTATTACTTTAAACTTATGTTGATGGACTACATATACCAGAGTAGTTAATAATAAAGTCTGACAACTTGTAGCTAAGACATTATAAAAAGTGCCGACAAGCCCCTCAACATCTCAGCTTACAAAAAAAATAGCATGACCAAATAGAAAAAAATAATGTGATGAATCTGTAAATATTGTACTGCGGAAAGTAATTTTTCTAATTAAAAAGCTGCAAAATGTTAAACTTTCAGTACAAAGGCGCAAATAATATGACATACCATTGGTCAAGCAGTCTTATGTTTTATAGAAACTCTAGATTGAGTCCAACAAGTGCTATCGTTTTTACTTCATCTTCCATAATAAAAGCACATTAATCTCGAGGTGGAAGTCTTATTACTTCGACCACCAGTATTTCCTTCATATAATTTATTCAGAATTAGTAGATAAGTATCTGAACATATGCTAGAATTACTGACTGAGAAAGTATAGTATATTAGTATAGTATAGTATAGTATAGTATAGTATAGTATAGTATAGTATTATTTAATTCTATTTATTACCAACAAACAAAAAATACAAAATTACACTCCCAGAGTCCCAGAGTGTCTCAACATGAACAGTCAAGTACTTCACATGGAAGAAAAACAGGAACAAATTAAAACAAGTTTTAACTGGAACAACTTCTGCCAGACAGTGTTATCAAGTAAACACGCACAGGTATGTAATGGAATATTATCAGTGACTGCAGCACCAAAGAATATAAAAACATACTTCAAAAGTAAGAGAAAAAACCAAAGTTAAATTTATAAATGTAGGTATTCATACTATGTCTAAATAATCAGACCTCTCCAAAATCTTTTCAGTCTTACCACAACGAATTTAAATTTTAGTATTTTGACAATGGCCTCTGGTGGTGGCTTCTGGTTTGTGTCAGACAGCAATCCAGAAAAGTCCTCAAGTGCAGGATTGGGTTGGGATCCTTGATGGTTTAAATTACACACAATGCTTTCCTACAGGTTGTCTTTAAGAAGAATTCTGACTTCATATCAAGCAGTAAAATAAATACAATGCACATAGAATACACAGTTGAATGTACTACTTAAAAGGAACATTTTTCTGAGAGTTGAGACTAACATTTTTCACTGTATAAGACAGTTTCCTTCAAAGCTGATCACAGATTAAAGACTGTACATCATGGTAATAAGCAGCAATTTTTACCGTCATGAATGTAACCCTACTGTAGTACTTGGTGCCCCATAGAATTTGATATTATCGTGTGTATTTTAATAAAACTACTTTTGTACAATTATGTTAGATTTAATGGTCAAATATGTCTGATAAATTTAGGGGGTTTGTATAATATGTCAGAAATGGAATTTAAAATTCAAAAGTATATTTTCATTGGTGTATCATCACCTGAAAATAAGAACTGTTGTGTTTTTCATTACCTTAGAATGAGCCATGTACATCTACAGAAGGAGCTGGTCCTCTTCCATGGAGTCTGCCACATTGGACTGCAATGATTTTACAGCAGTCCAGAATGGACAAACAAAACAATGGCTGTAGAGAGGGCCTTTCACATTTTATGTGAGTTTTTTTTTTCATGCTACATTCCCTTAAATCCTACACACTCGAGATTTAAATGCAAAAAAAACCCCCAAACATTTGTTATAAAAGATTAAATATACTGATGAATATCATCTACTGGTCCATTGAGATTACCAAGCTCCATTTAGTCAAAATGTCTCCTTTCTCCATCTCTCTCTGCGCCTCTTCTTCCTCCTCTGACGCTTGTCTGACAAACACATTTTCTAATGTCAGCTCATCCTTCACCTTGTTCACCTCCTCCTCCTCTCTTCCCAACCTGTTCTCCCTCCTTTTTTCCTCCTGGGAGAACTCCATAGCAATCTCTGGCAAAACTAGTTTCCTGGTCATAGGATCCCAATTTACACAAAGAGTTCCATCCTCCTCCTCCTCATCTTCCTCTACTTTTCCCGCTGTAGCCAGTCGCAGACCACCATAGTCTTTTGGTAAGAAATCTGATTGGTCAGTGTAGGAGGTAGACATGTCTTTAATGTTATGTGAGACATATGCAGAAAGAAGGGATGATCTCTCATTCTCGCTTTCTTCCTTCACACCTTCATCCGTATCCTCATCTGTTGGGACTCTCACCATTCTGTCCATCTCTTCACCCAATTCTCCCTCATGATTTGCGTTTGGAGTTAAAGGAACATGAACGAGGTAATTTTCAGTAGTTTTGTGTTTAAATAAACCTGGAAACTGTCTATCTTTCTTTTCTCCATCATCCTCTCCTTCATTTTCCTCCGAAAAAGACAGTGATGGTGACTGAGTTTGGGTCCATGGGGCTGACTTTGCTTGTGAAAACGTTTGCGCCTGTATAAGTGTGCACCTCTCTGTCTGTGTGTGTATTGGTGTGTGTGTTTGGGAGCATGTGTGTGTTGACTTTTGTGAGAGGTAGGATGTTTTCTGGGGAGCATATACTCCAGCAAAGTGACCAAACTCCACAATGGACTCTATGTTTTCACAACAGTTGCTTGGTAGGTCTTTCTGGTGTATCCCTTGAGGATTTCTCCCATCTTCCCCTCTGTCATGCCTCTTCTTTCTGTCCTCCTCACCTCTGATAGGGATATTAGAAGCTTCACCAACAAATCCATAGTCAACTGATACATCATCCCAAGGTTCCTCCGGCTCTGCTGGTGTTTCAGTTCGCTGGGGGGCATATGGGGGGGGTTCTGGGATGGGTTGCTGCTGCTTGGGATGTGTAGATTCTGACACGCCATTTGTGATTTCTGAGGGTTTCATGATGGCAATAAAGAGGAGGTTGGGGGTCTCAGAGGGGAATGTTGGTGGTGGTATACTAAAATGAGGTGGGTTCTGAAAGTTGAAAGAGTGTGACATTAAAAGATTGATTTTTAGCTTTTGATATAATTTAATGCAAAAAGGGACCGCTGCGCATTAATGTGTATGAAGCAGCTTCAAGCCATAACTTCAGTGAGTAAGATTACCAAGTTACATCACTTGATTATCAACAGCATCTGAGTTACACGCATTTTTGTTACAACTGGCACGTGCAAATTTGCTATTTCCTGGTTCCCAGGGAGAGGCAGCAAGTGTGCAAGCATCTCTATCAACAGGCCCTGGCTGACCCAAACTTCATGATGAGGATCATCACCAGTGACGAGAGTTGTGTCTAAGGCTACATCCCGAGACTAAGCAGCACTCTTTGCAGTGGAAGAGGCTGCAGCCTTCAGTATCAAAGAAGGTGCATCATATCATGTGCAACCAAGAGCATGCTGGGGGTTTACTTTGTCATTTGCAGGTTTAGCAAAAAGCAGTTGGTCTCTTTTTTTAAGCAATAGACCCTAGATTCAGTTCCATGGTGAACGTACCAGTGGTCACAAAATGTGTGCAACCTCAGTGCTAATGTTGATTAATCGATTAAACCTGAAATAATTACTTATTTAAGCTTGCATCTGCACCTCATTGCTTGCACCTGCCACATGCACATCACTGTGCAACACTCCATTCACGCCCAAATGAAACAGTCTAGGACGATCGTGATCAAATCTTATAATGTATCTTATGCATTTAATGAAAGGGTTAAAAATTCGAGGCAAAAAGGAAAAACTTAGGCAAGAAGTAGGTTAATTGTCAGTGTGTGTGTGTGCAAGTATTATATGTGTGTGTTTGCGTTACCAGTATTTGAGGGGTCTTTTGTCCTTTCCCCGTTAGGTAGTAGTGGAGAAGGTAGCCGCCTACTGCCAGGAAACCAATGCATACAGATGTAACAACAATACCCACAACCACCTTCTGCAACTGGTCAGTAAGAGGGTCTGGAGGGGAAACAGAAATCCAGAACATGTCAAAAACATACATATTGCTGTGTGTATGTGTAGAGAATACTGTGTGAACACAAGGTCATATCAGAACTTATTGTATAAAATTAAAATGGTTTGTACATTTTTTCTCGACTGACACAAATGACAGACATCACAGACACAGATACCTGTCTCTCTTTCACTTTTGTATCATGTTTAGTCACATTGTATTTCTTTGTCAAACAGGTAGGGCAATATGCACTCTCCTTCTCTCTCTCTCACACACACACACACACATACAAACACACACAACCACAAGGACACACACCCAATGTAGTCCTACCTTTAGGCGTTGTTATGCACTGCCATGCTGAGGAGTGACAATGGATTGGCATGGAGAGGAATTTTGTCTTGGCAGAGAAGCAGTATTCTGTGTTGTACTCCATCAGGCGGTGTATATACGGACTTGACACTACTGGGAAATAGCTCTAAAAACATACACGCATGCATGCACACACACACACAAACACACCAAAACACACACAAACACACATTTTCGTCATTGCTAGGAGAACTTTGGATGTGCTTGATTTAACAGCCTGTCTGTGCCAGAGAGGTTGGACAAAGTGTGACTTTTGTACATTTTTACTCACTGTTTTGCTGTGACGAGTATTGTTGATGGAGAGGTTGTACATCATGTGGGGGTAGAGTGTTGCCATGGAAACCAGTGGGGTATGGTTGTTAGGCCAATGCCTCATTGGTCCCTTCAGAGTGATGATGGCGCTATTGTCGTTTATTTCCATAGACACCAGTGGAGGGCCAAAACTAGCTATAGAGAGTTGTTTTGGATAGATATTGAGTTTGTGTATTTTATTTTTAAATATCCCCCCCAAAAAAATGTAATATAAAAAATAGGGCTTTAATTTTTAAGCAACTTACTGTCGGACTTTGGATCGAATCTCAAAGTTGACACCCATTTGGAGGAGGCTCTCCTGCTCACAGCACGGACCCTGGCGTAGTATCCCTGCTCCAGATCCCACGTTTCATTGCTCAGATCGCACCAGTTCCGCGTAATTTCTGTGCACCTCTGCACTGGCCTCCAGTGCAACCGTCTTCCTTTACTGCCCTCAACACTGTCCCCATAGCTGAAAAAGACAAAAGTAGACCCACACAGATCAGAAAGTGCTGCTCTGAATCCCTGTACAAGCTGGGACAATAAGTACAGAGGAAGTCAGCTCAAAAACACATTTCCTAATGAAACTTTAGCCTTCATAGGCTATTCATGAGATCTAGTTACATTTCCTTTTTTGTTTATGTCCCTCCCCCTCTGAGCTTCTTTTTGTCTGTAAGTTCCTTTGAGACTTGCGGAAGAAAGGCATATATAAATATGTAAACTTTAACTGGGACAGTATTACCACTGCACTAAAAAAAGAACTTTTTTGCAATTCAAGGGCAATAATTTTGTTCCCTCTGCAACTTTCACTCATTTTACCATCGAAACTCCAAAAACTTTACTTACATGGCATACTGGACTGTAAAGTGTGTTTCATCTGGTGTGCCATTTCCTGGCAACCAGTGCAGCACATTTCTCAGATTGACCGAGGAGAAGATGACATTGTCAGGGATGGGAGGAGAGGAGGACCCTGAGGAGAAAGACAATGAAAAGTTAAAACTGAAAAAGATAAAAGACACATTTCATATGAATTCATGTTTATCATTAAAAGTTTCGACCAGTTCCTCGTTACATAATGCAATCTCAGAAGGTGGTTGAATGGTTGACTTCCTCTTGTGTAATGGTTCCATAAAGGTACCTTTTAATTTCTTACATTATACTGCTGTAAGAAAAATGCCTGCTCATAAAAGAGAATAAAATATCACCACTGTGTTGTAATCTCAACTCATTTTAGTTTATCAAAATATTTCTGTATGCGTCAAATATTGATAAAGGTTAACTTCATCCAAAGAGTCAGTTTTTAAAAAAATATTGCAGACATTTAAACTGATAAGAAAATGAATTTGAGGGTAAAGTAGCTAAACACATTGCAAATTTTTAGGCCAGAATGACAGGGCACTGATTAATTCTTGGTCCCACTTTACCTCAGCACATCATTACATGGGCAAGCAATGTACAGAACCACGCTAATCAAAACATTTGTGCCATAAATACCTTGTAACATTTGCAATTTTTATGCATGATGTCTGCTTAATATGAATACATATTTACCATGACCAAATGCACGATATGTTTGATGCTCATTTTAAAGTACTAACAAGTTTTTTTTATCACTGTATCCGGCATACTCAGCCTGCATGAGCTTGAAATATGCCATAAATTCACTTGTTTGCTGATAATATTTGGACAAGCACCAGGCCGCGGTGATAAAGCAAGTTTACATTATGATACGCGTCGTTTGGGTGAAGATAACAACATTAACTGAAGAAACACAGATGTCCAGTGGTTTCATAAGGTGGCAATCAAGTGGATTTTAGCACGCACACTTACACACAGATTTAAGGGAATCAGTTGTTTCTAAAAACACAACACCAAGTAGCCTGAAAAAAATGTAGCTCATCACAGGCTTTATGTAGTCAACCTATAGTAGCAGGAGTAGGCCTTTCGTAAAGAATTGGTAATGAAAGAGGAATGATATCGTACCTGTGTAGTACAGAGCCCCCAGGTTGAAGAAGATTAACACTTTCCACATCTCTGTGTGTGATGGTCATGTTTAAGCATCATTCTCAAACCTCCGGCGGCCTCTCGACTCCTCAACCGACCTTACGGCTCTGCCGCCTCGGTCACCTGCTCCGGTAGGACAGCTGAGAGCAGCCCGCTGTTTCCCGCACGATTAAAAACAAATCAACCAAATATAAACACCCGCATGTCCAAAGAGGAAGTGTAGAATTTCATGCCTGGATATACCTTGCAACCAGTAATGCCTGAACGATTAGTCAAAGAAAAACCCGCTCTACGGGAGGTTTCCGCGTAAGGGGAAGAAATGTGACCTTACCTGTTTGTGCACATTACACCTTGGCAGGCGGAGGCCACGTGATTGGTCGATCAAAGGACAACATTACACAACATTAACCTGACACAAGTCAAAAATTAAAAAACTGGATTTTCATTGTATTCAAAAGTACATTACATCCAGCACATTATAACCTTTACCAAGTCTGAGATGTTTATCATTTAAAAAATAAGTATTTTACGGTTAATAATTGTGTTAATGACATTTAGGGGCATTAATGTGTTGTGTTGGGTTGTTAGTTGGGTTGTGTGAAGTATTAGTACAAGCTTATAGCCCACCTTTCTCCCTGGCTTGGGATTAAAATTTATTTTTATCTGAGTATAAGTAAATACAGCTTTTTTTGTATAAATGTGAATGTCTCTGTGTTTTAAAAAGCTATATAATTGTATAATTGTCTGTCTTAATTTGCAAATCGATATGAAGAGGGTTATTAAAGTTTTAAATTTAAAAGTAGCTACAGCTGTCAGCTGATTGTAATCTAGTTAATGTAGTGGAGTAACACAAACTGGAAATTTAAAAAACAAGTACAAGGACATCACAATTTACTTACACTGAGAAAACTGAGGTACTTTCCGCAACTGCTACAGGCTTACCAGTAAATAAACTACAACAAAAACATGAAACCTTTTCAATAAACAGTAGGCTCAATTTAGTCAAGGAATTATTTTGTCATGCTGGTTAATTTGTATGTTGGTTGCTAAACTCGGTAATATTCTGAATTGTTTATCATTTGAAATAAACATTAAATAACTTATATACATGGGTGTACAATGTAGCTGAAAATGACCTTTTATCTAGAAAGCCTTCCTGCAGTTGTGTCTGCAAATTATATGACCAGGGGCGGTCTTTTTTATTGGCGACTTGATATTGAATGAGGCGGTAAGGGACATCGAAACTGCTCTATTATATTTGTGCTTGGACTTGTTCCAAAAGGCAGGTGTTACTGGACCTTGCTCTTGCAGCTCTTGCCTTTTAGCTGACGGGGATCTAAGTTACAAAGAACGCTATGTACTTCACCACACATTAACTGTAAAATGTTTCACTGACATTTCTTAAATGCAGTGTAAAAACACAAGAAGTGCTCTCATTGACACCCAAGTGACATCTGCAGGAGAACTTGGGCATCCACTGCCCCAAATCTCAAATTCATTCAGTTCAGTTTCACTTTATTGTATTTGTACAGGCATGTACAACTAATAAAGTCATGCACCCCTACAACGAGTGTAGTTTTAAATAATAAATAAATCAATACATTACAGCAATATTCTTACTAAAATAAGATTAAAGATAAATAAAGTACCGATATAATCTTAATTAAAGTACGACTCTAAGCACTGTTTGTGACAAATATAATCATTTATTAGCCTATACTTTTCATAACTTATAGTTAGAAAGGCATTTCTTCACGATTTTCACATAATTAACGTTCATGTCAACATGAAGCGGAACCATGTAGCTTGTGCTCCTGATGTACCTCCGAAATGTTTTTGCGGTTGCGCGTCCCTCGGCGCTTTCATTCCGGTGCCTGTTATTAGCTCGTTCATAGCATTTTCTGCACCTACTCAAACAGTTACCTTATTGATTTTTGTGATGGTCCGTTAAGAGAATTTACATCCTTTGATGCAAGCATGGCCCTTTCGATGGAAACGCAGCTTCAGAGCATCTTTGAGGATGTTGTGGTAAATCGCATCTTTAGTAACTGGGTTTAAAGCTAACATGCTGCTAACAACAGCTAGCATTTCAGTCAATATTAGCCTTTACTATAAAATGTTCACTAATAAACCTGCTGTGCTTTTGCTAAAAAGTAATTCCAACAATTGAGCGTTTGTTAATGAGTACAGTTAGGGTGCAGCCAAACATAAACATAACAGTTAGGATTGTAACGTTTTCATCACCAGCATTATGTTAACATTTCAGAACCATAAGAGAGTAATGGACTGCTTGCATAGTGCAGGGTTCTGAAATAGTTTATTTAAATTTCAGTAATTACCATTCATTGCGCCTGTTTAATAAGTTGACTTGCATTATTATTTTCGCCGTCGATTAATTTTGGTCATAGTTTTCATTGACGAGATTTTTCATTGACAGAAAAGAGACTATGACTAATGGAACATGCTATACTTTTTTCAATTACTCTGAACTATCTCATTTTTGACTCGTTTTTATCCCACTTGAGATTAAAGTAATTTTTGTCTCAAGACAGTGTTTTCGGGAATAGCACTGGGCAGGAAGTAGAATACTCCTTTCAATAATGCTTGAATGATATATACACATCGCACTGCATCTGTCACACCCCCAAGCTGACAGGCTTTCACTCTTTGGTGTCCTTCAGCAAGACATTCATATCTACAAACAAATGTCTTGTATCAACAAAAATATTATGATTGGTAATACTGTCTATATGTCTCTTGTTTTTAATGCACATTCACTGTCTTGCATATTCAGTTTACAATGTACCTCACAACAATGACATGTTGTATTTTAGAATTTGCTTATTTTAAAACAAAGATTGAAATATGTTGGGATTTTTACAGAGTTTCAATCAAGTGTGGATCCAGTCACATAATGTAATATCAAATTACATGAAATACATGTAATTACAATATCATATTATTGGAAAATTGCTGCTGGACTACATCTGTTTTTAACTTGCCAGTTTTTAGTGAAATGAAGTAGTGAGAAAGGGAAATAGCATTGCATAAAAGAGGTAGGATTCCTCCTACAACTATGTCTGAATAGCATTAGCCCACTGCAAGTCATATGTATTCTAACTTTTAAGCTGACAGACTTTCACTCTGTCACTCAACAAGACACTCTAACCTCTATAAACAGCAGGGGTTTTGTGGAAATGAAATTTGTTATTATTAGGATTACTTTTACCAAGAGATCTGAGAGGCTGTTAAAAGAAAATTAGAGAAAAGAGACATAGAATTTAAAAAAAAAAAATCTCTTATTTTCCTTAGAAAACTGAGATGATAGAAGAGGCCTTTGCTGGGTAAGATTGCTCCGAACACACACTCACACCTTTTGTTGTTTTGTATTTATGTTGTTAAAACAAGATCATACTCTTTTTAGATTTTTCATTCACTTAATGTGTATCAATAATACATTGTGTAAAGTGCAAAATGAAATGCTGCAGGCAAAAAATAACATTTGTGTTGTGTGTTCAGGATGTTTATGGACACTCCAGAGGATGAAAGGACTAAGCTTATCAGCTGTCTTGGAGCCTTCAGGCAGTACTGGGGAACACTACCACAGGTCTGTAGACACTCAGAGATAGATACGCATTAGCCTATAAACTGTTGACTAATTAGCTGGATGTTTTTTTTAATGTTGCGGAAGTATTTTTCCCGGTCTGTCTATAGGGGATCAAAGAATAAGACTGGAAAAGATAGCATGTACCAAGTGTTTATCCTCTAGAGAGGAAGCACTACACAGAACCACACAGCAGTAAGCAGTTCAGAGTTGTGCCCCCTGATTGAATGTTTCACTCCATTTTTATACTTTCTGACATGTATCTGGCCATTTGGTGGAAACATCACAGAACTTCTTCAACAGATAGAGTGGAGGAGATTGGGGTGCAATAAAAGAGATGGTGACCCTATCTCAGGAATTTACAACAAGGTATAATCCGTTGAAAAACGTTAAACAGCAGGATGCACCAGGTCATCCTTGGGTCAAAACAGCAGTGAACAACAGAGGCTACAGACTAATTACAAAAGCATACAAAAATTCCATCACATTAATAACTCGGTACATTTCTTCTTTCAGGAGTCTCATGACCAGTGTGTACAGTGGATAGTGCGGTTCATTCACAGCCAGCACAGTCCCAAAAGGATCTCCTTCCTCTACGACTGTTTAGCAATGGCTGTGGAGACCAGTCTCTTACCGCCCAGGTACAAACACACTCCCACAAATGCACACACACACACTCACACCCACTTACAAAGCACAGAATGCATTAATTTACACTTTGCGGCAGGGCAGTCTATTATTATCCAGTAATTATTATTCAAGCTTTAGTTAGGTTTTTGATAAGGCCATAATATCACTGTAGGCCCTCGCCTCAGCGGATAATTAAAGTGCAATAATCATGTTTATGATTTATGATGTCATATTAATGAATATGTAACTTTTAATTCTTCGCTATTTTAGTCTCATTAACTTGTCTTTGCAGTTAATAAGTTAACTAACTCTGTGTTTAGCACTCTTATCTATCTTGTCTGTCATTTGTCTCAATCTTTGATCTAATGAATCTCTTTGTGTCTGAAGGATGGTGTGTGTGGCTCTGATAAGCTCAGACAGTTTGGAGTGGGAGAGGACTCAACTGTGGGCGTTAACTTTCAAATTGATTCACAAGATCATTGGAGGGGTGGATTACAAGGTCTCTCTCTCTCACACACACAAACACACACACACAAACAAACAGAAATTTAGAGGCTCAATAATTAGGTATTGGGGTATTTTATTGGTAAATTAAAATTTATCTTTAATGCTACACACAAATCGATAATATGTATGCACAGAATATCATAGGATTTGATATATGAGTAAATACAAGCGAAACACATATAGATATTTATATATGTTTACAATTGTGCACCTAGAAAATAATTCTGTTGTGCATTTATTGAATCAGCATCTGAGGGAATAAAAACAGCAGCAACAAGATACAAATGATAAATAAGATAAATCTATAGTAAGGGTTCTTGGATTAACATCTAACACTGGACATGTTAGAAGCCTTTATTAATCAGTCTCCACTCAATATTGCATTATATAATCCCAGTTTTAAAAGACACTCTTTGCCTTTATCAGGGTAGTCTCTAAAAAATGCAATGCAATTTTTTTATTTTAGTGCCTTATTCTCTCTCAACAGACAGCTGTTGAAGAATATGTCTTCAGCACTAGATTTGTTGTAATGTAAAGTGTGTGTTTCAGGGTGTTCGTGACCTGCTAAAAGCTGTACTGGATAAAATTCAGACCATTCCCACCACTGTCAGCTCAGCTATAGTACAACAGCTTCTGGCTGCCAGAGAGGTTTGTTTCTGTCATTCACTTATTAAGTGTAATAATTATTGAATATGTTTCTGATGGCTTGTTTGAATAATTACTGGTGAGTGTGTATCAAATCTACTCCTTAATTCTTCACTGTGTGTAATTCAGGTAGTAGAGTATATCCTGGACAGAAATGCCTGCCTTCTTCCAGCCTACTTTGCTGTCACAGAAATCAGAAAACTGTATCGAGAGGGACAGTTGTCACACTGGGTGAGTACGGCTTCGTGCAGCCACATCATGCTTATCTAACAAATCCTTGTGTTGTATCATCTCTTTTGTCTATTCTTGTTTTCTTAAACTCCCTTTCTCTTTTCATTTGGTATCTGTTTACAGCTTTTGGGCAGTTTGATATCAAACTTTGTGGACAGCTTCAGACCCACAGCAAGAATCAACTCTATCTGTGGTAAGAGACACATAAGCACATGCACACAAACCCAGAAAATATTGACACTGATTGATTGAAACATTTTCTGAGTTGTACTGCTCTCAAGAGTTCTTGTATTTGATAAACTGTTGCTCCTGTTTTTTTTTTTTTACCAAAGCTGTAATGAAATCCATTCCTAATTAAATAGGACAAAAAACAGTAGAAAATCTTACAACTATGAAGATGTAAATAGAGATTTGCACCACTTCTATTTAAGCTCAAGACCTGCATGTATGCCACCTCGCATGCTACAGATTGGACTCGTAGTCAGTGAGCGATCAACATAATGCATCTCATTGATTTAGAGTATTCCTGTTTAGTTGTTTCATGTATGTTTGTCCACAGGTCGGTGCAGCTTGTTACCAGTAGTAAACAACAGCGGGGCCATCTGTAACTCCTGGAAATTAGACCCCACCACTCTCCGCTTCCCTCTGATGGGCATGCTGCCATTTGACAAGGTGACATATTTACATAAACACCACACAATCATTTATGTAAACATGCACAAAACACTAATAATTGAGTTGTTTTTGTCGTGCAGGACCTGTTTGAGCCACAGACTGGCTTATTGCGTTATGTGCTAGAACAGCCGTATTCAAGAGAAATGGTGTGCAACATGTTAGGACTCAACAAGCAGGTATGACAGTCTCATCTTCGACTTTTGCCTTTTCACTTCTGTATCAGGCACTCCAACTGGCCTCACTACTCCTGCCCCTGTGTCTCTTTTTATTCTTTCCACTTTCTTTTTAATCTGTGCACCCCAAGTCTCTCTGCACCCATATTTCCTCAGCCTGCTCCCACTGTTCATTTCTTCCTTGTTCTTGTCTTCTCTCTGCTGCTCCTTATGTTTTGTCTCTTTTTTCCTTGATTTCTTTCCCTACCTCATCCTGTCCATGTTTAAGTTTGTACTCATGTAATTTTGTTTGTTTTGTTTGTCTTTACCCAATCTTTTTTCTTAGGTTTTTTTTTGTTTCTCCCCTTTTCCTCCCCACCTTTGTCTGTTTTGACACTCTCCCTTAGTTATCCAGGTTACACAGCTATATTATACCATATATTAAGCAAACCAATGCTCTGAGCTTGACCCATAATGCACTGGTGTTAGTTTTCCCTGTTGAGTTCATGCAGTTTCAACTCAGCCCAGCTCACTGAGCACCACAGACAAAGTCTGACCAGCTCTAATTGTGTCGAGACCTTTTGTTGCTAACAGAATAAGTCACACCGGCCAGTACAAATAACCCAGAATCCAACTTGTCTGATTGAATTTCCTGAGTTGATGCTAACTGTGCTGAACGGACAGAGAACAACCTAGCTCCTAAGTCACCACTTTCTCTCTCTGTCTCTCCTTTTTCCCCCCTCTTTATCTCTTTCTCCTTCTTTCATTGTTCCTCTCTGTTTTTCTCTTTCTCTTTTCCTCTGGTTGTGTGTTGTGTCTGTCTCTCTGCCATGCGCTCTCTAGACTCTGAACATTGCCCAGGTATGTCGTTGTTCCTCCTCCTGGTCGCCCGACCCACCCACTAACCAGCCCTTTGGACGCTTAGCTTTTTAGGCACGCTGATGTCATAGAAACTTGAAACTGGGCAAGAAAAATAAGATAAAAGTAAAACTTGAGATGAAAAAAAAGTGAAATGCTCCAGAGCTTGAGATGGTAACAGCAGGGCTTCATAGAGATAAATTCAGTGTAAAGAGACTGACGTAGCCAAATAAATACTGAACAGGTACACAGACAAGCAGGTAAATAAAGTATATTGGACATGAGGGATGTGCCAGTTGAAAACTGGTTCCAAATGATCCCATCCATCAGAATTTTGTTCCTCCAAGCTAATCAGTTCCTTTTATTGATTTAGGCCATTTCCCTGACAGTACAGTGCAAAACGATGTCCTTAGACTCCTCAGACTTTCACAGCTGCTTCCCAACTGAGCAGCACATCCATTACATAATAACGATATCCCCTGTTACAATAACGACAGCATGCAGACAGCATATTTTTCCCGTACAAGTACTTTCTCATATCATCCAGCTACAGCGACTAAAATTGGACCGATAAGCAGAATCAATAAAGTCATTGGTATCAGTATCTTATCAATCCTCATCCCAAGGCAGTGTGAGAATCATAAACCATGAATGATGTGATATAATTTAATTGCTTGGTGACCAAGTAAACAGTTTGTCACATGTACAGTTACATAAATTTCCTTCACGTGCCTGCTTATCTTTGTATGAAACACAACAGAATAAGCATTAGATGTATTAACTGAAGACACAGATGGCCAGTACTTCCTGGTAATATTCTGTATCATATATGCAGTGCTGGCCTGTTCAGATAACATAGGCTCTTTATGAAGGGAAAGAAGGCCATTAGCCATCACTTACCCATCACTAATGCTCACTGAGAGCGAGTAGTATGACGCCCCAATTGTTGATTTCATGGCTTAAGCTGCTTATTACTGCTTACTGCTTAAATTTAAACCCAGTGATGTTTTTAAATCCTTGGAATTGCTGATTATGTAAATGTTAAATACACCACAGTCTGTATACTCATTTATTTTTGTGGGCCAGTTTTCATTGTCCTCAATTGAACTGAACAAACTCTTTTACAGTGACATTACAATTAGTATTCAAAAGTGACATGTTTTAGATTCACTAGACTGCATTTTTTGTGATCAGAAAACAGTCTATTTAGTCTTAGTATATTTATATATATTAGTTTATATATTTAGTATATACAGTTCATTGTTCCGGCTAACAGGCTAACATTGAGTATTTCTGATTGCAAACCCTGCTGTTGACATTTCAAGTCCTGCTGCACTGCATGTGTGAATGTAGTCTGGTCCTTGCCTGTTGTTTGCGAGGTCCTCTCGTTTCTTACCTTCATGCTGCTCCCTGTTGTACTGACCTGGGCAAAGCTGCTCTATTTTGACTAAATAGTGATTTTTTTTATTCTCATACAGCAATTTAGTTTCTTGTGCTTTGCTATTGAAAGGATTATCAGCCCAAGTGGCAAAGAACTTGTCAGGCTACCACAAGCAATAAAACTGAACAAGTGCATTGCTATAGCCAGTTTACAGGAAAATTTAGTATAATTTGTGTATTTATTTGTAGTTTGGCATCGTGAATTGGTGGATTTTAATGGTATTCTGATCGTCATGTCTTCTACTCCCAGATTTAAGAAAACCTTCAACACTTTGCTGCAGCATTACATAAGTGAACATTATTACTGTGCAACCTGTGCCATCCAGTCAATTAATTGCATTTTCAAAAGTGATAACAGCCTCTAAAATTAGTAGCTTTTAATTTGTAAGTTTCATGCTCTGCTAACTTCACTTTTCATTCCTTTATAAATGTAATCATTTGCCAGAGTCCTTCCAGGTTGAGATGGAGTGATATTTTTGTAATTACCAAATTCTAAGCTTGGGCAGCTGTGAGCAGATACAAATTTTTAACTGCATGAGCACCGGCAGCTTCAGAGATGGAAGACCTGTCAGATTTGGGTTTAGGAAGCCTTATTTATTACAGAGTTTATTACAGAGTTTTGCCCAGGTCGACTGAGTGATTCTGATTGGCTGTCTGACTGGATGAGTGAACTTGACTTATGTTGTTTTTTATTTATTGGTTGATGTCTTTTTCTTTCTCTCCTCAAGTTTGTACTTTTTATCATAGTTACTCAAAAGTTATACTGAGCTGCAGTGCACAATGAACTAAAAGCAAACACTTTTGTTTCCATTTATTTCAAACTGGACTTGTATTTGGTAATCACTACATCTAAAGCTGTTCTTTTTAAAAAAATATTTAAAACTGTTTGATTAAGTACAATTTAATTTGTGTGGATATTTCCACAAACTGTTACCTTGTTCTCAGCCTTGCATATAACTGAATTTCTACAGAAACAACTAATCTTGGACTTTTTGTCAATTTTTTATAGCCTAAGTAAAGAAATTTAAAAAATAGTGTCTTCCAGACACTCAAAAATAAACCTTAGCATTCATCTGATTCATAGTTTGACGTGATGACCAAGTTGTTGAGTGTTGCCATTTGAAACAGATTACGTTTAACCCAATGGTTGACCTGTTGGGATGCTGGTATGATTCCAGGTGGATTATTGCTCAGCCATTTGTTAGTTTTACTGGTTTCAGGTTGGAGATGTATGAAGATACACAATTTGACTGATTTCTTACGGTAGATTAAATATACACCTGTGGATTCTTCTCCTTCGCTCTGTCTTTCTTGATTTTTCTCTTGCCCTTTGTCTTTCTGTGTAAGTGTGTGTGACGTGCGTGTATGTTTGATGGCAGAGGAGGAGAAGTGATGGTCAGCCTTGCAGCTCTTCTTCCTCCTAATCACACCTCCTCCAAGCCTTCCCAGACCCGTTAGCCTGCATGCAGGAAAGCATTGCACTGTTTGGTTTAGTTTGGTTTGGTTTGATTTGGTGTTCAGTGCTGTGCTGTGTCATATTGTTCTGCTTTGTGCCGTGCTGTGCTGTTCTTTGATATGTTTTGTGAAAAGGGCTTTGTGAAGTCCTACATTAATAGCCACTGCAGAGATCCACTCTCCTGCTCTGTCACCAATGGGTGAAGTAATTTTTTCCATGCTGAGTTATTAGGAAAACAATGTTTGATTCTCGCTATGTGATTAATATGGCCAGAGTACAAATAAATTCCTGATTTCCATGGACGAAAAAATGCCATATTCAAATTCAACTTGACTTTTATCGCTGTCAACCATGTTGGTAATAACATTTCCAAATCCTTTGAAAAAACAGTGCATTGATTTATGATGGTAAATAGTCAATGACATAGACTGGACTGTTCAGGTACTGTGGATGATTTTTACTCAATTCAACAAATGTATTCTGACAATATTGCTTAAATCCGTTGTTGGTTTAATGGGGCCACATCCACACAGTTAACACATGATCTTGCAAACCTGCCTTCTCTGCCAATTTTTCTGATCTTCTCTTGACTCCCTTCCTTCTGACCCTCTCCCATTCTGTCTTGGATTAAAAGTTTCTTTTACATATTTAAGTCTCAGTGCTGGTTCAAATACTGCAATGATGACCAGGTAAACACTTGACTTGAGTCCACATTCTGGCAAAGCAAATCACTGGAGCTACATTGACACTTAAGTTAGCATCTGTTCCTGCGTAATAACAGCACAGCTAATCACCAGATCATTTGGAGATGAAGGTAAATGTGGAATAACAGCCAGAGGAACGTTTATCCAGCTGACAGAGTCAGGAAGGAGAAGCTGTCCTGCATGTAAAGGAAGGGAAAATGTCTCACAAGTCATTATTTAACAACTGTTGGAGCATCTTCTTATTAAAAATGTATATGTGAATCAATTTAATGATGATCTTCCTCTTATTCTCTCCCTCCCTCTGTCTTTCATCTCCCTCTCTTTGCTTCTGACTTTCCATGTTTCCCTCACCTTTTTTCTCCTTCTCATTTCCTGTCCCTTTGATGTCTTTCCCTGTCTTTCCTTGTTTAACTTCTCCCTCCTGCCCACTATTTTCTTTATCCTTTAACACTCCTCTCCTCCGCTGCCAGCATAAGCAGCGTTGTCCAGTGTTAGAAGAGCAGCTGGTGGACCTCGTGGTTTACGCCATGGAGCGCTCCGAGACTGAAGAACACTTTGATGCCGATATTGGAGGAACTAGCCAGTTGCTGTGGCAACACCTCTCCTCGCAGCTCATCTTCTTTGTGTTGTTTCAGTTTGCAAGCTTCCCGCACATGGTGCTGTCTTTACATCAAAAGGTAAGACGGGGAAGATAGCAAAGGGAAAAAAACTGTTAATGATCGGTAGTGGGTGATTGGATTTTGTTTTGATCCTATTTGGTTTATGGCGTAATATTTTTATACATAGAATTAGTAGGGAGAAATAAAGTAACTGTATAAACTTACTTTCCTTTTTTCCTAGTTCACCGAGCTTTATAAGTGAGTCTGGCAGGATCTGAAATTGAGAAAATAGAAACATAAAAAATATAATAAAAAGAAACTGAAAATCTTCAATGTTTAGAAATCTCATAGACATAAAAAAAAAACATATCACAGAAGCCAACAACTGTATGACACACTGTTGCTCAAAATCCTAATGTCAAGCCAGAACTAAAACATGCAAAATTGTGTAAAACATTACTGTCTGGCAGCCATTACTGTTTAGCTTTTGCCTTAAAGGCAGGAGAATTTGACTTCTTCTTAAGTCCATTCCATGGTAAACTGGCACTAGTGTAATGACTGAATTTCCTCCCCATTCTCTAAATAAGTGTAAAAATTGGTGGCAACACTTCAATGCAAAGTCCTCTGAGCCATTTTTAGTTGCAGTCGCATGTATCAAAAAGACATAAAATCCATGTCTGTCTATTGATACATTTTTCTCCCTGCTTATGTGTAAGCCCAACAAATATCACATCCTTAAATGGTAACAGCTTGCAGGAAATACATTTTCAAGTGTAAACCAAACAAGCAGGGTACTGGATGGCAGCTGTGGCAGTGATAGAATTTAGCAAAAATAAATTGCTTAGTTCCATTGAGGACATATGCGAAATAAATACAGGAAAAAAATAAATAAAGCAAAATTTGAAAGGCAAATTTAATGGCATTCAAGAGTGGGTGTTTGAATTATTAAACGGGTAAACTGGTGGGAACCCCTGTCCTTAAACCTCTCTCTCTCTCTCTGTTTCCTCCCTCTCTTTCTCTCTCTCTCTCTCTCTCTCTCTCTCTAGCTTGCAGGTAGAGGCCTCATTAAAGGAAGAGACCACCTGATGTGGGTTTTGCTGCAGTTCATATCAGGAAGCATTCAGAAGAACGCTCTAGCTGACTTCCTGCCTGTCATGAAGCTCTTCGATCTGCTGTACCCAGAAAAAGAGGTGCACCTCTACCAAGAAATTTTTTTGATTTCTTCAATTATAATTATCAGTACTACATTTTTATTTAGTATTTCTTGTCACGAATGGCTTTTTATTGGCTGCTGTATCATCATATTAATCCCTGATTTCTCTCTCGCTCCAGTGCATTCCTGTTCCAGACATTAACAAACCTCAGTCGACACATTCATTTGCCATGACCTGCATCTGGATCCACCTGAACCGCAAAGCTCAGAATGACAACTCCAAACTACAGATACCCATACCACACTCTCTGAAACTGCACCATGAGTATGCACTGTTAACTTACTGAACCTTAAAAGATTTACTTTAACGCAGAAAATAAGTCAAGACGTGTACTTCCCCATGCACATGCTTCCAAAAACTGGACTATAAATCATCTTCTCCTTCCCCTCTGTCTTTCTGTCAGGTTTCTGCAGCAGTCGCTTCGTAACAAGACTCTTGGCATGTCTGACTACAAGATCGCCTTGCTGTGCAACGCCTACAGCACCAACTCAGAGTGCTTCACCCTGCCCATGGGTGTCCTGGTAGAGACCATCTATGGAAACGGTACCATGAGGATCAATCTGCCTGGCACCAACTGCATGGCATCAGGATCTGTCACCCCGCTGCCAATGAACCTGCTGGATTCACTCACTGTGCATGCAAAGATGAGGTAAGGGAAAGCAAAGGATGTCCAAGGATGATAAATTATACAGTGAGCTGCACAGACAATTTATTAAAGTGGATTTAATGGCCCTTCTTCACTCTGTCTCTGCCCCCATGTGTCTGACTTCCTGCCTCCAGTCTGATCCACAGTATCGCCACACGGGTAATTAAGTTGGCCCACGCCAAATCCAGCATCGCCCTGGCTCCTGCACTTGTAGAAACATACAGCAGACTGCTGGTCTATATGGAGATCGAGTCACTGGGCATCAAGGGATTCATCAGTGAGTTACTGACTCATTTGAACTCAAATGTCACTCAAGTGTTCACTTTGTTGGAAGTTGTTCAGATGCAGAAAAGAAGTGTATTTTTTATTACTCATCTCAGCATCACACTATTATGTTACCCGAAGAAAAATTGTTACAGTTTTAAGTCTTATAATACATGCAGAAATGCACTGTTAATGAACAAACCTTCAGCCACAAACAATAGTTGAACAACAATTAAAAAGCTTGGGATGTTACTATCGCGAGCTCAACTCATAACAATATAAACCTATTTCTTTCATATCTTGTCCCCATTGTGCTCGTCCATACTAATGCACTTTGAAGTCATTATTTCAGTAACATTTAAGCGAGCTGTGGGATAATCTCAGTTATGTTAAAAGGTTTCACCTCCTCTTTGTGTAACTGTCTTTCATTACCGTAAGCATGATTGAAGAACAAAACAAAAGACACCTTCATTATCTGGTATATTTTCAGAATTTATAACTCTGAGTAATATATCCTCCAGCATGCTAGCTCTATTTTTTCAGTCATTCCTGCTTTTTCATTTTGAGCAGACTGACTTAGAACATTTATGCTTAGTATTAGTTCATCTTTTGGAGCCAGCTGGTGACTCTGTCTGTCTGTCTGTCTGTCTGTCTGTCTGTCTGTCTGTTCAGGCCAGTTGCTGCCTAACGTGTTTAAGTCTCATGCATGGGGAATCCTTCACACGTTACTGGAGATGTTCAGCTACAGGATGCACCACATCCAGCCGCACTACAGAGTCCAGCTACTGAGTCATCTACACAGTCTGGCTGCTGTACCTCAGACCAACCAGAACCAGCTGCACCTGTGGTAATGTGGACACACACGGCCATAATCACCAGTAGCTGTTGTATAACATTGTATAAGTGTTGTTTTTATTGTGTCAAACTCCAATGAAGGTGATTAAAAACACAAAGAAAACCAACATGACGCTAATATCTTGTCTTGCTGTCTCCTTGTGTCCCCCCTCAGTGTTGAGAGCACAGCTCTGCGGTTGATCACAGCCTTGGGGAGTTCCGAGGTGCAGCCCCAGTTCACCCGCTTCCTCAACGACCCGAAGACGGTTCTGTCAGCTGAGTCAGAGGAGCTGAACCGAGCCTTGATCCTCACACTGGCCAGAGCCACGCACGTCACAGGTACCACTCACTTTGGATTTATCTTCTCATGTTCCTTTTCTGAGGTTTTAGTTGCTCTCTACAGTTTAATGGTTGGTTTCTTTCTTTCCCTTCTCCGTTGTTTCTTCCGTATCCTCACAATGGCATCTTGTGTGTGTAGATTTTTTCACAGGGTCTGACTCTATCCATGGGACCTGGTGCAAAGACATCCTGCAGACCATCATGAACTTCACACCTCATAACTGGGCCTCACACACACTGTCCTGCTTCCCTGCTCCACTACAGGTGCACTGTCGCCACTTAGGCATTAATTTCACTTACAAATTCAAACTGTCATTTTAATTAATCTCAAATCAGATTCATCCTGTCATAATAACTCCCACCTCTCTCTTCCTTTTTTTTCCTCAGGCATTCTTCAAACAGAACAACGTCCCTCAGGAGTCTCGATTCAACCTGAAGAAGAATGTGGAAGAGGAGTACAGGAAGTGGAAGTCGATGGCAAACGAGAATGACATCATTACTCACTTCTCCATGCAGGGATCACCTCCACTGTTCCTGTGTCTGCTGTGGAAGATGCTGCTGGAGACCGACCACATAAACCAGATAGGCTTCAGGTTTGGTGTCTTTCTATACGCACATTCAGAGAATCCACAAATGTATTTGACACAGATATATTTCATAGGGAGAAATAAAAAAATATTTATCATGTTTAATCTTAAGAAAGATTTGTAAGTAAACTGGTTTGTTGCTAATAAACAGAAAAAAATTACTTTAAAATGAATTTTCCCTGTGTTTTATAGTGTCCCTGTCACACGGCTGAGTGTTTTTTGATGAAGCGTTTGGTTATGATTTATTACACCACCAATGTTCTGGCATTTGAGTTATACTAATTGGCACGGGGGGCATTCCCAAGCTGCTAAATAACATCTGCAGCTAACTGATCCACCAGGAGAATAAAGTGTTTTGTGAGATGATGAGTGACTGTAGCCTGATTTGTGTCCCTCAGGGTGCTGGAGCGTATCGGGGCTCGTGCACTGGTGGCTCACGTGCGAACATTTGCAGACTTCCTCGTCTATGAGTTCTCAACTTCAGCTGGCGGACAGCAACTGAACAAGTGCATTGAAATACTGAACGACATGGTCTGGAAATACAACATAGTCACCCTGGACAGACTCATTCTGTGTCTGGTGAGGAGGAGCTTGCATGCAGAGAGATAAATCTGCACGACAAGGTCTGTGTGTCTTATTTCTGTTCTTTTCGTCCAGGCGATGCGCAGCCATGAGGGCAACGAGGCTCAGGTTTGTTACTTCATAATCCAGCTGCTGCTGCTGAAGCCCAACGACTTCAGGAACCGAGTCAACGATTTCGTCAAGGAGAATGCGCCTGAGCACTGGCTGCAGAGCGACTGGCACAACAAGCACATGAGCTACCACAAGGTATGCATGAAAACAAAAACTGGATTTCCTCACTGCAGTAGATTTAGGGAGAAGCTGCTCAGGTCTGATGATACTATTTTTTTTTTTCCCCCCAGAAATACCCAGAAAAGCTTTACTTTGAGGGCCTTGCAGACCAGGTCAACCCTCCCATGCAGCTGCAGCCTCAGTACCTGCCCATCTACTTTGGCAATGTGTGCCTGCGCTTCCTGCCCGTCTTTGACATCGTCATCCACCGCTTCCTGGAGCTTCTGCCTGTCTCCAAGTCCCTGGAAACACTCCTTGATCATCTGGGAGGCTTGTACAAGTTCCACGGTGAGTAAAGTGCTCTTAAAATTAGTGGTGGGACTCGATTAAAATTTTTAATCGCGTTAATTATAGGGTCTGTAATTAATTAATCGAAATTA
>JAQMCX010000023.1:11115109-11149582 GCA_029814765.1 Acanthurus leucopareius | reverse complement strand
TGTGTGTGTGTGTGTGTGTGTGTGTGTGTGTGTGTGTGTGTGTGTGTGTGTGTGTGTGTGTGTGTGAGTGAGTGTGTATGTGTTACCACACTATCTCTGTAAGTGAAGCTAAACATCATCTATCACACTCGGGAGGAGCTTCTTTTCTTTGGATGACTCAAACTCAAGCAGGTTTTGACCCAGATGATCCCATTTTATGACCATCAGTGGACTAACCTGCTGCGTCATACAAATAAAAATAACTCTGTAGCCTGACACCAGTAGGGGGAGTTCAACATTTACAATTGCATGTAGTCAATCTTACCTTTTATTGCTGGAGCACAGGAAGAGAGGCACTATAGCCCCAACTGGCCTCATTAGATTTTTTCCTGCCTTTCTGCCACAGGGATATCTGTAAAACATCTGAATAGAACATTAGTGGAAAGACTCGCCTTGAGCCAAGAGCACTCAGAGTTTTGGTGGTAAGTTAGATCTGGGATTTTTGCCATTTGACAATTGGCAATGAAACTAATGGTGAGAGAGGGACTCAATTTCAAATCCTGGGGGATACTCGAGTATTTGTTGGGTCAGAAAATCAAATTATAATTGGAGTGGTGCCTGTGGGTATTAGAGAAAACTGGCAATAATGATGCTTTGTAGTCTCATCCTGCCATGTATAGTCATTACTCAGAACTGGTTAGTTTTAAAACCTTTTGTGATATCAGTTGTTTGGGTGAAAGAAACAAAATTGAACTTCAAGCATCCATTGGTGTAGCAACAATAATCAAAATTTGCATTTGAAAAAAAAGGGTGTTTTTTAAAAAAAAAATAGTAATTTGATACCAGAATACCTGAAAAGCAGTGTTTTGTTGCCCTCTACCATTGATAGTAACAAGGCTGTGTCACCTCTGACCTTTCTTTCAAGTGTGGTCAGAATGGTGTATTTATCAACCAAACACAAGGTGCACCAACACCATATTAAACAAAACTAAGGGTCCACAGCTATCTGAGCAGCTCTGGAGGGCTCCTATATATAAAACCATCATGCTAACATGCTAATGTCTAGCAGGTCACATGTTACATGTTTACAAGTTTAATTTTAGTGAAATAAAGGTTGGCAAAATAGAATCAGCAAACTCTTGTTTACTTTCCTTACTTAAATCATGATTATTTTGCTTAGTTTCACCCCATTTTGAGCCTCTGTGGCTCCGTGCCACCTGAGTGGGGCTTGCCCCACAGTTTGAGAACCCCTGGTTTTCTAGGTTAGCATGCTAACATTTGTTAATTACAGCTTCATGCAGAGTACATTGCAGGCTGATGCCAAAGTCAAGAAATTGCCTTGTTATATGTTTTATTGTGTGTAATATTGCAACAGGAGGAACTGCCTTGACTGATATATAAGTCATGTAAAGATGAAGTTTAGCCAAACATCTCCATCATCTGCTGATGTCAAACCCTGGCATGCTACGTAACAAGCAGCACCCATGCACAATCAAATGGAGTGCAGGCTGTGTTGCTTGATAACTACAGATAGCAGTTAAGACCTATCTATCATTCCAACTTATTCACTCTAAATTACATTACATCTTCACCCGCTCAGCCATAATCGAATTACATGAACATTATGCAAGCTGTTACTTAAGCCCATTAGAGACTGGGACATGTCATGTGATTTCCATTGTAATGACAGTGCAAGTTCAACTCCTAGTCTGGTTTTAAATGAGAGTGGCTCTATGGTGAGGGACATTGATTTTAGCTTCTTGAACATGTTTCTTGTTACCATTATTCCTCTTCATTAAAACTGAATGCATACCAGGTCAAGCTTGACTTAATTAAATAATGCCATACACTATGGGTGTTCTATCACATTGAGCTTTCTGTGTTTGTGTGTGTATATTTGTATGTATGTGTGTGTGTGTGTTTGAGTCATCACATGATCTCTCAATAAGAGCCCAGCTGCGATTTAGGTCATGTCATGTGCTGCTGGGCCTGTGGCTCAACCATTAAACTCAGGCCCTAAATGTAAAGTGGCAACATGTAGGCCTGTGGGATGTGGATGCACAGGGGGGTTTAATATCACAGCACAGTCGAATAAAGCTGTTGTCACATATGTGCATTTCGGTTTCAGCTCTGTTAGCGTTGCGTGGGAAGCCCAGGTCTATATATAGCATGGCTAAATATAAGGCTTATAGACTGGTACACAGCATGAATGTGCCATCTTGTATTAGTCACTTTGGCTCGATTCCTAAACTTTCTCTTTCTCTTTCATATCTCCATTGTTCAAATGTCAGTCCCAGAACATGCGTTATTTAATTTTATTTTTTTTTTTATATTTACATGTAATGTTAGGAGGAGATGATGCTTTCACAATCTAATCCAGGGTTCAGTCCCTCATTAGGAAATGTTGGTAGTAATTGCACCACATTGTTGATGTAAGTGGACATTCATCAAGTCAAGCATGCAGAAATCTAAGAAATGTGCGGAACAACACAATTAAGCAATATGCTTTTCTGTCACTCAAATTTTGAACCACTGGTCCAGACTTAAAAAAGAGTACTATACAATTTGTTGCCATGAAAATTTGTACCTATATATGTAATCTGCAACTTCACTGCTAGATGTTGCTAAAACCAGCACGCCGGACCTTCAACTCTCTTGTGATGTGTTGATTTGTTTTAATTTATTTGAGCATTATACAGAACTTCGCAACAATTCTGTTCCCCTGTGTGGAAACCAGAGTTGTTTTGAAGTTTACTGTAGTCTAATCAATATGCATTTGGTCCTTAATTCCTAATAGGATTATGAAGAAAAACTCATCTTTCTGTTAATCTTCAAATACACAGTTTTGTAATAAAAACCCTGCGTCTACACACAAAAATGTTTAGTTTAATGCTGGAGTCACAATAGATGTTCCTGCATAAAGAGAATGCATCTTTGCCCTCTCTGTTTACTTCACAAACACACACACTCACACACACTCATACACACACACACAAATGCTCTCTCAGCCCTGTAAACCCAATAGTGCAGTCACAAACAGTATGCACACGCAAGCATTTCCTCCATCCTTCCTTCACATTTAATTGTCGCTAAATGGGAAGCTCTGAGCTAAACACACGCACAAACACAGACACAGAGCATTTCATTTCCTCATTTGGTGTCGCCATGGTTACAGGGCACATCCTGTGGAGGGGGGCGGGGGGGGGGGGGGGTGCCTGGCATTTTGCCTGCCTCTCTGACTTGAAGTGCATTACTGTGTGTTTGTGTGCCCGCGATGATCTCTTAACCCCATCATTCTGTATCTCGTCTGACAATCTTGTTCCTTTGGACGAGGAGCAGAGAGAAACAGGATAGGATGGGAGGCGGGGGTGAGGGATGGAGGTGGAAGCAGAGAGGAATGATAGGTTGGTAAGAGTGGCGGCAGAAGGTGCCGTTCTCTGTGTTTGGTGTTGATTGTCATTGTTCCTGGCACACAACTGTGAACAACACACCTGTTCTGTGCTGGAGATGCACTCAAATCAGAGCAGAAATCAGGCTATGATGGGACTCATCTTACAGGTGTGTGTTTGTCTGTGTGTGTGTGTGAGAGTTTGTGTGAGAGAGTCAGTGTGTGTGTGTGTGTGTGTGTGTGTGTGTGTGTGTGTGTTTGGAGAATGCTCTACTCAGTATAATGATCCAAGAGAGGAAGCAATTACTGACAAAATTATCATTAACTGCACAGTAATTAGGATTACTGTAGAGGACAGAGACACAGACAAGGTCGAAGAGAACAGCATCAAGGTTTTTTACTTGTTTCACTTCACTCAAATTACACAAATATATATATTGTCCCCGCAAAGAAAACAATCAAAATAAAGGAGCTAACAATAAATGCATTTATACACAGCAAAGCATCATGCTACCTGTGCAACTCCTATAAATCTAAAGAATTTAAAGACAAAGTGGCCAAAAGAAGGAAGTGATTTTGATTACTTTATTCTCAGGCAAATCACAGTTGGGTTATTTTTCCCTTGTCCTGCATTCTTCCGACAGTAATCAACAAATTTTACATATATGTTGCTTTGTTGCTTCACTCCCTTAATAACAGTAAAAAAGATATGCAAAGTGTCTCTTCTTCCTCATATTATACAAAAATGAGGCCAAAATATCCCTAATTATTTAGTTTTGGAGTGGGATGCTTGACTGCAACCAGACACCAGGGGGCGATCAAGATCTTTTTACAGTCAATGTGCTAGCCTGAGCTTGTGATTAATTCTAACGCTAATGGCTGGCAAGCTTTAACCTCAGCGCCTCTTTCTACATGTAGCATTAGATGATAAAGAGTGTCCTTTATTTGTGTGTCATAGTCCCTTTCTGGAGGAAAGTGTGTGTGTGTGTGTATGTATGTGGGTGGAACACTCACCAGCTTAGCTAGGCCACATAGCCAAGTTTTACTACTTAATGAAGAACTGTTTGCAGGTCAGCCAGCTCACTCTTAGTTGTTGTCCCTCAGTTTAATAGTTTAATATCTACAGTTAGTGCGGGTGAGTGAAAAAAACCCCCTGCTATCTCCATTTGTTTTATCTCTAAGAACATCCATCAGTGCGGCGGCCAATCTACAATTCTACGTGTTTTTCTCCAACTAACCGAAAATCCTTCCATTTTCCTCTCCTACATCATGAGTTGGAGCCACATCATAACAACACTCTCTTACATGATTTTTAATTGTTTTCTTAGCTTCACAGTCACACAAACTGCAAACACAATTATAGAAATATATATGATCAAACAATGAAAGATTGAAAGTGATTGCAGAAACTGATGAGAGAAACCAATTTAACACTAAAGACATCATTCTTTTGCTTTTATTTGTAACATTAAAGCCCCTGAAAACTATGTTCCACATCCTGTATAATATTAAATATTCATGACTATAAACACAGCTCTATTACTGATTCCATTTGACCGGTTCTGACAGTACAAACACTTAATATGCAAAGCAGCAATGCAATTCTATCATTTTTATGCAAAAGCACTTTGTAGCTGCACTCTAATGTAAACTGTTCTGAGCTCTGTAGATTGCTGACTGCCAGTCATGTGTCTCCAGCTGATTACAAATCTTTAAATCCACTACAGTCAGAAAAGTTTTTGCACTTATCAGTGAGCTGATATAACTAAAAAAAAAACCCTTCTCATTGAAGAACTTGGATTTAATGTTTCAAATGTAATAAAACGGAGTAGAATTTTTTTTAACACAAAAAAGCTTTACTTATGTGCTTTTGTGCACTAATCATCACACTGCACATTTTGCACATTGAACTAAGCAGATACTGAAAGGCAGTTAAAGGTGTTTTATTTGCAGAGCTCAGTCAGGGCTCAATGAGAGCTGGTCAATGATTACTGTGACTGTACACCTGTGTGTCTGTGTGTGTGTGTGTGTGTGTGTGTGTGTGGCATGGTAAGACAATGAAGCGAGTGGACGACATCCTCACCTTTATCACTGATGCTTAAGGGAGTGGAAAACAACATCCTCACTACCTCATCTGTTGTTGCTAGGTGAGTTTATAAGATGAAAACTGCTCAAGGACGAACTGAACATTTTGAATGATGGAAGGAACAATGATTGTACAGTAGAATGTACAAAGACATGCGGATAAAATCACAAGAATGTGGCAAAATTCCCCATCTGCTCTGTCCTGAGGGTTTTTTAGTTTTTGTCCCAGGCCAGTTATTGACCAATAAAAAGCTTGAAGCCTCTTTCCACAGCCTGAGCAGAGTGTGTTTGTCTGTTCAGAAGAGGTATGGATCTGTTACAGCCTCAGTGCAGCTGGTGTGTGTCTGTGTGAAGCAGTCTGGGCCACAGTAAACACTTCTCGGTGGTTGCACTCTGACCATTTGTGGCTTTGAAAGTTTCTGTAGTGTCAACAATTAGACAGCAGCGGATATTTGCTGTTGCTCCATTGTGTGTGTGTGTGTGTGTGCCTGAGCTGCGTGGGTGGGAATGTTTGATTATATTTGCAAGTGTGTGTCTTTATTAGAGGCTTGCATAAATCTGTGAGTTCTGGACACAGTAAGTTCTTTCTGCCTGTCACAAAGCAGAGCGAGGAAGGATTATTGGTTTCAGATCAAACTCTGTCATGTTTGCAAAAAGAAAAGATAATTTAAAGAAGCTTAAAATGCTTTTCAGGATATATTTATCCCAAAAAATGCAATCAGTGTTCGCTCACATATATCATTGTGGGCTGTATTATGAAGTCTAACTTGCAAAGGTAGTGTAGTGAAAAGTAGGTTTTTGGCTCAGGAGTAAACTTGAGTTAAGAGTAAAAAGTACAGCTTTAAAAAAGAAACATGAAAAGAAGTCATGATTTAAAAAGCTACTGTTTTGCAAAAGTGAGTTACTTTCCCCCCACACCCCCCACCCGACACACACACACACACACACACACACACACACACACACACATTCACACTCCAAGCACCCTGTGACCCTACAGACGTAAATGTCACACACACACAGGACATCCACAGAACAATTTACTGTTGTTGTTGTTTCCTTGCAGTGTAAATTTCAGCAGTTATGAAACAGAGTCAACATGAATCACAGTTTATGAGCTGGGAGGATGAAAAAGAGGCTGTCAGGTGCACAACAAGTGACGGAGGACATGAGGTGAAAATGAAACATTAATAAATCCTCCACTTCCTCTTTTTGTGTCATCACCTTCCTGTTTCTAGAGAGTGTGTGCATCACATAATTCCCTGAGGACCACACAAACACATAACGATCAAACTGGTTCAGAATATATTGTCAGTTTTATATTTGAAATAAACATCTCAAGCCTAAACTCTTTTTCAAAAGCACCATATCATTTTTGATTGGTTTTCTGCTTTGTTTTTAACCAAAATTAAAAGACACTTGTGTGATCACTTTAATGGATCTGTGTCCTGACACGAGTGTGTGAAACCAAAGTCTGCCCTGAAGGTAGACAATCAATTGAGTGACGTTAATTATACACAATTTGTCGTTAATGGGCTAAAACAAAACCTTCATTATGGTCCTTTATGGTCCCTCTGTTCTTGTGGCTCAAGGAGAAACCACATGCAGTCTGGTTTTGTTATGTCAACACACTCACTAATTATCCAGTCTAAACTTCACTGAGTAAATACCCAGACTGCAAGAAATTACATTCATTAATTAGGAAAAGGCACTGATGTCAATTCCTCTGTTTATTCTGTCATCCAACCTAAGACTTATTTCAGTAATTACATGAGAAAAGTCAAGTTGACTCAGAGGCTAAGATTATTTACTTACAGGAAGTGTATTAAAGCTTTCAAGAGCACAACGTGTCTACTTTCATTTTTAGATTTCACTGAAGATTTTAGTCCTTTAGTCAGTTTGGTATCACCTTTTGTAGAAATGCAATCTGACATCATGCTGCAATAGCCAATCAGCAAGACAGCTGATGAGACTGAGGAGAGCTTAAAAATCCTGCCATGAGGGAGTGCAAAGGTGAAAATTTGATTTGCAAATGAACTGATACTCCCACACCTGGAGGGATGCTGTAACACTTGATTTGGTTCAAAATGTTCCAAATTAATCATGTGTTGACTGCAAAAAAACAACAGAAGAGGCAACTTATTTATCTTTTTCCAGTGAAGCCCAGTGGTGAAGTTGCAGACTGCATGTGATTGGATATCCCTCTGCTCACCCAGCCCTTCCAAGTATGTAGGAGAATCTTTGGTGGCTGCAAAAATTGCAAAAAAGGCTAAAGGCGCTCCATAGTGTAGTATCACATTCGTGCATTTTGAGCTTTTGTAGAAAAACGGTGGTGCAACATGACGGACTCCTTGTTAGAGATCCTGCTCCCTCTGTGGATATAAAAGACTCGTAATTTAAATACAACAGTTCCTTTCTTTCAGGTGATTTATACACCAAGAAAACCCATCTTTGAATTTTATATTTAATTTCTGCCATATTCTACAAATAAATCTTCTTAAATCAAACACACTGGATCTTTAAAGGACAGTCAATCTTGTTATCTGATGGGACACCTCTGTTGTCAGTAATTTTTTATGCCTCTGGTAAACATTGACAGACATTGTGGTTTGTGGTTTGTCTTTATCTTGAGACTGAAAGGGCACTTAACAATGGTATAACACTGAACTCATGATGATGATCAAAAGCTGTTTTGCATTTGTCTTTAGTACATGTTAAATTTGTGTATTTAGTCCTACCTATGAATCCCTTCCTCCCTTAGAGGTGGACTGGTACCTTCAGTGACTGTCAAAAAAATGCAGGCCATAATAGTATGAAATATAGATGTTTGATGCAATGAATCTCTAAAGGATGATAGGTGAAACAGTTGGCGAAGTTTATCAGAGCAAACTGATCTGTTTAATATCCTGCTGAGTAAGAAAAAAAAAGAAAGAAAATCTACTGAATGCAACTGCTTTCAACTTTCATGTGTGTGATCTGCAGAAACCCCCCCAAAAACATGACACATTTTTGTTCCCTCTCTGCCTTTCAAATGGTCTTTTAAAACCCATCAACTCCTGCAAAGCATCGTGAAGACTTCCCTCAGATGGATAAAGGAAACATTCGGTCATTCAGCCGTCACTAAGAGCACCCTCACGTCCTCCAGAATAAACAGCACAAAACGGCCAGAGAGCATACAAAAGGACAAATACCCTAAACCCCCTCACTACTTTATTCACACAACCTGCTTCGAAAAAACATCCTCTGCTGGATGGAAATTCAATTCATTAAAACGACTGCTGCTTGTCAGAACCCACATCTACGTACTTTGACCCACCGCTTGGCTTTTCTATGCTTAATTTATCGTATTTGTATGTATAATGGACTGCTGATGTGTATGATGTGTTTGCGAAGGTTCGCCGAGTGTGTGCTGATTACGACTTTGTACCGAGAGAAGGCTGCACCAGCTGTGCCTGTCATCATCACGAGGCGCGGACCTGAAGTGGAGCTGTGATGTGGCTCGGGACTTCCAACATTTACATGCATCCTGTTTGTTAACAACACACTGCAGACTGTCAAAGACCAAACAGCCTCTGCTGAGATAGAAAAAACCAGAGGGAGTAAACCAACAGTAAAAACTAGTGGTTGGAACTGACATGAATCTAACTAACTACCACTCCTCCTGTGCCTTCCTTAGCCATTACAGCTCTTACCACCCTTTGCTAATGGCCCAAGACATTAATTAAAGCAGTAATTGCAAACCATAAATCAGTGCCTCTGTTTAAGACCCACCTATCAGCAGGTGTTTATTACAGCAAATTAACACAAAATGCCTTTTAAAGGGTAATTTAGAGTGTTATTGCAGATTGCCAGCCGCTTGTTCACAATGCTTTTCATTATGTGAGGTGACAGAGCAGTTTAGCACAGCTGCAGGGCTGTGAAGCAGATTGTTTCACTATAAAACACCTTGTCTGTGGTAAAAAAAATGTCACAGCACAAACACAACTGTAATGTCAGTCACTGATGAAATTGTTTCCTCCCTGGATTGAAAACAATTTGCTGCCCTTTTCTTTTTTTGACATCTCAAACAGTTGATACTGCTGTTCCTAAAATCCTACTTAAGAAAAACTACAGGCTACAGGTGCGGATGAAGCCACTCTTAAAGGTGCTATATGTAACATTTCAGCACCAACTATAGTACAATTCATCAAGACTCTGGTCACTTTGTTTTTGTTCAAAATGTGGTTAAATTTACAATCCTTGCAACCATTTGACCCAATCTCGCTGGATGGGTCACAGTGTACAGTATAGTGTTAATAATGTTCTGGTCCCATGTGGCTCAGAGGTTGGCATGCCTGGTTTTTACTCAGGTTTAACTCCTAGTATGGAAACAGTTTCACATCTGGAAGTCAGCTTTCATAATGCTGTCATTAACTATTATACTTCCGTAGCACAGTTTAAGCTAGTCATCAACCCTCTAAGTACAGCACACATCAAACTAATTTGAACTCTATATAGAAACTGTACTGTAATTGATGCTATAATGATACATTTGACACCTTAACCACTTAATTGGCTCCACTCTCACCTTACAGAGAGAACACTAACTGTTGGTGATGATTGTATTCACTAAACCCTCTGTTACCAGCAGAAATGACTTGCCACAGGGGTCAGTCTTTGTACCACCACTGTTTACAGTTAACATCATCAACACAAACCCTCCTAATCAAATACCAGCATGTGTCAAAGTCAGTTTTTTTGCAGATGATATAACTTTATATGCCCAGGCTCCACACAAGCACACAAATCTAAGTTACTATTCACCATGATCTTTTTCCTAAACCTAATTAAGTAGTTTTAGTGCGTAAACTTTCCTCGCCAAAGTGTGGCTGTCACATGAAAACTTTTACATCTGTGCATTTCTGGGGGCCATTCTCATTAACCTTATGCCTTTTTCTTTTTGAAGGGGCTGGGCTCGTTTAGTTAATCCTTGAAGTAATCCCTAGCATAATGACATATTGAGATTTAGATAAGATTCACAATTAGCAACATAATATCATTTTGCTTGTGAATTTCTTGACTATTTCACTAAAATTGTGTAGATGTAGCTAAAAAATAATTTACAAATTAGTTTCCTAAAAGTGAAATTTTGCCACCAAAATGTAGTGAAGTTTAAGTTTAAGGTAGATAAAAATGTAAGTATGCAAGTAAAATACAACTTAAGTACAGACTCTAAGTAAATATAATCTGCTGTTGGCTTTTACAGTGCAGAGGAAAGTTAGGTAATGTACTAATAAATGTTTACATAAAGGTATTGAAGAGACAATATATAAGAAGTAGCACTTATTATCAGTCTTTAAATTTGGAACCCCCGAAAATCCCAGCATCACTCATTTTGTAATCATCACATTGTGTCAGTTAAGTAGCTAAATCCACATTTCTTCAACTGAAAATAATGTGGGTCCTTGCTGGCTTTAAAAGATTGAGCTGAAATTGTAACATCATGAGACAGAGAACATCATTCCTACTAATAGATTCAGTGTATCTGTATGTGGGTGAATGGGGGGTGGGGGGGGTTAGCTTGTTCATATTCCAGTCATGTTTGAGTCACCTTGCAGCTGAGGCTCTTCACCACAAAGAAACGCTCTGCCACCCCCTCCCTCTGCTTGCACTTTAATTTCTTCAAATTATCATTGTGATAATTACCAGCTTTCAGCCCACAGCCTTCGTGAGATGGTTGCTATTTTCACATTTCATCACTGTAACTGTATATGTGTGTGTGTGTTTGTGTGTGTGTGTGTGTGCCGGTGTGAATGTGGTGTGCAGATTTTGCTCTAAAGGAGAAAAAAAAGTGAGAACTATGAGGTGATACATATCGTAAGCTGACCAGACACACATATGTGATGGAAAGAATTTGCTTACTCACACACTTTGTTTTTCCAACAGACTCTTTTTTACCTCAGCCACACACACACATGCACATAGACATATAAATTCTCATGTACTTCCAGAAATACACGTGTTCAGTAAGGCGGACTGTGCCATGAGCTGGGACTGAAATAGACAGAGAAAAGAGGGTAAAAAGGAAAAAAATAGAAGAGGATATTTTGTTTTTCAGAGTGCAAGCAGAGAACAACCCTGTGGGCTTCACAGAGCGCACCCGCACACAAAAACACACAAATACACACATGCATACACAGTGTAAAACACATCAGAAGCATGTGGTTGCATGTGGATGCCAGCCAAGTTTTGCTGCCTTCTTGTTTTCTGTTTTTCAGTGTTTTATTCTAAAAATGTTCAAAATAATCACATTAGTTGGTCTGAATTCCAGCAGCTAGCCACAATGTTATCATCAGTGTACTTTCCTCCAAATAAGCAGTGGGTCTGCTTCTCAGCTCATTAAAGCAGACCAATCAGCTGTCATGGGAATGTCTACTTACAAAAACATTTGCAGAAATACTATTAAATAAGCTATTAAACAGAAATAAGTTCTTGTGTAGTCTAAATATCAGATTCTGCGCAAATTAAAGGACAGGCCTCACTGCAAAGGCTGGTTTCTACACATCCCACAATGCAACCTGATAGTTTCTTTCTGCTTGGTAAACTGAGATAACCAGAATAACATTATGTAGATTTAAAAGCTCCCTCTAGAGCTACAGATGGCATTTTATGCTGTTTTCACAGGCCGATTAGTAATTAACTGGCTTTCATGTTTAAAATCCGTGAAATGCACCTTTAATTGTACTTGGTTTTGACTCACAAAGCACTGCAATGTTTGACGTTTGAGTGGCTCTACCAGTGAGCCAGAGGAGGCTAATTATTCAAGGTAAAAGTCAGTGAACACCTTAAATATTCTGCTTTAATAAATGATTTAATATTCTAATTCCGCTTTCCCTCTGAAGAAGAAGCGTATCATGGGCCTCATGAATATTCAGCACATTAATAAGTTCCTTTGAAGATGAGGCACAGCAGGTGTTAAGAGATACTAACTTGCATATGATGCTTCAATTTAATGTTTTGCCTATGTGTTCATTTTATTTGGCAAAGCAGTTTATATGTCGACCATAAAATTAACAACCATGAAAGCCATTGCAGAAGAACTTATTAAGAAAATATGTAATGAAACACGAAACTGATTAATTAGCCATGAAAACATATTTGTATGGATGGAATAATGTTTCCTCTCTCCATTAATCTGACTAATGAAAACAAAACTTTTTTTCAAAAATATGTGATAAATCTTTATTCTCTTTTCAAAAGCAGATATTCTTATGAGATGATGCCAGAGTTTTTAAATCAGAGAAACCCTGAGCTCCCAAGTGAAGTGTGGTGTTTGACATAATATCTGATGTAATTTTCCCAGCTGAAGTCGAATATCTGCCAACTCCACCATGTGACATGATGGCAGCAGAGCAAGAGATGTGACTCAGAGAGGGCTGCAGCTGACTGCTGGAGAGCAGCTTCCAAGAAGACCAATATTGATCTATCAGGTCATTTTAATCATGCCCAACATGATTGAATACTTGCCCTCTGTCCATATCGACCAGATCTAGTCTCATATCAGGATAACGATACAATATCAATACGCTGCACAGCCCTGCCTCTGCCTATGGTTGAATGACGATGCCATTATTTTTCATGTGTTATCTAGGATTTCCTCTGTGGGATCACACTGAACCTGCTGCCATCTCTACATCACATATAGCCAATTGTTATATCACAGTATCAGCTGTGAAGCATCATGTTATGTTATATGATTCAACAGATTTTCACTTAATGAGGGAAGCTGTGAAATAGGAGCTTGCAGGGACTCATAATGGTGACACCCTTCCAACCCTGTCTCATACTGACTTTTTCTTCTTGTTTAAAGGTGATCTTCATAATGGGAAAAAAAAGTTCAAGGGAAAATACAACAGCAACACTGTGCCCTTCACTTTCATCACTTATTATCATTTCAGGCTGAGTGCTGCTGGAGCAACAGGTAGGATGAGCCCTGTTAAATGTCAGCAGGAGGAAGAGGAAGGTTTGTCAAATGTCTCATTATGCTGAAAGTCGATGAAATTGGCTCCAGTTATGCTGCTTGCCTGAAAAATCTGCATCACATCTGTCCATTTGTTTGTTGTCCCTGATGTCCTTGTTGAACTTTTTAATATTGTTAGGCGGCAGGGAAGCAAAAAGCATTTTCAGCAATCAGCTAAGCTAAAGCAAGACTAATTCAGTATTTCACAGTCCACAATTTAGCTTTTGATGTGGCTTAAAACGTGAAATCAATGGAAAAGATTGCCTCATCCTGAAAATGAGCATCTGCAGATCCATTAAAGGTGAGCAACATTTTAGAAATTCTCCAAAAATTCAAAAATTGAAAAAGTATCAAAAGATAAATAAAGAATAAATCTCCTGCCATATTGACAGTAAGCCTGAAATAAAACAGCTAATGGACCCCCGTCCCTCGACTCATTAACTCATTAATCACTCATTGTCAAATTATCTGCCTCCTGCTGACCTTTGGATGTCATTACAATGCCTGCTGACGACAACCTGCACCAGAATCAATACCTCACCTCCTCTCAGGGATGATGTTTTAGGAAATATGACCATTCATGTCAGGCAAAGTATCCACAGGGGAAAAGCAATTGACAAACCCTTCACATTTATTTCTGTTTATTTGTTTTCTTGCCACAAGACAAGGTTACAGAACTAAGAGCGTTAAAGTTGTAGTTTGTCTTGTTATATTATGCTACAACAGCAGATGAGGCAGCTCACTTTTAACCAACTTTAACAGTTCAGCATCATGTACCAGCACATATTTCACAGAGTCGTGTCAGACTCTCCACTCTGCTACTCCGAGTTTCTCTTTTCAGCAGAAATATGGGCTTAATTTACTTTTCACTTCCACTCATTCACTGTCTGTCAGTATTTACTATTAATGTTAAGCTAATGTCAGTTCAAGTTACTGACTCCCAGCAGATATTTCTCCTTAAAAGAGGAAAATAGTGGAAGTGTTGGTGAAATTGATTATGGAAAAATGATAATGATAAAATTTCTATATAATAAAGACTACAGGAGCTTTGTTACAAAACAGAATTAAAAGACTGAGAATTTGAATATGTTTTGATGTTAATATTAGCTTAAAACATTTGCCCATCAGTTGGTGTAAACATAATAAAGGCATACCACACACAAACACACACACACTGAAAAAAGGAAAAAAGAAGAGAAGGATATTGGTTTTGAATCTCATATCCTGTTTTATTGTTGAAATATGGCAGGACAGTATGTACAACACAGTACAAACGACACACCCACGCAGTCAGACGTACACATGGACAAACAGAGAAGACAAATTTGAACAGACGACAAGTTCACACACACATGCAGCTCTGAGTTGCCATAATTGATAGAGACGAGAATTTCTCTGGGGAACCACCGATCAAACATCATACAGTCTCACACACACACACACACACATCATACAATCACACACACATACAGTCACACACATACACACACAGACAGATGAGCAAGCATACAGGCCAACAGGACAACTTTTGTATTAAAGGGGATTTTAAGGAGATTAAGGATCCGGTGACAATAAAAGATCAATTGTAAATGTTCAAAGTCCACCTTAAGACAGAATTCAGCTTTGTCATTGACATTTCAATGAGCCCACAGTGACAGGACTTAAGTGGATTTCACAGAGATGAGAGATTTTTTCAGCCCACACCTGTACACACTGAAGGGAAACGCACCTCATACATCTGAAGATCTGAGCCGGCAAACCGAGTCTCTGTTTCTCTGTGTTTACATACACAGAAACTGATTTAAGTTCTGACAAAGAGAGCATGACAATTTTGACATTTAACTCAGGAGTCCAACAGTTGAGCCACACCTTGACATTTAAGAGACTTTGTCAAATCTCACAGCAATATGAGCCTTCATCACCCACAGTGGCGACAAATGTTACATGTAAATTGTCACCTTAAACACTTACAGAACAACAAAAAAATCACATCAATTTGTTTTAGTGACTTAAGGCCACTTTGAACAGAGGTGATTTGATTTAACAGCATGTTTTTATTTACCTGCTTTTCAAAGAGTTACTCCAAAGATAATTAAGAAAACAGATTTCAAAATTTTGTGCTTTTTAACGCTGAATGCAAACTGAAAGATTTTTCTAATTTCAAAATTAAATCTTTTCATTTTAATATCATGAAATTCATTTTCAACAGGGAAGCCAACTACTTTGCTTTAACAGTTAAGCAATGAAATAAATAAAAAAAAAAGAATAAAATAACAGAGAGCATGCATTGATCACATCTGTATCATCATCCAGCTGTCAGTTGAAAAGCTCATCTCAAGTAAGTCAAGTTTAGAAATAAATTTTAAACCATTTTCTTCAGTTTCACATCAATTCAACACCCATGTGTTTCTGAATGAATTTCATTGAGTTGAATAAAGAGCATGTAAGGCCAATTTTATATTCAAGTGTAACAGAAAAAAAACAAAAAACTGGATGGAAGACACTGAAAATCAGAGCCGGACGGTTTTTCAGCTGACAGCGGCGATTGTCTGGGTTAACCTCCCTGACATCAGCAGCTGAGTAACTGCTCTTACATGCGCAGTATTACAGAACAAAAGCTCTTCAGATCAGCATAAACACTCTTCAGCCTCAGCCTGTCGTACAGACTCCAACCCAAACAATTTCTGAATAGATTTCATGTGTGTGTTGCTGCAGCTGCTGCTTCGAAATCATTTCACAGAAAAAAATGACAATAAAGAATGAGAACGAAAATCAAACAAAAAGAATTAAATGACATTTAAGTTTGACCAGGCAGGAGGCAGAGTTATGAAAAGAATGCCTGTGTCTAATAGTAATAACAGCTTGTAACATAAAAATTAGCTTAATGGATCATTAACAGAGGTTTTGTTATTAACGGAGCAAAAACGCTGTCTCGGCAACATGTAGTGTACACGTGTATCGTATCGTTTTTTTTTAATTCTTAGCATCTCCATTTGAATGAAGTATTTCCAATTCACCTGACATCTTTTGTACAGTTAGTGCTAACATACAATTAGTGCAGATATATGAATACAACAGAGGGACGCTGGTCAGTTTGATTCAATAGTGTTTGTCGATCCAACAGAACAAACCAGATTGGCTGGTTTCACTTGAGTTAAAGTTTGAGAGGGTAAATTCAGAGCTTTTATCTGAATTTCACTGAAATGAATGATTGTCTCAGCGCTGCCTCTGCAGGACACACTTGGTAAATACAGTTGTAACATGTAAATAATATTACAAAAACATAGCTGGGGCCAGATCACTTTCTCTAAACAACTTAATGGATGAAAACAAAAACGCAGTTTTGGTGATGTTTCCAAAGTGAAATTAATGTTACAAGATGAAAGTTTAAAGAAGACACATCTCCTGAACTTGAAATAAATCGAAAGTGCTTTGAGCCCAGACTTGTTGCAAAATACACAAACAAAAACTTGCACAGACCAAGTCCAACATGCTGAAGAATCCAGTCACTGCTCAGACTCTGTTAGTCGAACCAGATTATTTTCACAAATCCTCTTCAGCCACAAAGATAACCGGATAAGCAATCTTTTATCCATGTCGATTTCATAGGGGTAACGGAAAAGTAAAATATTTCCTTCACCTGAAACTATTAATTTCAGAAGAAAAAAAGCTCTGTTTTGTAGGAAAATTGAGGATATTCAGTCCTATTTTAAGTGCAGGTGATGGTGACGCACACTGTCTACAAAATATATTTCATCTTTTTCTAAAAGGGCAGTTTGTGGTTGAGCGACAGGTCAAAATGAACCCTACATGAGGATGTGTGTCTCAGCAGAGTGCCTCACTTAGGTTTTCTGGGTTTGGCTAGCAAACACAGACCCACAGCCGACAGTGAGCTGGCCTGTTGGGACGGTCACCTAGCACTGAACTCAAGCTACATGATCTATTTAGCTAGCATTGTGTCAAGCTTGGTCAGTTGGGCGGATAGCTAGCATCACCAGCTAGTAGTTGTGGTTGGCTAGCTCGGTTGGCTTGTCAGCGAACTGGGCTGACTGGTTTGGCTGGTTCAGGCTCTCTGTGCAGGGCTTACTGACTCTTCTCCTGGTTAGCCAGGCCTGGCTGATGTTTTCTGGGCAGCTGTTTTTTTTTTCAGTCCCTGTATCTTGGTCTGGTGATGTCACTTCCTGTTGTCTGTAGTGGAGTTAGCTGCAGTGTCCGTCTTTGTTGCAGTTTCCTCTGTGTTTCCAGGGGGCTGCACTGCTGTGGCATTAGGTCCACCCCCATTTTGAAGTGTTTCCTGTTTGTATTGTTGCAAGGCGCGGTTGACAGCATCCTCAACCAATCGCCTGCTGACCCTCAGCAGCTCTGCCTCGTCGGGCTCAGACCGACGACGCCCACCTGGTTGAAAAAAAGCACAACAAAAGCACATTGTGTTAATGATGGTATAAATTTACAAGAAAGAATTATCACACAATATTTTTTACAAACATGCTCCCTTGTTGTGGGAAATTTTAAAATGACCAATTTCTTTCGTCAGGTCATTGTAAAACCTAACTTGTAATTACAGTGAGGTCCATTGTCCTGCATGAGACCCAATGATGGGAAAAAAAGAAGGAAGCTTCATCCTAACACAAGTATTTGATTATATTTGTTAGTTTTGATATGATTCAAATATCGATGAATCTCTGTGGGATAACAGTCTTTGTAGAATCCCATCATTTAACTGTGGAATTCCCACTGGTGGTCCACTCAATCGTATTTTCCATGAATAACACATAAAAATTCTCAACTACACAGTGATATTTTTAAGCCATAAACTCCACAATGAATTTGATTATAACGCTAAGCCTCCTGTTGTGTTTGTGTGTCTTTTCATATGATTCCAGGTCTGATTTAATTCTAGATCAAATTCAAAATGAATGCAGAAGATAGCTATCAAGCTGACAATAACAAAGGAGTCCTCATTCACACACAACGGACTAAATCCAACAACAATGGACTGGATGTGATAACTTTAGATAAGATGTGACAGTCAAAGTTGATAGCAACAGATGCTGTGAACGATCATCTCTTTGCTCTTCCATACATGCATTTCAAAATTTAATCAGTGCCCTGAAGTGGTTAAAAAGACAATTTTACCACACTCTTGGTTCTGCTTTGGCTACAGAAAATGGCAGATGCTGGAATATAAGAGGAGTCTGACAAACATAAAGCCAGTGAGAAAAAAGTAAGACAGAGAGACGGTCAATAATTCATGTAGAAAGACCGTTAGGCAGGCAGGCTGTAAGATAGACAGCCACTAAGCCTTTCAGAAAGAGTAATAGAAAACCACTCAACCATCCACAAAGATCCATCCACACAGAGATCTCTGCAGTGGTTCAGAAACACAGTGTAACCACCTCAACATTTGATTACAAAGGCCAAGTGTAAAATCTCTGAGCCAATCTTCTTTTCTACACAATCCCACAGGGCCTATAGGTTTGTTTATGTTTCAAAGTAGAGCAGTGCTGGATTATTTATTAGAGAAAGAGGGCAGACATACAGCAGGAGTGAGACAGCCAGTGATGACGATAGATATTTGCTGAGGTTAGTGTTTTTTTTAGCATCCTATTGTTCCTCCTAAAAGGTGCCCTGCGGAGCTCATCATTTGTAGTGCTACAAAACAGTGTTTTTATGAGCAGTTTTCTTTATTGTTGGGTTGTTAATATGCAGTTCTGCCATTGATTTCATACTATTGTGCTGACCTACAGGGAACACTCCAAGTAACAAAGCAACAACCTAACTATGAATGAAAACAAAAGAAGTGTGTTGATGAGGAGTTTGGTATTCAGACTGGTCAGGCGTTGCTGTGATTACTGTCAAAGTGTTTCATCATTTACAAATGCTGATCAACTTCTTTGTGTTTCCTCATGGCAGGGTTGTTTAGTCCGATGTTCAGTCTGATTTGCAACCACGGCGTTATGTGAAGGAACAAAAAATGTTGGGAGATGTGTGGACTAATGAGAGGACTACAATAAATGTCCCTTGAATAATATAATACATAACAATAACCATTGTAGGTGTATAAAAGTACCATATTAGATGGGAAAACAACAACAAAATGCCATTATGTATAAAAAGCTGCAGAAAAAAAATGTAAGACAAAGGCTTTAACAAATGAATTATGAATTCTAAAAAGCAAGTGAAACAGTTGAAACAGCTATTTTAATCATGCCATTATGTTTTGCCCTTTTTGTATGCAGTAGTATAACAACACCTCACTGGAAAATAGGTACCGCCCACTGCTTGTTTTAAAGGAACAACTCCTAATATTTGAATAACGTTGGCGGATGAAAACATGCATAAATATGCATTTTCTTTTGCTGTTTTTTTTAAAAAAAATCGGTTCGAAATGATTACTTTGCCTAAATGGAAGCATTACTTATAACTTCTTTGTCAAACCAGCTCTTCATTCAGCTTTTCGAGACTCCTTAAAAATAGCAAGGTGGAGCTCAGCTCGAGCAGTCACAGTTTATGTATTGATAATTGTGAAACAAATAAGTAAGCTGCTGTTATTAATTTCTTACAGTTCATTAAGTCACAGTGGCCAGCAGAAATTTCAGTCACTAACTGATTGTTCATAGATCCATCCTCCAGACATTTCATATACCCTCACCATTTTTATGCTCTAGGTTTTTTTGGTGGGTTGAGATCTACTTAACAAGCCACTGGAATAAAACTGCAGTCACTGTCACGTGCATGCTACAACAGCAGTTAAACCAGCTTGAGCTGTTGACAAATGCATTACGTATCCATGGATTTGTGTTTTGTATGCCTACCATTCAGTCCTCTAACAGCCTGCAAAACAGAAACCAGGATTTATCAGAGCAGCTGGCACATGTACACCTTTCACTCATCCAATTATGTTTGCAGCATGTGCTCACATCAGCTTCAATTTCTTGTTTTTGCTACATTGATTTAAACCTAACATGATGTTCTGTTGGTGTGTATCTAACTCCTGCTTTATTGAGTTGTGCTTTCTTAGAAGCCCCGGTGCTGCTGCTGTACTGAGTTGCTATTCGATTACCTGCAGCCTGTCTGTCAGTTTGAGTGACTCACACCTCTGACCGCTGTTTGATGAGGTATATTTGCCCTCAGGGCTGCAGCAGACTGAATTTATTCTACATCTACCTTTCTTAGCAAACAGCAGACACTAGTACGAGGAACTCCTCCAATGTAGGACATTTATAAGCTTAGTCAACTGAAACTGGTGCTTCTGGCAATAGATAATCAGATAGTTTAGGAGTCATTTACAATATGGCCCCATTTAGAGTTTGAATTAAGATACCCTTGGCTACATTATTTGGATAATGACACTGAATTTGATCCTTTGAATTTTAACTGGTAGTAATCTTCCGTTCATGTCATTTTCATTCTGTATGCATTGTAACTGGTCACACAATTCAATAGGTAGATTAGTTAAGTGGGGCTTGTGGACCTTATATGTCCAAGGTAAAGGGAAACAAATGCTCAGTTTAAAACACTGGGTGGATTTTTATCTGAAGAATGTGGCTCCACTGTCCAAATTGCATTTACATCTGGCTGAGATACGATCACAATGCAGAGCCTGAACACCCCCGGAAATGGTCTGACTGATTCAGTCCCATCCCACTCACAATGTTTTCTGCATGCACGTCCACCTGCATTAACATGTGTTTTTCCTTGTAATAGAAAAGCCAGATACAGATTGCATGTTAATGTCAGGGGCTAACAGGATCCACTTTGAGACCCAAACACCCTAAGGGCCCTGTGTGGTTTTCAGGGTTTTGTTTGGGTCTTTATAGTTTTGCACGCACAGTCATAAAACCTCTGACATTAAAGAGTTGAGGTTAAGAACATGCTTCTCACGGTTTGTAAAATGTTAGTTGTGCAGATTGCATGTGGCTTTTTTTTTTATGATTGGCTCCTGGTTTGCGTAAGCAACAGTTGCAATCAACTGGTGATTACAGAGAGATTTTTTCTTTTATCTGGGGAACGCAAGTTTCATGTGGCTTTATCTGCTGTTCACTGGGTGGCAGTTTATGGGTCAACCGCAGGACAACAGAAATATCTAAATCAAACACTAAGATGCATGCTGGCTTAATTGCGATTCAAATCTCTCTTTTTTTCCTTCTCTGAGAATGTGGATATGTGTAACATATTTTTCAAAATAAATAGACCGTTGCGCAGGTTTGACTATTTAAACAGTTTCACTAAAAATACCTTTAACATACCACAAATTCGTGTTTGAGTGATATGGGAACAACAGTAAGGATGAGAGCACAGTGGTATGTGCACGTGCTGAACTTATTGCTAAAGGCCTCAACCTTGCTTGCATTTTTTTTTTTTTTTACTTAGTAAAGGAAGTTATAGTTCTATACACAAAGGAATGTCTTTACAAAACTTCTTGAATGCAAATAACAAAACATGTTTGAATCTTTTATGGCTGCAGCTGTAAGCTTATGGGTGTAGTTTTTTATTTGAGTAGAAATTATTTGACACTGTATTGATCTCTGTGAAAAAATCCTAGTATTTATTCAGCTACTGAAGGACACCCTTAGAAACTCCCTTGCTCAAGGAAATTTGCAGAGAGTTGAAGGGGTGCTTGCTAACACAAGGCCATTAAATGCAGACAGCATGGTTAAAGGACAGTCTCCTTAATCACTTCCTGTCCTTCCAGACTAGACGGCTTTTGCTTGGGTCATTTAGGTTGACCGAATTAAAACTGAAGATGGACGTGAAACGACTACAGATGAAAAATAAATCAGCTGAAAGGAAATCCTTGAGCTGAGTATCACATCAGCTTTGATTATATTACATACAATTACTATAATATGAGTAAATCAGATGATGTATTATTAATGGTATCTCCAGGTGATCTCTGAAAAATACACTTAGATTTTGTTATCTTTTGTAATCAACGTAATCATGCTAACCCAGAGGTTGCTGAAAGCAATCACTAATCATTGCAAATTTGATTGTTCTCAAGGATTTCATTATGGAACGCAATTTTATCCTGCAATCAGATGTTGATAGGGTTTTAAATGAACTGTCCTGACTCTGATTATAATTGTAGACAAACAATAAGAGACTGGAAACAAACTTGAGCATTTTTCTTGCATTGGTTTCTAAACCAAATCTGCAACACAAGCATGAAACATCAAAAAAAAAAAAAAAAGATGCACATTTCAAAATCCAACAACATTTTGCTGTCTCGTGGGTTTCATACACTCACGATGCAGTGCAGTACATAAAAGCCACTTTGTCTGCAAAAACAAAGGAGATAGTTCTGCTGCCAGACAGCAGTGATTTTCCAGACTAGGTCTGGACCCCTGAACTGCACGAGGACTAAAAGGATACACAAAGATTCAAAAGAAATCTTGTTATCGGAATCAATGACTAATACTGCCAAAAGTTGCAAGACTTTAATAGGTCTTTGGTGTGCTTTATTTGGTGAGGGAAAGGGCAGACAAAGTGCATAATATCTTACACAATCTGCAACTTTGTCTGTAAAAAGACAGAGGAAGTGAAGCCAAAACATATCTCACGCCCCCTAAGGTCTACACTTTAGAGCAAGACTTGTAGCTAGCCATGTAACTCATGGTTTTACTCCTGGTTTTCAGTCTTACAAAGGTGGATTACTTCTCAGCAGGGTACATCACTATGGTACCTTACGCTAAACACCTAACCTGCTCTGGAAAAGATTATGTACAAGATAAGAGGCTAGGGGGTATAAAAGCACCACCTACTGACCAATCAGACTGATCAATGCTCTTGGAAAATGGCATCAACCTTCATCAAAGACTCTGTGGAGCTTGGTGCACATTGTGAGAGGGTCACTGGGGAGGGCAAGAGTATTCAGAGACTGAGCTATCTTTTTGAGTTTACCTGATTTCTCAGATGAGAGATTAAGATTCTTGTCACAGGGAATCTGTGTCTGTTTCTTGAGCTGATGTTGCAGAGACTGAATGAAGCAATAAAGCTATGTATTTGTACTTTTATGAAAGTTAAACCTACTTAATACTTGAATCATGTTTTATATTTGTTTGTCATTTATTCCGAAGCCCCTTAGACACCTGACTTGAAGATGAGACTGCAGCTTTTCTCTGGCCGTTATCTCTGAATTAAAGTTAGAATGAATGACAATATAACAAAATGTAGAAATGTCACAACTACTTTTACCTTAATAATGTTGCAATGATGTAAGATATACAGAAGCAGTCTGAGGATGAGCTTTGTGCTTGAAAAGTGAGAGTCCTTAAAATGTAAATATGTAAATATGTAAATATGTAAATATGTAAATATGAGGCTCTGCTTTTCGGTAAACTTTTCCATGTTTGCAACTGCACCTTTGTGTCACCACTTAGCTGAGTTGTATTTGGTGGGCTTAGTGATGCCAAGTAAGAAAAAGAGACCTTGGGTGTGTTGAACTCAATTTTGAGGACAGGCCTCTGGTGTCTGGCTGCAGCATAGGTCTTAAATTAATGTTAGCAAGAAGAATATGGGCCAAACTAGATGATAAAAGTACCTGTCAAATAAATTATCCCAAGAGTTCTGTTTAATTCTAGGCAGTTGCTCTCATGCTGGTGTATGTTTAAGTGATCATTCGTCTGATATGTCTGGTTTAGTTGGTTTTGTTATTTGATGCTAAAAAGGAGGGTGTAATGTCATTATTGACAGCTAAATGGCTTCATCCTCCAATCAATACTGTGCAGACTCTGGCTCCGAAAAGCATTACTAGCGCTCGATGGTAGTGCCCGAATCAGGGATATTTTGGTTTATTTATGTTAGGTGAAAGAGTGTGGAGACATCATGTCCATCTCTTTTACCATCACTGGTCTGCAAGAAAAAAATCTGGCAAACATGAACAAATATCTGAATGTGTTTCAGCTGTAGTGCCACAGAAAAAAATACAGGTTTTAAAATGGAAGGTTTCTGTAATATGCGGATAAAAATCCTTAATAATGTCTCTTTGCTCTTATTCCTGCTGTTATTATATACACAGAGAATACCAGCTTGTAATATTGACCCGACATAAAAAGATCTCTGCTTTTGTGTGTATGTGTCCTCTAAACAGGTGTGTGTTGTGAGAAACAGCTTTTCTTCACCATTTCAATGTTGGTCTGACAAATTGAAGGCCTTTATGATGGCAGTAAAGCTGCCCTCTGTACCTGTTACACACACGCACACGCACACACACACTAAGCCTTTCTAACTGCAGACAGACTAATTCTACAGCAACATGGTTGACAGACATAAGGTATCTCTGTCTAAATTTATCTCAGTGTCACACACACACACAAATACACATGCTCAACAGTAACTCACACACACTTTTCCCACACTGTAGATGTCCAATATCTCGAAGCTAATACCCTAAGCTCCTTAGGATCACTTCTAAGCTTATATAGGTACTTCCTAAATTTCTGTGGCTCTGCTTCCAACCTATTCTGTCTTTACTTTTCCAAACCTCTCTGTCTCTCTGTCTATCTGTCTGTCTCTCTCTCTCTCTGTCTGTATACTTCTCTTGCTGGCAGTGTTGTCATGGTGACAGGATGAGAACCAGACAGGCACTTCAGCTTTTAACGACACAGGAGGTTGTACTGACTTCCATCATTTTCCTTTTTTTTTTTTTTTTTTGACACACTTCACTCTCTCTTGTCTCTAAGTGTATACTTCTCTCACATCACTTTCACTTCCTGTTGAACCTTTTTGTCTCTTTCTCTCTCATCTGACTTACTTTATTCTTTGGCTTGCTGACTTTTACTTCCAGGCTCATTTTTTCTTATAAATGAACAGCTTTTTTTTTTTTTAATATCCCAGAGCTGTACAATTAAAAAAAACAAAACAGTGCAACAAATATAAGCAGAAAGCTGAAATACGTCAGTATTAAACATTAATAACAAGTTATGGTTTGAATGAATGACAAGAGATTTAAAGATGCAGAAATATAAAATGCATGTACTCATTCATCAGTATGCATCACATTTAATCGAGGTTTCTACCTTTGTCACTGTGATGTTAACTCGTGCACAGACAGGCTAAACCTCTTAGCCCACATGGAGCAAACCAAGCCAATCAATATATTATGGCTAAACCTGTTGTGGAAATGAGTTTAGCACAGGATATGCTTGCTTCTCTCCACAGCAAAACCATGCCAGGTTGTGTTTGTATTACTGTCTTACATCTCTTTGCTATGCTAGCAGCTATGCTCTTACCAGTCTGTCACTGTCGACTGCTGTCAGTCCAGGATGAAATATCTCATCATCATCATGATCGCAATGTCATTATGAGCATGCTAACATGCTGATGTTAGCACTTAGATCAAAGTAATGTTGAATAGTTCAGCCTCAAAGAGCTAATGTGCCATAATTATTCATAAATTAAAAGCCTTTTTGACTAGGGGTCACTTTGTCCAAATGCCAGCACTGGTATTGTGAGCTTTTAAGCATTTAGTTCAAGGCACCAGAGCCGCTAAGTTGTCTGTAGACTTGTCAGTTTTTTCCTTCCACTTTGTTCCTCTTTCACACCTCTGCTTCCTCCGTCTAAGTTAGCTCTAATTTGTTCAAGATTTTAAGTCACCCAGACGAGCGAAAAGGTTGAAAGGCAGATGCTGTCTTTGGGATTATGAATGCATTGTCAGCAAACTGTGAGTCTGAACAACATCAAGTGACAACTACTGTGTGTCTGCTTTTATTTCACTCCCAGCCTCACTGCTCTGCTCTCTTCTGCTCTGCTATACTTGGAACTGCTCTGCACTGATTTATTTTCTGCCATGAAGGGACCTTTAAACACCATTACTTCAACCTCCCTTACAAACTCATATATCTTGTTCTTTAGCAATTCCATCCCTCCAAGTAACTAATATAGTCCACTTCCTGGCTGAATTACTGCTGACATTCAGCTGAAGTCTGCCAAAATTTTTAGCCAGCTGCTTTCAATACTTTCCATGGCTGAGGGAACATTGTATGCTGTTCAGTTCCAGCTGAGGGTATCTGTTGATGCTACCCGTACACAAACACTTCACAGTTACAAATAGTATCAAAAGGACCAATCTAATCCCATTAAAGACCTGAGTGAAATTTGGTGGATACAGCAGCGTCGCTGATTGTGTTTACATCCGGGCTAATAATTTGCTGCTATGACTAATTTCTTCTGACTTCAAATGAAAAGATTTCCTGAAAGCTTGAGCAGGGGTTTAGGCAGAAACCTAATGCAGCATAACTGGTAAGAGAGCAAGGATAAAGCATAAGAGAGAGCAGCATGCAGATGAAGAGGAGGAGGAGGAGGAGGAGGAAGCGAAATCGGGGGAAAGGGGAGAAAGAGGAGGATGACTACAGCAGAGTATGTCAAATGAGGAAGAGGAGGGCGTATTTGCGCAACATAAAAATCTCCAAAATGCAGGTTTAAGGGCAGGAAAATGATAAGGATTAACAAAGGAAAAAAAAAATAAGGGAGAGAAAGCATTTGGATACAGAGGGAGAAGGATCACGAGGAGGAGGAGGAGGAATGAGGAAGAACAGACCTGGAAAAAGAGCTAAAAGACAATGACAGTGGAACAATTTCCTGAGGAAATACCAGACAATCTGTACTGTGCTGACTGCAGCCCAGCTCAACACATTTATATTCACACTGTACTTGAATGATAGCTCATATTCAGGTCTACGCCCTTTTCTGGATGAGCTGTTTAAATATTGTTATAAATGAAGATTAAAAGACCAAAGAAACCAACCCTAATGGACATTGGGGAAACCGCTGTGTACATTAATGAAATAGAGAATGACTCATAGACCGACAAGGCCAACTGCCCTCATCAAACAGCCTTTAAGCATGAAACTAAAGCCACTAATCTAGAAAAATGATATACAAAGATAACGCTACTGCAAAGGAAGCTGCAAGGACTAAAATTTTGCAGGTTTGGATTGGATTTGTTTTTCTACATAATTTCTGGCCCACTTTGCCTGCCTTTTTTTTTTACTATTCTACAACAGAGAACATAATTACTTTCTTGACAATCTCTCCATGTGCCAGCACAATGGAATACAAGGTGTTGGTGCTCCGACATGTGCGAGCGTGTTCCTCTCCACCAGTGTGCTGATGGACAATTTCATGGCTGATGAATCCTTCCATTGCGGAACCGTAAACACCATCAAAGCTTTATTTTCACACTCATGCCTTTGAAGTGATATGATGAGGACTGACTGGTTGGATGTGAAATAGAATGCGCCTTTATATAATACTGACTCGGGGTGACCGACGAATCAGCTCTTTAAGAAACCAATCTAAGGAGTCTGAATGTCTGACAGTGGTCTGGAAATCTGGCTGTGTAACAAAAGATCATTTTCCGAGCTGCTCTGCGCATCACAACTGGAGAGGTAAGGAAAGTGAACAACGATATGGATGGAAAAACAACATGATTTCATATAGACTCTTGAAACCTTAACACTTACTAAACAGACTTGGCAAAAATGAATAATGGCTCTTTGAAATAATTTGTGTTTGACTTAACACAATGGCACCAACAAAACACTAATTATTTCAGGAAAAAAAGACACAACCTATGACACAGAACATGTAAAGAGCCAGACTCACGTAGGAGGGTGAAAGATGAATATTTGTGAAAGTGATATGCTTTAAGGTAAGTTTAGAAAAGAGTGCACACTAGTGCAGTCATATGACACATAAAACTTTGACCTGATGGTGGCACCAGATAAAAAGTCAGTGGATCATCAAAGCGATTAGAATCGTTCCTAAAGACAACATGAATGTCTGCACCAAATACCAAGATGAATGATCAAATGGTCTTTGAAAACATTTCACCTTGTGCCAAAAAGATCAACCTGATGGAGGTGCTTCAGTGGTAACCAAGGGTTCACTTAAATTCCCTCATGGAATCATTAATGTCTTTAAAATACTTCATGGCAATTCATCCAGTAGTTTGCAAGCTATTTCATTTAAAACTAATGATATCACCCTCATGGTGTTGCTACAAAGTCAGGGGATCATCAGAGTCAATTTAATTACTTCTGAGGATTAACTAAGTGTCAAAGCTATCTGCTGATTTCTTTCAGCTTTATTTTCCACTTTTAGACAAAAGTGCTAGACTGCTTGACCAACACTGTCATCCCTTGAGCCACACTGTTAAAATAGCTTTAAAAAATTAATGATTTTTGGCTAAATCTGTGGCCCAGGATCTCTTAACACTTGGCTCAGAGGTCTGAAAGTGGCTGCAGACATTAAAAGCCATGCAGCTGGACACATCTGTGGCCTTTTGATGCTGTTTGAATATACTGTAGATGAAATAAACAGCTTGGCTTTACCACTGTGAAAGGACATTAGGCCAAAAAATATACTTTGCTTTGATTTGACATCTGTTTGTCTGTTGTCCCAGCACAAAGGATCATAACCTACTCTGCTCGCCAACTTAAAAAAGCATGACAAAGCGTGACTCGGCTCCATCAGCTCAGTACGGCTTCACAGTAAGTGAATGTGAGTATGGTTTCTGTAGAAGGGTTTGTCTTTTAATCATTTCAGAGAATCAAAGCCGCACAAGGAATCACATGCCACTCCCTCTTAGCATCGCCCCAGTGTCTCCTCGTCTGAAATACCAAACCGGCTAATCTTCTCTTATCTTATTACCAGAATACATAAATGCTACCAGTAGCATCTTTATTATGTACATAACCATGTCTGCCCTCATTTGGAAATATTTTTAGCTCGAGCAGCGTCCGACCAAACGGACCCATTGGCTGTGATCCAGCCAGACTTTGGCACAATCAAGCAGTGAGGAGACAAAGCACTAGAGAAGTGATTCTATTGATTGCACCTTAATAAAGAAAAAAAAAAAAGCAGACACAGAGCTGTTTCCATTTGTTTTGTGTAACAAATCCCTGATTCTTCTTTTCCCCCCCTGGCTGAGCGCAGGGCATGTGTGGCGTGATTTAAACCCAGCTGTGCCTCCGTCCTCTGTGTCAGGACCTGACTTGGGGGCGAAAGCAGTCAGTCAGTATTCAGGTTTGGCTTTTCCTGCTCAGTGACCCAAACTCGCCGAGCTGTAGTTGCCTGTCAGACTCACACTTACACAGACAAACGCAGGCCTCTGGAATTTTAGAGAGTGAACAAAGAAAAGGGAGCATTTGAGTCTTTCTACAGTTCTTAGGAAAAAAAGGGGGTCTGTGTGGTAATGGAACGAGGAAGAACAAACAGAGAGGCAGTAAAATCAAAGAGGAGTACTTGGCAGAGAGGACTGAATGGGAGAAAAAAGGATGAATTAAGGAGTGCTGTCTGCATCTCTTCCCCTTTCTCTGCTCCCTCATCCCTTCCTCTTCTCCTCCATGTTCCGTTCTTATCTTTCTCCCCCTCTTCCTCACATGTGGTCTCTGCTGTCTTCACCACCACTGCCTTCTTTGTGCAGCGCTCCCTCCCTTCTCTGTGTTTATGAACCTCACAAATACAAACACTTATTTTATTCCCACTTTTCATTTTTAATGCTGCAGATTTGCAAACCTTGGCAGATAAAAGAAAAACATTCTTCCCATCTGACCAAGGTCATTGCTGTTTAGTTGCTGCAGCGTTAATGCAGGTGAACAGCTTGTGCATCCAGAGGCGAGCCACCCTTTCACCCCTGAGGCTAATTCCCACCTCGCTGTGTCACTCTGAGGTGCAAAGCTGCCCTTTTCCTGACTGTGATTAGCACAGGAAAATACAGCAGGGCGTAAAGGTAAGGCAAAAAAACTAATAACATGAAAGGAGGGTTGTACATTTGTTTAAAAAGATAACAAACAGCCAAATAGCACACTGTCCATTCATCATTACAAATTAATGACTAACTCTGAGTAAAATACTTGCAATCTGCTCTGTCAACTGTGGACCAATTGACTGTGAAATTATGCAGCGTTCAACTCTAAAAAAGAGGGTAAAATAAATAATCAAGAACTCTAAAAGAGCAGCAGAGAACAAGAGAGGAACAACTGCTCATTATAGCCTTTTTAGTTACCTGACTGTTTTATGCAGCTTTATAATGGAACTGAATAATTCAAGTTATATTACATCCCATTTTTTAATTGGTCGGACAGTTGGCAGGAAATCTCAGTATATTTCAGTTACATTTGAATTCAGTTGAATAAAAATAAATGGAGGTTGCAAAGCAGATCACACCCCCACATGCTCATTTCAAAAGCATGTCATGTTTTTTTTCAAATATTTTGTCTATAAAGAGCAAAGAGCTGAAACAATTCTTTTTTAAAATCATGAACAATTAATAGAAGGCTAATCGGCAGGAATTTTGAAAAAAAGTCAATCCTTATAGTTGTTCAATCAAACGGAGATGGCAAATATTCTCTGGCTTCAGCTTCTCAAATGAGACCATTTGATGCATTTATGTGTTTTATATCATTTTTAAATGATAACTGGATTTTGGTAGAGATGCTCTTATATATTTTTTTCCTTATTATACATAAAATATCATACATAACTGTTCATATCTTTAACGACCGAATTTTTTTTAATCAACCCTGTAATATTAAGATGTGCTTTAGTGTAACAGGTTGATTACCATTAATGGTTACTGGCTACATGTGCAGTATAAAAATATGTTAAGTTGCGCACAGGGAACAGGATGCTGCTGGGGAGCAGCAAGGACTCGTTTTGAATACATAAATTATGTAGAGTGAGATTGGTGCATTGACTGATCATTGATATGCATTTAGGCAGTATCAGAGAATCAGAAGGTAATGGAAAAAACCCAATGTTTTGATTGTTAGTTGTATTAGACAATATTACACCAATACAAAACCTTCAGATTTTAGATCCTCTGATGAACATTTTTAACATCAGTTAATCCAGCAAAAACTAGCAGCTGCAACAAAAGAATAATCAAGTTATGCACATAAACTTCAAGAAATCCTGACACAATAGGTGGCACTGAGACTGCATCCTTAATGGCCATAACTGAGAAATAACAGTTACAACAATTACAAACTGACAGAGTAACTCGCTTTCTGAAAGTAATTAAAAAATGTCTCAAATGCAGCTTTTCTTGATGCAATGATTTTCCAAGTATTATCAGTTATATCAATTATTATGTATCAGTTAGTAAAAATGTTTCACACAGAGAAATTTGTGTTTGTATGTGTGTGTTTATCAGTTATTTGGTTGTGTGTGAGAAGGTTTTTCACCTGCAGTTACTGCAAACACCACTGTGTGACACCTTGTTACATTGGTCATGGTCATATTCACACAGTAACACTGCATAGTCTCTCTCTCACGCACGCACACACACACACACGTACATGCATACCCAAGCACACAATCACACACACACACACACCACACGCACGTGTCTTGCTGTGCTCACGAGGACGACTGTCATCACATCACAGGGGTAGCATCTGACCCACACACATACACACACACATACACACACACAGGCAGGCACAGACAAGACACACACTCCCTCTATCTGTCCACCTCCTTCTCCTCTCTTCACCTCCTCTTTTGTTTAATATCACTATTTCTCTTTAAGCCAATTCCCTCCTTTCCCCCTCATTAGTCTTCATTCCCCGCATCACTCTTTCCCCTTCTCCCTCCATCTCTCCTCACTCAGAAGTAGGGCACAGTGGCTCGACTGTTTATAGCTATGCAGCTGCAAGTGGGGGGGAGACAGAAAGAGAGGGACACGTTGGGAAAACACAAGAGGGAGGAAGAGGAACAGAGAAGAGAAGGAAGAGAGTGCACACAGTGATGTTTGCACAGGCAGCCCAGTTTAATATTTCTGTCTTTACCAGTAAAAAGCTCCATGAGAGCCAAACACACACAGCATTCATCTTTTCTGCCAGTGTCAAAGTCTGCATTTATGATGACCAGCAGCTTGTTCAGGATCTAATATACAAATACACTTTACAAACAGACAAAAATCATTACATTAATAACTTACCTTGTATTCCCCGTTTAATGATTATTCCAAATCACTGGTTAGCCTCAGTGATAACATGAAGTTACTGAAGTTGTATTTTGTTGTTTGATTAAAAGAAATTGTTCCCTGCTAGTTGCATAAAGGCTAGAATTTTCTGTTGGTCTACATTTGATCAATTTCATTTCCTTGCACAAATTACTGGAACAACAGCAGGCAGAACTCTGAATTCTGTTCTTAAAACAAAGCCTTCCTTATCACCTTCTCTAATTTACACCATATTCTTAAAAAACCCAGCAGCTGCAGCCAACATGTTAGTCTGATACTGTAATAATAGGGTGAGTTGTTAATTATTACCATTTTGAGAAGTTCTTACTTAAACTTATGGATGAAAAGGAAACTAATCAGATTTTCTAAAGGAGTATAATTTTCACAATTACATTAGAATTGTAAAATAAGTAAAAACAGAGTATGGAGACTTTTCTTTGACACATCAACAAGTGCTTACACCAAAACTCAACAGCATATTCACCCAAGACTCAGATTAACCCACAATGCATCTCTTATAGAACAATGAACGAGAAATTGCTGCTGACAACTGTAATTAAACCATAAGCTGAAGAAGTAATTTTCTTCTAGAGCTCATTTGATCTCATTCAAGCTCAAGCAAAGCAGCCAGGTTCCTTGTTTTCTATTGCTATCATCTTGTGGAAAATGTGTATCTTTATTTCATTCATTTCATTCATTCATCCATTGTGCTCTTCCTTCAGCTGACCTCTGACAACGTACGATGACACATCAATAAAAAGAAGCTTATTCAGAAAACGTTGTAGTTATAGAGATGATGATTTATCTGTGCCACATGGCCACGAACAGAAGGAATGAGGTAAAATCACCCACAAGGAGCTTTTTGAGAGTCTTTTACAGGTCCTCTTTGCCTCAAAGCTTCACCTCATTGTGCTTAACGATAACCAGAATGATGGTTGTGCAGAGACTGACACTAAAAGGCTGTTTTCCCATTCACCTGTTAATGGAGGAAAACATGGAATCCAATCAATCAATCATTGATTAAAAAATTAAAGATTTTTATACACTGAAGGGAATTTTCAGTGACATAAAGACATCTCCAGTATGCTTAGTGGTAAAACCTTAAAAAAAAAAACAATGTTTCCATATTAACAGACTATTTTATGAGACTATGAATCAGACTGAGGACATTGAAACTGCATCAACACACAAAACTAGAGAAAGATACAATGCATTTTCTTCTACTGAGATCTCCATTAAACGGTCTGCTTTAAACATCACTGAATATAATTATCAAGGTACTCTGTCAAGTTCATGACCTCTAGTGGCGCTATGGAGTCATGATTTCACTCGTGAATGACTTGTTTTGTGTATATCGTGCACACAAGTACGTTCATTTCAATGCATTTCACAACCTGCCACCGGCTTCATATCTCCATCCTCATTGACAGTTGGTGCCACTTTCGTGCAAAGATGCGTAACAATGAATCAACAGAGGAAGTAAAAAAGAAAACTGCAAGCTAGCAAACATGGATGTAAGTAAAAGATATTTCAAAATGTTTTGAAAAAAGGCTTTAAAAAAAATGATTAATGTAGAAGGAAATGACTTCAGCAGTGTTTGGATGCAGGTGATGTGTGACAGTAGGAAACACTGTCTGTAAAATGAAATGACTTTTGTTTGTTTTTAGGAAAACTCCAAAGACTAGCTTTATGACTTCCAGTGTGTGGAGGTAAATCAGATCTTAAACGATGTTGAAAAACACACTTTAAATCAAGTACTGACAGTTTTTATCTGCAGTAGGACGACTGTAAAGAGACACACAGTAACTATTAACGAGGCAACTATTTCGTCTTGTTGCAGAAGCTCATAAATCATGAGTCAGGTTGAAGCACAAAAAAAGACAAACGAATCATACGGCTGGAATTTGACCGGAACTATTTAAATGCACACACACACACACACACACCCACCCACAAACACACATACACATATACAACACAAGACTGCACACAAAGAGGACTGCATGGTCACACACTCTCACATAAATACTCCCGCCCATCTGTAGGTCA
>JAQMCX010000023.1:11079741-11114516 GCA_029814765.1 Acanthurus leucopareius | reverse complement strand
CTCTGTTAAGCTGCTGTACTGCACAACATGCGACTGCACACAATTACACACACACGGGAAATCATATACATGTATGTAAACAGAAAGAAACACACACACACACACACACACACACACACACACACACACACACACACACACACGCACACACACACACACGCACATACACACATATACACATGCACACACTGTACAGTATAATCCTACAGTGCATGCATACAGTACCTCCCGAATAGACCACTGAGTATATCAATTCAATTGGTTTCCCCAACAACACACACGCCCACGCATGAAGCGCAGGGACACTTACTGATTTTCTCCTCCGCTTGGGAAAAAGGGAAGCAGCACAATTGACCCATGGCGCCTCCTTCCCTCTCCTCCTGCTCACTTCTCCCTGATGTTACCCCTCTTTTCTTCTTCACCCTCCAAGACAAACGGATGGAGAGCAAGAGTCCTGCTTCTTCTCCCTGTCTCTCCCCTTCTGCGTTACTCTAATCCTGCCCACCCCCTCAAAGGACGAGTGGACTCGCTGAGGATGGAGGCAACAAAAAAAAAAAGAAGCCTCCCTCCTTTCCCTCCGTGCAGCCCGGAGAAGACTGAGCAAGTCAGCAGACGATGAAAAAAATGAACGAGTGGCTCCTTGCTCTTGCTCTACTTTGCACACTGACACAAGGAGGAGGGGTGTGTGTATCAGAGAGGGAGAGAGGGAGAGAGAGAGAGAGAGAAAGAGAGACAGAGAGAGACTGAGAGAGAGAGAGTTGGAGAGGGAGGGAGAAGAAGAGAATGGGAGAGCTTCATGTGTAGGAGACAAAAATAGTGTAAATTTTTGAATGTGAGTGGGTTGGTGAAAGTGGAGGTGGGATATGTATAAGACAGAAAAGTGTGTGTCTGTGTCAGTTTATTTGTGTGTGAGTGCAGAAAGGGGACGGGGGGGGGGCGTGTTGTGTGAGCAAGCTTGAGTGAGTGTAAATTCAAGGAAGAGAGAGTGAGCAGGCTTACGAGTGTGACAAGTGTGTGTATGAGGAAAAGGGAGCGACATATAAGAGGAGACAGCAGGCACTGCTGTGTGTGTCTGTGAGTGTGTATACGTGCGTGTGTGTTGAGGGGGAGGGGGGCTAAAGGCTCCACCTCCCAGTCACCATAGCTTGAATAATGGTTGCTGAATAGCCAGCAGCTGCTGCCTGCTACCGCATGTATCTTTTTTTATTTATAAGGCCTGTAATGATGTTCAGGTTTGGGCTAAATATCCCCAAAGAATAGACAGAAAATGTATTAAAATGAACCCTTAAAAATGGGTCAGTGTCAAGGTTAAGCATGGCTTACAGTTAAGTCAATAGATAGATAGACAGGAGTACAGATGGATATCCTGAGGCAAGTGTCAAGGGAATATAAAGAGATGCACGAAAAGATTGTGGGAAGTTCCACATTTATACTCTGTATATTTCATACCCACATGCATGCTGCGGTCATTCAAAAAATGCTGCAGAAGTCATGAATTATTGACACTCAAGTGTGGTATTTATATATTTGAACCTAAGTGAGCCTGACCTGATGGTGTTGGGCTGGTTCAGGCTGTACTGGCTTTAATTTCACCTGCTTTGACATTCTCTAAACTTAACAACTTAATGGGAAATACTCTGACCACATGACTGTGTTTATTGCTGTTACAACCAGAAAATGAAGACAGTTGTACTTAAGAAAAATGTTTCTGTGCTTTTTTTTTTTTTAATATTATCACACATCGTCTGTCTTTTGGAGCTGAACATTTGTAAAGGCAAAACAAGCTATTTAAAGATGTGAACTTTGGCTCTGGAAACTATATTTAGAGACTTATTGATCAGTCACTAATGATAAACATCTTTAGTGTCAGCCGTCGATGTTTTAAGTGTGTGTAAAAAAAAACAACTATTTAATTGTTTTCAGCCCATCCTTAGTTATATATAGTCTTGCCTTTTGTGTCATAATATAAGGGACACCCAAGACTAACAGTAGGATCAGAGTAATACCTGGCAGACAGAATATTTCAGTGTTTTAAGTGCAGCTTTACACTCAGGAAGCCCATAACTGACGAGCACTGATCTGCTCTTTTATTCTCATCGTTGCCAGAAACATATATTGCAGTAACATACCTCAGTTGATGCTTAATTCTGCAGCACAAAATTGGCAGCATGGCTTCCATATTTGCATAATGAAAGTAGCTGAGCAATTTATGCCCCAGTGCCTGAGCAGACAGACTTTCCTGCACTCTCTCACTCAGCTCAGCGTCAGCAATGCACTCTGATGTAATGGCCTCAAACGAGTGCTCGCAGTCGGAGCTCGGACTAGTCTGGCAGCATGTGTTGTTAGTGCTGATTGAAAGCTCTTTTCTGCCACAGGAAAGCAAAAAAAAAAAAAAAGATGAAATGCTTCATCCTTTCATTCTGCTATGGGTAAAACTGAGTCATGATGATGGCCAACTAAGAGTCAAAACAGACCATCAAGACTTTGAAGTCTGCACTGATTAAAAAAAGCAGCAGGAGGAATTTAATTTGATGTAAGTCAGTAAAATAGAGAAGATTAATTCTTTTAAATGTCCTTGAAAGACAGTTAAAAGTATGCTGCATGAAAAAAAAACTCATTTATAAGTAAAATTCCTGCTCAAGTACAAACTTTTTACCTCCTGATTCAAATGCACAGCTAATTAACTGTGAACTCTTTATTTGCTTTATTAATTTTAACGAAGCAACAGTGTGGGCAAGGTATGCCGGAAGCACAGTCCCTGATCTCTATGAAACTTACATGAAAAATCACATTTTATTCAAAATTGTGGACAGCTGAAGATACAGCAGCCCTCTAACTGAATGCAACTGTCCAGCTCTGCAACGTACAGCTTAAACATTCATTATGCACATCACATCACAGAAAACCTACTTTGTTGCAATGTGTAGTGCACCTCAATGATGAGAGCTGCAGATAGAAAGGTAATGGACACTGCTTTTTTCCAGCCCTCTCGACAGCCCCCCCTTTGGCAGCTTTTGTTCAGCAGCCCTCCAGTAAAACAAATGGATCTCCACCAGTTCCAGGAATGCTTTTTTCATCGCCGCATGTGTAACACCCTCAAGAGAAGGCCTTGTTAAAAACACATCTCCACTCTTCAGGGTTAATGGAGGATTATAAATGAGGGGTTGGGGGGGGATGTGAGGGTGAAGAGCGAAGGAGATGCAAAGGTAAATAACACACAATACACAAACACACACACACACACACACCACGTACATCGCATCGCATTATGCACTGAGCTCAGCTGTGTGAGCAGACAGTGGAGCCCTGTCTCCAACAGCAGCATTCAACTCACAGCTGTCCCTATACACACAAACACTCGCTCCGACTCACACACACAATCACACATGCATGCACGTACACACGCACACACGGTCATGCAGCTGTGATGACTACTATTTGTAGGCCTAAAGTGTTGTCATTGACAAGGCTGAATTGCTGGTGAGCATCAGTTATTCTGTTGCCACATGTGCACATAAACACATCATCCTACACACACACACAGGCTTGATCTTACAGATCTGTGCTTTATAGGGGTAGACACAAATCAGATCGTTATTACCAAAACCCATAAATCTGAACTTGGTAGCCCTTTCACAACCAACATTTAATATGAAGATATTTTTGACCTACTGTACACATTGTTGCCCTGCAAGTTCAACTATAAAACAGCTTGGGGACTAATTATATGTGTGTGCTGTTATGTGCATGTCTGTGAGTTCCTGTGTTTAAGCCACATTCAATAGACTTTCATTACAGCTTTGAAAAGCAGAGAGAGAGTGAGATGACTAAAGAAACACAGCAAAAGTATTGAGTTCGTTTAGCTGAAGGTCGACTCATGGTGTCTCGCGACTTAGTCACAAGACAGGTTATGCACACAAAGAGAATAAGACGACTGCATGCTGCAGATAACAGAGCCCTCATTCTGCTCAGCTGATACGCCTTATGTTTACTAATGCTGATTATTAACTGCAGACGTGAAAATGTATACATACATGAAGGGGAAACAATTAATGTGGTAGTACAACATGATGTGCAAGCACAAAAACAAACCTATGTGTGCATGTTTATGTAATGTTAAGCCTGTGTGTGACATGCCTGCCATTTTAGAATTTCTACTAGAAGTGTTTTTAGACATGGAAGCTGCAGTTTAGCAGGCATAGCCATGCAGCCCTGCATATCTAGTATTCACACTCACCCATATTGCATTTGATATTAATTTAGCACTGGTATCAATACCCAGACCTGTATTTTAGTATTCCAAATGCACACAAGCCAATCTAATGAGTAGCTATAATAAACTGCACGTTTTAAAGCTATGGTAAACTCCTCATGTTTATATAACTGCTCACTGCTCCCCCGTTGTTTCTTCATACAGATTTTTTTCCATACAAAAGATAAGAAAGTAGTTTAGAGTTTTTTCAAATGAGCTGTAAATTGGCCCTCATGCTCACCATTAAACTATGTGAACAACTAGAACAGTATCCATATCCTAATTACAGCAGTAGCTTTGTGTGGAAAACACTGTTAATAAGCTGGATTGCTTCTTCAAATTAACACGTTCCGCTTTGTCTCACACGCACATGAAAACTAAAGGCCTTGTTACTTCTTATTTATTGCATTAAATCTGCGAGGGGATTGATAAGTTTGTGGCCTGAGGTAGAAGGAGAAGAGTTTTACAGCTTGTTTATTGCTGTTAATTTGCTGTTAAAATCTTTCTGAGGTTAATAACTTTTATGGTATATCCATACTGGGTAATTAAAATAGAACTGTCTAAGCAGATGGATTACATTCAACTTTATATCCAACTGTTCAGTAATCCAGTAGTCCAGGAGTGCAGCTTTGAACTTTCACACCTGCCCTGTTCACCTGGTTTGACTGCTACTTTTTCTCTGTTATGAAGAGGAACACAGTAGTCAACATGCTGACAGTCATGATGATGTCATTCCTCATTGTCAGCATGTCTATAGCTGCTGGACTAAGTCTGTGAAGGTAGGAAGTGACGATAACAATAAAAAATAAATGAGCTATATTTTATAAAATTTACTCCTTTTATTAAAGGCCATGAAATTATCAGTCATCCTTCATAATGTAAAGCCTCATTTCACACATGCGTTCATGCTCCATCAGCGTTTACTCACATTTCAACACAAACTGCCAATTCAGTTAGTTAATGGGTAGACTGTGACTGCTCTGTTGAATTTTTTATCGGCTTATGCAGACTGTTTGGGCTGTTAAAACTTCTCTGAATCAATTATAAAGTTCACAGCTGACGGATGTTTCTGCTGTGTTCGCTGCTGCGGGTTTGTATTTCTTACAGATCTTGAGGTTGTTTGCATTATTTACATCTCCCTACTTCAATTTGCTGATAGAAAAGCTCTTTACATTGTGGCAATAGCATTTAAATAATAAAAGTGTAAAATTAGGTCATTTTAAGGGCTATTTTGAGCTTTTTAACCTCTAATTTGAAGAGAAATTAAAATGAACAATAAAATGGTTGCCTCTCAAAGTTCCAGTTTTAATGTGGTATAGAAAAAAAGTTTCTCTTATCTAAATACATCTTTAAAATGGCCAACAATAGAATAAAATATTTAGAGACTGCAAGGGAAACGGATGGAAAAAATCATTTTAGTAGGTTTTGGTTGTTAGTCACCACATCAGACACAGAAAACCTGAAGGATAATTCTCCCTTTCAACACCCTTATCCAATTTTCCTCTGTCTGTTGCTGTAATCCACCATCATTTCTCTCCCATTCTTTCCATTCCTTTTCATGCCATCTGACTGCGTCTTTGTGTGACCTATGTTGCCCTCCTTGGTCCTCCCTTCAATACCAAACTTGAATCAGCTCATCTGTTTAATGTCACCTCCACTCAGACTTTCAATTTTCTCTCGCCGTCTGTCTGGCAATCCTATCAGCTCGTCTTACCCTGCTATCTGTTTTATTCCACTGCTTGTGCAAGCCTATTCTCCTCTCCTACGTCTCCCTTTTCCCTTGCCACACTCATTTATCATTACTGTTTAATCTCACTTATTCCTTGCTCTATCCTCTGCAATCTCCAATGTCCTTTCGCTCTCCTATCTGCTCAGTCACTGTTGCTTTGGTGTCTCCTTCGCTGCCTCTTTCACCCTTCTGTGCTTTCCTCTCTGATCGGCTACATCTCAGCTAAATCATTCTTCTATCCTCTTACGATACACCTCTGAAAACACCGTGTTGCCACTAGGCATTTACTGTTTGCTCCACACAGTGTAGATTTAAATAATTTACATTAGATAACATACTAGCACACTACACGCAGACTTTACTATCCTTGCTTTAAAAATATATAAAAGCCCTAGCAGGGCCTTGTTGCCACTGTGACAGTTTTGGGACGCTGTCACCTGAAGGCACCATCGACATCACTACCACTTTGATAGATGTGTGTGATAGAGTGCCCTGTTCTTCTATTTGTCAGAATTCTGTAACCTTTTACAGAAGTTGTCAAATGCATTACATTGTCCTTTGGTCTGCACATCGTGAGGTGCTCTTGAGGCTGTGACAGTTGTTTTTCACAGATCATAATATGTAATAAAACAAGCCATTGCCACAACTATCTGTTCACTATAAGTGTACTGACTGCTTTGCAATGTTTAACTTAGGTTTCATGCAGCGTTATCAGAATAGAAAGGACGGGAAATAAAGTCCTGCTATACGCATAGTTACTCCCACTGCTAACCTTGTAGTCACATAATTTAAACCTTACTTTGTATTTTTGGCAATGCTTTATATTTACAGGAGTTTATTAACCAGCAAATTCAGCTGGTGTGTATGTCCTTTTAAATGAGCTAAACCAGTTGTATTCATGCAGCAGATGCACATGCAAGGGATGAATATTTGCAGCTATTTTACAAAACTTTTGTTAATACTTTGTATTACAGATCCAGAGATATTCCTACTTTCTGAAAAGAAGCAACCTTGGGAACACAAAGTGTAAAGAAAAATGGAAGTGAAAATACAAAATGAACAGCAGAGTCCTGAGAAACAGTATGTTTTTTAGTGTTTGAGCTAGATATTTCATTCTCAAAATGAATTTTACTCTGACATTATTATAAATATGCTTTAATCTAATTCTGCCTCCTTGGTCATGTTTCTTTTAATAGGTTAAGTATTTTTTGTTTTAGTATCATTATTTTACATACAATTTGGTGGATCAAAAAAGCTCTATAGTGAATATTTACTCTGAACAAATTGAACCATCTCCAACAAGACTCGACAGGGTCAATGAGTTCTTACTCTACATTCTTCATTTAAGGCCTCAATAATCCCAGAAAAATGTTAACCAACTCTTAGTTCCTCAATTCTAACATTTAAAATGCTGCAGTTTCCTGATTCAGTCTTTCTCCACAAAGAAATTAGCCCACTTACATGCAAATTAGCAAACCGCATCATCTGACACTCATGACTTGCGACTGGAAACAAAAAAAAAGTACTGTCAAAGGCTGGTTTTATAGGAACAATCAAAGCAGCTCAGCCTTTACAGGAGCAAGAGACCTAATCTGCATAAAATACCAAAAGGTCACAGAGCAACAAACCACCTTCATCAGACCATGTGTTCAAGCTGTTTGAGTGCTGTGTATCTGTGTCAGTGTATGTGGGCTTCTGTCTGAATGCATTAAAGCATTTGCAGATGAGTTTCTGTAGGTGAGTATGTTACACTGTAAGTACCAATAGGAGCTCAACCTACCAATGTACTTAAAGACTATTACCTCCTCTTTAAAGACTGACTACAAATGTCATGCTGACCATTTGTTTGTGTAGGTAGAATCACAAACAAGTAAGACTATGAAAAACTTGAGTTTCTCCTTTCTGGTCTTTCAACTATTCGCTTACTGCAAACTCGCTTTCACTATGGGCAAACTGTAAGGAGTTTAAACAAGTCTCACTGTTTACTCATATGACGAGTGTTGAGGAGATTTGTCACCACAGCATGGATGTATAGTCCATCTCACAAGCACTCGCTCTTTTTATTACCTTCATTCTTTCCGTGATGACATTAACGTGACATTCCAACAGAGCGATGTGGAAAAAGAATAAGAACACACTCAAGAGTGCGTTTTTCCTCTCAGCAATAAACCTTGATCTTAGTTATAAACTTTCGTCCATCAGTCTAAACAGAAGAGGACAGGGCAATAAAATAGTTCTTGCCAAGTCTTACTGAGTATATAGACAGAACAGAGGAGAAAGAAAAGAAGTACATTTTATATTTTTGTAAAAACAATGTATTACATTCATTATGGAGACCTTTGCTCTAAATGAGGGGGATTGAGAGTAGGGGGAGACAGCACCACCTGTCCTTTGACCATGATGCTACAATGACACAGCACTATAATCTGTAGGTGAAAATGTAGGCTTGTTAGCTTAGCCAACATTAGCTATGTTAATTCTACTGAGTGATGTTCATATTTAACGTTAAGATTTTAACTTTAACTTATTTTGTAGATTTAGTAATCTGTTAAACTTTTAAAAGTAATGAAAAGTAATTTTTACTTAGAACAATTCATTAAGCACATACTTTTGTACTTTGACTTGAGTATATTTTTCAAATTGTATTTTTTCCTTTTACTTGATCCATTTTTATGTTATTCACTGTAAAATTACTTGGGAAAAGTATTTTTTTTTCTCCATAGTAATGATGAACAAAGAATTATCCCCTGAATCTGCAGCATCCTCTTGGCTTTTCGGAACTTAATATTTAATGTGTTCGTTTATTGTTCAGCTGTCCAGCCAACAATTAAACCATCTTAGTTCACTCTCACTGCCCTCAAAGCTTTGTTTTCAGAAGTAGCCTGAAGCTGTTTTCAGAAAACCTGCTGTGCACCTCTGGCTCAGCACCAAACTGCAGACAGACACACTTAGCGCCTCGCTGTTGACACAGTGAAGAATTTAGCAGCTAAAGTGACAGATATTTCCCTCTGGAGTTGGTAGGGACAAATTATGTCGCTAAAAGACAGTGAGTATTGGATTTACAGTCATCAAGTGGCCAGAAACATGACTGCAAGTGAAGACAAGGTTGCTATGTGAATGCTAATGCACTGTTTACAATCAGGTTAAAACTTTTACTTACAAAACACCCAGACGAAATATAATTATGGACCCTTTTACAGCACAAGAGATTCCTTTAAAGTTTTTTAATCCTGTTATAAGTTCTCTTGTAGTTTTTATTGTTAGTGGCAGAGTCACGGGGAACAGTGCACCTTGTAATCCACATACTGACATCGATATCAGCCTCACTGTGAGCCTCAACATGAGTTTGTTTGACTAAACTGTCCTCACACGCACAGGTTGCTCTTCTGTTGTATTTCTAACAAAGGAGCTGCTCAGCAGGTGTCTGCTGCCTCAAGAATTCTGAAACCTGCATTTTTAAAACAACACTTGCACGTTCAGTGAAAACTATCTCCTTGTCCTTTCACTGTATATATTTTCTGGGTTGTGTACGAAGGCTCAGTTGTGGATTATGTTGCACTGTGGATTAGGAGATTAACAGAAACAATCAGACTGACCACTGTGCGCCACCAGAGAAAGTACACTGGACTTCCGTGGCACCATGTGACAAATACAGACGTATAGTGGAGGATAAAACCAGCGAGAAGCACTTTAACCACAGACGATCATAGATGCAGACATCTGACACAGAGCATCTCTCACACACACACACACACACACACACACTACTATTCATTAAGAATACAATATTTAATGTGTGATGTTCCTTCTGCTCAATAATTAACAAGTATTTTCAATAACAGCACTTACTGAGAATGAGAAGTATGCAATAGAGCTACCCACTGCATTTAATTATTCGTGTTATCAGCATTCTCTCCGTAGACTCTGTTGAACTGTTGGGTAGGGAGTCAGATCTTTATTCTCTGTTGCATCATTGTCTATACTGAGGAATAAGCATGCTAAGTGCTTTCCCAGGGAAAGCTCAATGCCAAATGTGGAGTGCAGCTAAGTGCTGCTCACTATTGCTTTATTCTACGGAAATCTACAGCTCCACTATTAGTAAACATAGGTTTTTAGGTTTGATTGTTGTGTTTTCCTACCTTTCATGCAGCCGTTGTCTCCAGTTAACGAAAAATGTCTGCAATCTATCTGTGTGAAGCCTTATGTATGCTTTGGAGGATGTCAGTGCTGGTTTGTTGACACATTCAGTTACCATCTGCAATACATAACTTGTACAATACGTCTGGCATGTCTGCTGGGGAAATAAGATGAGATGTATAGTGTCTTAATTGTTTTTCATTGAGATTATACTATGGAGAGTAGAGTGATAAGTCCTAAAACCCTGGGAATTGGATGGCAATGTTGAACTTTCCTTACTCTCGTCTTTAAATCAAAAATCTTTTCTTTTTTTTTTTTTTGAAGAGGGTTTCTGGTTAGATGCCTGGAAAAAAGGTTTGTGGTGACCAGAAGCAAGAGACTTTCACATTGTGTTGAACAACATAAAATATATTAATATATGTGCAACTTTTGATTTTTGAAGCTTTTCTGTGTCTTAAAAAGAACAGTTGCTAACAACTGTCTACATGAAACTACAGAGGTTATTGAAGACATTAAACATCATCATGTCATACATGGTAACTAACATACTGTGCATTTACAGTGTTTATTGTCAAGCATTTACAAACCATTAAAACTTACACTTTCCAATTGGTTGACTAATCAAGCTGTAATGTGTGTATAGTATAGTGTAGTGGAAGGCTAACTGTGGTGATGTTGAGGTCATGTCACTGTGTTGTTGTTTGCTTAAAGCCTAATGTCAGCTTTTTTTCTTCTGGCAATTAATTTATTATTTTGGACACTCTGAATGTGTTTGCCTGTCAAAACATAGAGCAGGAGCACAAGGAGGAAGTGTCAAAGTTAACAAAAGTAAAGTAATTATTGACACAGTCAGTTACACAACAAGAACTGTCTAAGGTTGCAAACAATAGTTAACATGAGCTACTGGAAACACTAGAGCTAAAAGACAGTACTCGCAAAACCAAGTGAGGGTGTTTAATGTCTTAGGAAGTTTTTACAACTGTACTATTATAAGAGGATGATTGGTTTAAAAATCTTACAAGTTTGAGGGAGAAAGACAGTTAATTCCTGCCACTTCACTCACAGGCTGCGATCATTACCCTAAAAACTGCAACTGCTGTGAACATAACATCAGAAAACTGAAGTGGAGCTCAGTTTTACCCCTCATGCATTTTAAATATGTATGTTTTGTTGTGGAAAAACACTTGACTAAAACACAAGCTTTTTGATGATGAGCAGTGTGAGGTAAAGCTCCCCCTGCTCCGTCTCTCACTCCCACACACACACACACACTGTCGCTCTTTGTCTCTCACAGACAGCTCAGTGATCCACAAAACATTGTGACAGCCTAGTTCCACTCATGCTGACAGCCTCTCACTCTCTCTCACACACACACCCACACATATACACACACCAATTAGTGCAGCTACTTGACTGTGGGACTTGGGGAGTCCTTGTCAATCCATTATATACTGTGCATGTATATGTGCTTGTTTGCATATGCTCATGTGTACTCAGCATTAAGCGTTAATCCTGTTAACTCCATGAGACAATTGTGATACTCAGTTCATTTACATGCAGTGCTTGGTGATCCAAATGCGCTCCAACCTGTTTTTTTCTTACATAAGATTTAAAAATATTACATTTTTCATTATTTTTTTGTTTTTCCTTTGCATAGCTCATATCTGAATATTTTTAAATTACTCCAATCACAGAAAATCAAGCCAATTTTAGGTCATATAGGCACAATATGAGGTTTTCTTTTAGCTGAAGCTGGAATAAACTTCTCGTTATTGGTTGTCTGTCTGCTTTTATGGTTATGATCATAGGAAAGTTGGTTTGCATGCAACCAAAGACGACACTGGCCAGTAGTTCAAAACAAGAATCTTCAAAGTGAGCTCTTTGAGGCAGACGCTATCACTGATTTCATGTCATTATACTCATTGATGATATGTTTCCCTTCTTCTAACGTTTTCACAAAGAGCCCAAGCATAACAGACCCTGAGAAAGCCAACACTTTAGCCCACAATCTCAGAGCACCATTTTATACTGTACTACTAGTTAACAATGTCACACTATTTTACTGGGAACAGCATCTGAATGGTTAATTTTGAGCCATGCATGCGTCTTTTTCACCTACAAGCTTCTGCTTTCTCCCTCATAACAAAGCAATGCCACGAGAAGCAGGTAATTACCGGCTACTGGCTGAAAAAAAAAAAAAAAATCCATATCCTGAGTTGCTATTATAAACAATGAATAAACAATGATTTTTACTTCTCTTCCAGGAACTTGTCATTAGAAAACAGCAGACACTACATTTGACATTGCAGCATTCACAAAGCTCCAGCACTTGTTGCATCTCAGTTGTGATTCTGAATTTTTTTTTATTCATGGACAAACAAAGCTGATATACATAGATTTAAAAACTAAACTCTTAAAAGTCTATTTTAGACAGTAAACACTCTGTTTGCTTCGGGCATGCTGTTACAAGCCCTCTGTTTTCAACAGACTTCAAAAGCAAATCAATATGGTCTGTTTGGCTTCAACCAGAAACCAACTGATATGTAAAAGACTGTGCTGTCTGTAAGCAGACAGTGCCCTCTGGTGGCTAAATATTACACAAACTCAATGAGGCTCTGTTTGTGCATGTTTGTGCAAACTAACCAAGTTGAAGTGAAGTCTCAGTGTGGTAATATCCATCTTGTTGCTTCTTTTTCAACATGGAACAGAGATCCACCTGCTCGACTGTCTGGTCTCCAAAAAACCTGAGTGTTGCAATGAAAATGAACAAAGTGATGGTGAAAAAATGCAACACAGAAGTGTGAATGTAGATTTCTCCAGCAGATAATAAAAGGTAGTTGAAGGTTGGTGTGACTTGAAAGCAATCAAACTCAAATTATGCTTCCTTGGTCATTATACTTTGACAATGTGTCCATTTTCATTCTAAAAAGACTTTGCACAATATGGTGCTGTTCAATAAAACTGATGTACATTTGAAGTGCAAAGAAAATTATAGTCTTGATCGATTCTGAAACACCAGTCAATCACAAAATTGTCAAGTGTTTAAACTGGAATACTATTTCTTTCCTTTAATTATATATTGCCTAAAGTGTTGTTGTTAGCATTCTCTAAAGACAAAAATGTTACACAATGTCCCACTTTGTTTACTGTAAAGTATTGACCCTCAGAACAAAGTCAGCGCACTTTGTCGACAGAATACTTGTTATACAAAAAACAGAAGCACCTACTTGTCTTTAAAGTTGGAGTAGAGGGCTGGGTCCACCCGCTTTATCCCCTGAGAGACACAAAGGCAAAATACCATTTATATCATGTTTTTACATTTTTTTTAAAACATGCACTGTCATTCTTAACTTACACACGCAAACCACAGAGAAATATTCACAAAACCAGACAGGGGTAAGACAAAGATCCCGCCCGGCAGACGCCAGGCAGGATAAGATGTCATCAGATGTTAGGGGAAAAAAGATAGATGCTGTCCTTCCTCTGTCTCTCTCCCTTCCTGACCACTGCCATTTTTTCTGTCCTCTCACCCCGTTATCCTTCTTATTTATATTTTTATTAATTTCATAAGCATAATGAAAAGTGCATAAATCATAAAACTACAATTAATTTTCTTTTACCACAGCAGGCACTTTTCCACTATAAGTTTTGGTTGCAGCAATAACTTGACAATTTGGCATCCAGCTATTGGATGACTCAGTTCATTTTACAGAGAGGAAGGTGAGGAGAATGTGAAGTAGTAACACTGCGGCTGTTTAACAGTTCTGTCAAAGTCAGTTGTTAAAAAAAAAGAGAGATGATTTGGACTGCATATCAAAGCATAATTGGGGGAAGTAATAAAATGCAAATTCATGCTGACAGTATTAATGGAGAGCACAATCAAGCTGTGCCAGTGCTACGTTATTTTTTATTTTCTTTCATTTATAAAATAACTACATCAGTCTTTGAACATAAAATTTAATTTGCATGCCGACTTAATCCCCCACTTGGTGATTTAGTAAACTGCTTCTCCAACTAACTATTTTTCCATGTACGTAAGAAGAAGAAAACTGAAGGTCAGGTGATGCTTTTGAAATCCCAGTATGGAAGTTTATTTCCCTCACAGCACATCATTAGCCCATTGTTTTGCCTTAAGTATGTAATGCATTAGGTTGCTCTGAGTACCTCTGCTAAGGACACAACATCTTGTTTTTTAAAAAAAAAACATGAGGGATTATACATAAATCCAATTCAAGGGAAACCTACTGAGAAGTTGTAATTCCAAAGTTGCTAGTCTCCAGAATATTTGCTAGTTTTTATACATTTAGTTTTAGTTTTACAGTAGTTTGCTTTGCTTTTGTTAGAGGCAAGTATATGAATACATTCAAAATGCATTTGTAAAATGCACTTCTTAAAGCATATAAATTAAATATCTGTATGTTCTATGAATGTGTAACATGAAAAGGCCACGTCTAATTTACATTTTACTTTCCAACCTTTCATTGAAGAAAAGGGACTAAAAGAACCTGTTACCTTTTTGCTCAAAATTAGAGAGTGAAAAATATTTACCTTCTGCTGTAATTGAATTTGTTTTGTTGCCAGGCACTATGGCACTTCAAGTAAAGTTTATCTTTTGTAAAGAGTAATTTTTTGTAATTTTTTTATTTTGTAAATGGAAATCGCTTTCCCTGCTTACTCTTCTTAGTTTCAGCTTTGTTATATGATAATAACCCTGATCTTCACTCACACACACACAAATACACTCATATACACCAGTGACGTAGCTATATATGTGTCCTGCTTCTCAGATGCATTGAAATCTTGAAGGGTACAATACACTCACTATCAACGCGTCCTGGGGACACACTCACACACAATATGCTACTTTTGTTGACAAGACTAATCCTCGCTGCACTGACTTAATTTCAACAACTAAAACTGCCAACTTCACACTGTTTAATAAACTCACGTGACCTCTGCCAAGAATAACCGACTCTGATCGAAGCCCTACTCCCTCATGCAGGCAATGTGCTGTGTTGAAACCACAGAAATAAACAACTTGTTTGTAACTTAAATTTTGTACAATAGTAAGTCTTCATGATGTGACTTAGATTAAGTCACCTGTCTGTGGGTCAACATCACTGTATACATACATACATATAGTATACACACACACACACAAATACACCGACCTAACTCGACAACAGCAGACGTGTTTACCTGAGATCGTAGTTTTGATGCTCTGGACAGCTTCATAATCGTTAGGTGGGGTTCAAACCCACGACTGACTTCTTGCAGAAGACCCTGCTCGACAAAACGGCTCCGCAGTAACTCTGCAACACACATGCACAGTTTAAAAAATCATTAAAAGCAATTTTTTATTGGTATGACTAAAGAGAAATGCTGTCAGTTTACATTAAAAAAAAAGATGAGACAGAGGTCATGAGTTGGATTGAATCTTATCCAAAAGCATTTTAACTGCATATCATGTGACCTCACAGATAAAATCTAGATACAGTACATGAAGGAGGGCATGAACACACAGAAAACCTGCAAGGACAGACACACACAGATGAAGAACTGATTTTAAAGGGAAACAACCACAGAGGTATTTTTAGAAGAGGGGAGAAAGGTTAGTACATAATCAATAACAGTGGTGGTGTGAGCAGACAAGAGGACGGGAGGGTCTGACTTCCTGCCTCATCCTTATTTTGCTTTTCCATTAGCAACAACATGGACTTTCTATTTCTAATCTTCTACTGTTGAGGTTTCATTTTTTCATTTTTTTTTCAGTTTTTGCCATCTCGACACCATCATCTGGTTGTGGTACTAAAATTAAGTCACAAAAAAACAATATTTTATAAGCTATGCTCCAAAACATTATGTTATATACATGGCAATACCGTCACAGATAAAAGTGCCATTATACAAATAAATATGGAACTGATGTCCATTACAACAAGTCACTTCCTGGTTTAAAAATATCTTTTGTATGCACATTATTTGCATCTCTTACCTTCTCTCTACCTGTTTAACAACTAAACAGACAACTAACTTTGTTTTGGCCATTTGAAAGATACCTACTACAATAATTCACCATCCAAACCTTAAGATTAAACGAGTAAACTGAGCAAAACTATTGCTGAACAACATACTCACTTAAGGTTTTGGGTTTGTTCTCTTTAAGTGGCTCAGTCATGAAGGATCTATGCTTCTTTGTGTATCAGTACAGAGGCAGAGTTTGCCAGGGCAAATAAGATTTTAGTTAAATGTGATGTTGCATGTTATATGGCAAACCCTCCATCAATACCATACTGTCCTCTGATCAATGCATAAAAAAGCAAATCACTGTATCTTCATCTACTGGCTTTCAAAATATTTTATGCAATTCCATCAAATTATTTTTTAGATAAAAACGGATAGTCAAAGTAACGGAGGCACATGTCTCCGTCTCTTTATGGATTGATTTATTGCATTTCCCATTTATATCGAGCCCCAAGATGAAATGCCTTTTGGGATTTGTCTCAGCTTGGCTGTTAAAATGCCAAATGTATTTGTTTCGACGTAAGCACTTAATACTCATGTATTTAACAGCTCAGTTCCAAAATCTATCCGAAATGTACAATAAAGCCAAACATGCTAGTCTAACTCATTATGTTCAGACAATTTAATATATGTGTATATGAACAACGGTAACTTTTCCAGAGGTAGACCCAGCGAGTCAGCACCTTTTGGAACACACGCAATGTGTACCATGAACAAAAAACACCTCACAAGATCACTGCATTTTTTAAAATATTTCAGAGTGAAAACAGACCGTGTTAACTGCATGGAAGCTTATTTACTCTGTGTACGTGTAAGAGTGTCAGTGTGTGTTGATGTTGCAAGAGAGCAGGAATCCTCTTAGAAATGTTGGCTTAATGTTGTTGCCAAAGGCACAACACAAAAACATACACGCAAACGCTCTCTGCACCCTCCTTCCCCCCATACCGCCACCATCACCACCACCACAAATACACATTTGCAAAAAGACAGATGTAAGTCTGAGAGGACAAGTAATAAAACAAAACAGGTAGGGACAAAAGACAAAATCACACACAAACCATGTTACCAAACCAAATCCACTCAGGCCGTTTTATGAAACAGGATATGGATGCACTGAACATCAAATACACGCACCCACATAGACACATGATGCATTCTTACAGAGACATTTATTATATATCTTATAGTTTTGCCTTTTAATCACAAATGCTTTTATACACCATACTTGTAAAGAAGGGTCTCACTGCAGGGCCAAAAATGTTTTCTTGACTTCCATATGAATCCTCTTCCAACTTTTGTAACATTTCAGCGTGTATCGACACTAATTAACACTTTTTTTCTCAAATTAAACTGTTAAACAATCTCTTCAGTTAATTCAAGGAAAAAAGTTAAGCTACAGTCACCTATGACTGACCTTGTGACAGTTGGTCCTCTCATTTTATCAATGAGAAGCTTATGATTAAACCCACTAATCTCTTAAAGATATCTAAAACATGACCTCCAATGGCAGAGCCTCCATGACAGCAAGCATCCGCCCTGTTAAGGTGTCCTTTATAAAGACAATAAATCCCACAAACTCCACAGGGACACAAAAGAGAAGGTGCTGTATCACATTAACATATTCTAATGAAATGTATCCTTTAGTAAATTACATCTTTATAAAAAAGTGGGAAACTCTATAATTAATAAAAATGGAATTCATTTTTTATGATGGCAAATGGACAGAGTCGTTGAAAAAGGACAGAGGAAGAACGAGGGATACAACAACAAAGAGAGCGAAAAGCTAAATGTTTGTCACTGACCTGCCAGGCTGTCCAGTGTGTGTCTGTGCTGTCCAGGGGCCAGCCCAACAAACACCACCTCCTTCCTGAAATGACCGATCCCTGAGAAGGGCAACACCAGATCCCGCCCACCCAGCAGCTCAGCCAATGATGGCTCGGCCTGAGCCAGCACGGCTGCGGCCCTGAAAGGAAATATACACATGAATATGCACAACACAAACACACACACATCAATTCACGACTTAATGCTCTCTCTCTCTCTCTCTCCCTCCCTCTCATATTATATAATCTAGTGATTAGTAATGACACAATCTTCTGCTTGATGTAGATTAAGTATCAGCATCATCACATAACATGGTTGGCAGGTTCCACAGCTGCATTGCATTGTCACATGAAAAGCCCTGGTCATGTCAAGCACTTTCTGATTAAATACTTAATAAAGACAACGATGATTATTCAACCAAAATGTAATGCTCCAAACCAAATCTTCAGCATCATCTTCAGTGTTTTTGTTTATCTAAAATAATACAAATTAGTAGCATTTAACCTACTTAATCCTTTTACAAATAAAAACAACCTGGTGATTTACTTAAATTGGAAAATATGGTCATTCAATTGACAAATTTCAAGATACTGCAGTGTAATGGGACGACATTTATGTCTGATTCAGCCAAATTTTTCAAACTGATGTGTTTAAAGGAGATATTTCATTTTGAAGTTCTATTCTGACTATTCATCGAAAATAAGAGTCTCAGGCTACATTCAGGCCTCAGTAACTGTCCTTCAAGGCTCATCATTGGACTTTAAAGCTAAATATTTATAGACCCATCAACCAGTTTTCCTGGAAGTGCTGAGAGGAAGAGATAAGACGGACGAACGTGACATGCTGTGTAATTAGTCACTGCAGAGGGCTGCATCCCTGTCTACAAGCAGTAACTTGGCTGTGTGCTTTCACTACAGCATCACAGAGACTCAATGGGATAGCATGAGAGAACGTGGTACTCTGTTTAACTGAAGTTTTGTATCTTAGCTGGAGACTTTTTACTTCCTGGAAGAATAACATGAAAAAGGGACAATAGACAGATTTTATTCTACTCCAGACTAAATGACAGATTCGACAAAACAATGGGTTGCTGCAGAAATTTAATGTACTGACCATCTCTACATGTGTGCAAGTGAGTCAAAAAAGCTGATCAGTATTCATCTGCATGGATGACTGTGTGTACACCAGGGGAAGGATAAATATTGCACCATATATGATCTACTGCAATCACAGTTGTTGATACAAAAGCACTAATAATAGAAACAAGTCGTATGACTGAAAACTACTGTAGAGACACATTTGACATCAGACATTTCAGCCGGTGTGCATTAACAGTATTGGGCCAATCAGGGATTGACAGGTGCGTTTATATACTGTGTGTGCTGAGCTCTTTGTATGTTTGTGTTTATGTGAAAAAGTGCCTTAACTCACAGATCCACTTGCTCCTGATTGGCGAGATGAGTGACTAACAGCGTGATGTGGAGAGTTGGGACAGGGATCATGGCTTTTGCCAATCTAGGCTCCTGCTGAAGAACCGCCTCTTGGACCTCGATCACAGCCGAACTGATCTGTCATTGGACAAATTGGCTATCAATCATCGGCAGCCGTCAGCAATAAGGCTAAATGTGTCACACACAGCAAATGCTTGTTGCCTCTCCTCCTTATACCACCATCACTCCTCCTCTTTCCAAGAAATGGCTTGTTATGGATGTGCTGAAAGGAGGCGAAGGAAGGAGAGTGAAAGGGGAGAAACTGGGGCAACATCTGCAGTTCTGCATCACAGATAATGATGCATCAGTTCATAACAAGGATGGGGAATATTGCACCTATTTCTTTCTGTTGGAGATTTTCTCCCTTCATAGATCGAGTTACACTGACCATGACCTAATTTTCAAAGACTAAAATTCTCAACTGCGGGGAGAAAACTAATAAAAGTGTTTTCTATTAAAAAAGGGGGTCTGAGGGTTTCTGATTAAAGTTTTATTATCCCTTCTATTATTGTAAACCAAGAAAAGGACAACAAGGTTGACAGTCATCAGTTACTGGCTCATATAAGTTTTGGCACCTAAAAAAATTATTTATTCCTTTTTAAGTGTGACAAAGTAAGCTAAAAGTAAGGCGGTTAGATGAGGACAGCAATGATACTTTCACTTTCCTTGGAGTAAAAAAAAAAAAGGACAACATTACTGACAGCTGTGGTTCAAAGCTTACAATAGTTTTATACCTTTAACAGTGTTTTTCAACCCTCCCTACAACACTTATTTTCATCTGATTAAACAGAGTGTTGAAATCAAGACAAGATAATCCAGCACATCAAAGATTTTAGGGTTTAATATTTTTTATCAGTTTCAGAGCTCGAAGCACTGATTGTCTTTTGAGCAGCTGGTTGAATCACAAACAAGCAAAAAAATTTGGAAGCTACACATTCTAGCTCATTTCTATTGCATTTAAATGGCTCAGATGACTCAACTCATTTTTTATTGGTTCTGTTTCCAAAATGTTGTAGATAGTACAAAAAGAAGAACATTTGTTGTTGTCACATACATTCACGCTCAGTACAATATAGTATCTTTGTATTGAACCCATCCCTGAGAAGCAGAGGGCAGCAAGTGTGCTGCATCCCAGGACCAACTTCAATTCTAAGCCAGTGCCTTTGGTTAAGGGCATTGACATGTGAATTAACCTAACATAGGTTAACACAGACAGGTGAATGAAAACCAGACAACCAGCTACAAACATCACCTACTTGTCAAAGGTACTATCTGCTGTTGAAAACGAAATCAAGAAAAGTACCTGGTTCTAAACATGAGTTGTGCAATGCAGCAGAAACAACCCTAACCCTGAAAAACTCAGTCAAAAAGAAGTGAAATATTTTGTAATTAATGAAGTACAATGAGCACATACTTCTACATTATCACTAATGTGCACATGTGAGAGTGCAGCAATTCATTACCTCTGAATTAGTGATGGGGATCGAGATAAAGTAGTTGGGTCGCTGGCTCTCTTTCTTTTTCTTCCTCTTCTCTGCATCCTCCTCACTGTCCACTCGCCCTCCACTGTCTCCTCTCTTCCTCTTTCTTTTCTTCTGGGATGACTCAGTGATAGTGACTAGAAAGAAAGAGAAGCAAAAAAGGATCAACTAACCCAAGTGACATACCCTCTCCTGCCAGTTTGTTCGGTAAACTTTGCCAAAAATAAGTCTGTCTAATATGATAGTCCTGCTACAAATCAAGCCATCGTGGTATAAATTACACACAAACATTTAACTGGAATGTCATAAATTCACAACTTTGTTACTCAGTATGTTAGATTCCTCCATCTTTCACCATATAGAATAGAACTTAGACTATAAATGCTCACTTAAAAGTAAAAGAATCGTTGAAAAATATTAAAGAAATGTACACACATCCTAGCTCTTTCCATGAGGTGGGGCTCGCCAGAGAAAATGGAAGCTCAGACATTAAATTATCTGAGGTATCGGTCGACTTTGGCTTTTTCTTCATTAATTTCCTCCTCTCCCTCCTCATCTTCCTTTTTGTGTTCTTCTCATTCAATCCTGCTGGAGTTGATTAGACATTATATAATTAGAATGCAAGAAAAAAACAAATACTGCATTTTTATGAACATGAATGCAAAAACATCACATGGGGTAAGTCTACATGCACAAGTGATAAGACAGGCTTTGTTATAAAGGGCAACCTCTTTTATGTTAATATAGTTTTATTTTGAGGTAGAACTATAGCCTACTGTGCTTTGTTCTGTGTAAGCTTTTTGAGATAACGTATTCATTAATCATTTTACTGTAACATATTGCACAGTGACATCTTTGTTCAATATAACAATGCTTAAGATTGTCACAGATTCAACAATAATAGGCAGTGTTCTTGGTTATTTATAGCAAACATCTAAAAATAAAACTATTGAAATCACATGATTTTTTTGTGCCTTCGCCCATTAGTCTTGAAGGGCTTTTATATAGGTCAACAGATGTCCCAGTACTTCCATTATCTGAAGCCCCAAATCTTCAGCACAAATAAAAAGAAAGACCCATCATAAGTAATGTAAACTCCTTCCAGCACATCCATCCATCTCCCCAGTAGTTACTGAAGCATTCCCAGCCTGTATCTCAGACACACAGTTGTACTCACCTGCCACGGGGGGGGCGCCAGTGTCATTCACATCTTGTTGGACTTCCATGCTGACAGCATTCACCTGACCTGGAATCACCATCATCTTCTTCAACTTTTCATCTATTGAACCACTATCTTGTCCACCCGCACCTTCACCTCCACCCTCATCATCGTCCTCATCTGAAGCAGCGGCAATGGTCTCTTTGCCATATGAGATATTGACTGCCTGCATGTCACACATTGTTAGCTGGCAGAGACAAGACTGTGCCTACGACAGAGAAAAAATGACATAGAGTAACACGGTTACAACCAACATGGAGATTGGGGTATTTTTTTCTCAGCCGAGGAGGGGACAGCATGTTTGTGTCTTTAGGGGAGGGATCGTTTCTATTGTCGTTTTAAACATTCGTTTTATTACCTCAATTCGGAACTGGTGTGCAGATGGCTTTAGCGCGTTGACGTTGTGACAGTGACGAGTGGATGTGATGTGCAGCCTCCGGTTTGATATTCCACTGACAGAAAAAACCCTCTTCAAACCAGCAGTTTTGAAACACGTGGATCTGATAGGGATCGACAGGACGCGGCCGAAAAGCATGGCACACAACCAAGTGTAAGTAACTTTAGCTAACGTACAGCAGACGTTAACATCCGAAGGTTTCAACACAGGTTAATGGCAACTAAAGCTAAACTACCCGCTACATATGAGAATGTGGGTCTACATGTTTTGAGATAGTTACCGATAAGAAACCTTTGAGGTAGAAGTCGCCTCCCAGTAGCTAACACCTGTTGAAATGACTCAAACTACCATGCTACTGAGGATTTGTTGAGCTAGCTAACAGTTAGCCGTCTCCAACGGTGTTGTGCAGCTAAATTAATTGCGAAATTAACTTGAAAATAATGTTCGTGGTACAAAAAGTTCGTTAATGGCTGTCAGTGTCAGAAATTAGTCTAAACAAATAAAAGAGAAATTTTTTTTAGCTCTACTGCATGAGTTCACATGAGATGCGGACTCGAATGAGATGATGTTTGTAAACAATGCCAAACGTCCGGTCTGGTTTTTCACAGCAAAAGAGCTTTTTTCTATCCAGAATAAAAGCATCGGGGACGTGACCGTAGTCCTAAGTAATTATGAGCCGGCATAATCAATCAAAGTCTCGCAAATGTAATATATTTAATTTATTATGTTGTCCTTAAATCTTATTTACTGAACTTGAACATTGGATAGCTCAGATGTAATTATTATTACATATGAAATACTATAAAAGCATCCCTGTTTCTGTTTTCTACAACTTGGAACTTGGTTGAGCAAGAGACAGCATTATAGATCCCCTCAGTCAGACACAGAGAAACAGCATCATTTTCTCTTGGTGCTCCTACATTGTTTATTTAAAAAGGTTACTTTGTGTGTAAAGAGTTACATAAAATAGGTATACACGAGATCAGAATCACAGTGAATTTGCATCCAAAGTATCCTTATAGTATCTGAGTCATAAACCTACATGAGTCAGGTTTGTGTGTTTGGTCATGTATAAGATGCCATCAAAAAAATAACTAATATGGTGATACAAAAGGACAACAGATGTTCACATCCATAATTGAAGTTTATTCAAAGTACAAAGTATAATATAATAATATAATCATCACACCATATATACTTCCTTAAACAAGATTTTACAATAGATTAGATCAGAAATGAAAATTTACCCTTCAAAGTAAACATGTGTCTTATTTTCAGTCTTAATTTTAAAAAGATAGTTTAAATACACACATTTACCCTTTGGGCTAGACACTAAGATTTGTGATCCTTACATTCTTTAATCACTTTAATTACTTAACTGAGTATTCAAGTTATAAAGTACACAGAAATCAAGTGGTATTTTTCCCCCCTTTTTTAAGTGCACAGCATAAAAACGTTGCACACTATCTATAGCAGTTGAGCACTGGACAAATGATAACAAGAACTGCATTTACGATAAAAAGATTACATATTAACTCACTGTAAACCAACATTCCCATTAAAGTCTGACAGTTAAAATGCTTAACAGCTTTGATCTCTCAGCATTTTTCAAAGAGGTTTTGCACCAAAAACTACCAAAACATAAGTTACATGGTGCAGATTTAGGAGATTAATATTTGTCTAGGGATGTGTATAGAAAACTGTTTAGCTAAGTTCCTGAACACTCATGATTATCATAAATACCGAAAAGCATTATAGATTACCATCAACAGCTCATCTTTTTTTTTAGATGATGAAATCATATTTTCTGCAATCAGTGAAGAATCAATCAGTTTTGCTGCCTTATTTTTGTTTTTAATGATCCATTGAATATTTTTTCACTTGTGATTTGATTAAAATAACATCATTACCAGCAACAACAGTGCTTACTCTAGTTCTTAAACCCAAACAAAGAAAATAACCTATTACTGCCACCACTACTCTGACTGTCGTAACCCCTGTAACTGTCTCCACTATCTGTCAAACCACTGTCAGCATCCACACCCTGGGCATTTCCACAGGTATATTGACATCTTGTAGTGACGTACTCTAGTAATTTTCTTAGTAAACTTGAGACAGCCAATTTATTTTGTGAACAAGTGATTAATCCATGCATAGTCTCGTGGTAGAAAACATCGACATGCAACACAGCTTCACGACCAGTAGTCCATGTTTTTGCAGATGTTGTGGGTTTTTGCTCATATGCGTGGTGCATCAACACCAGAATGACAGGTTTATCATCTGTAAACACCAAAAGAGAAGAGGTAGAATGAGATAGTGAGGTTGAAAAGTTGTAGCTTAGAACCTTGAAAGATAAGTTTTGGTGTAAAGTGCAATTCTGAGAGACTGACCATGAATGATAATCAAAATATTTACACTGTAATTATTTATACCAAAAGATTCTCTTTTACCAATAAATCAAAGTCTCCTGATAACTAAACCTGATTATTGAAGTCAGAAAGAACCTTGTAATTTCAAACTTACAGAGCTAATAATATGCGATAGCAATCTTACCTTCAATACGATTCATGGCTGCCTCAACATCAGACCCAACGCGTGAAATGATTGGGCAGAAGACAATAGTGACCTGGTAATCCTCGCTGTTTTCAACAAACTGAACCGGATGCTTACATTGTCCCTTCACTTGTTCCATTAGCTGCGTATGGGCACCAAAGGTTTTACCAGTGACAAGACTCCGGTATATCACTGTGGCTAAAGAAAGAAAACTGACTCAGATTTATAAATTAACAAACAACTGAGTGAGCATCACAATAGTTTAAAGGGATTCTTCAAAATATTCAAGCTTAACGTTGCCAAAATATCCTGAAAAAAATCAGAAAGTAATTATAAAGCTTTAAAAAAGAGCCATTTAAAAAGTGACTCATAAGACCCCCTGTGATACAATGTTGCTAATGTTGACTATTACTTTGCCTTTCTCTTTAGGATATTGTACTGACATATTAGCCTGAAGAGTTAGCACAGCTAATACAAGGGACAACAACCTAAAATTTAACTGCTGAATGTCTATTTAGCACATATATTGAGGGATATTTTTTATATATATATTATCTATATTATTATAGTAGGGTAGAGTATTTTTAAATTTTCTCAAAGGTCTGGCAGACATGGCAGGCAAACATTTAAAGCTTGAAAATATTTTTTTAAGCTTTATTTATCTACAAATGAATTTGATAAATCACATGTATGTGATAGTAGTCAGTCAGACAGATGTTGCACTTAACCAAAGAAGTGCAATAAGGGGGCTGCTGTTATAAACATTATCAATAAACAATAAGAAAATATAAGAAAATATTATACGTTATCACAGTGTCAGGAAGGAGGGAGTGAGATTTACTTTGAGATCCTTGTGTATGGCCACCAGTTGCTCTAGTGAGTTGGTTGACTGAACTCCTGTTGACTGAGCTTCCTATAAATGGAAAAGAGTCTAATGTATAAAATTACACTTATGCACTCAGAATCTTATAGTAAATAGGATTATTAGAAAAAAAATCAACTCCAAAACAGACCTCTTTTAGTTGAGTTGTTGAAGAATCTCAAAGCTGATGTTACTTACTGATGTTACTTGAAACAAATTATGTAAGTGTGAAGATGAAGATCGTTAGACTCACTTGGTTTTACCCCCATATAGCCACCACGTTGGTCAGTATAGTTGTCCATTGAATCACACATGCCTGAGGTTCCTGTAGCTAGTACAAAGCCCATCACATATATAGCAAAAATGCACTTAGAACATTATGGTACATGGTGTAATTTAGAATTAAATTCCATATACATTCATTTTGGATTGATAAGGTATCTAAAAAGTGAATGTTGTTCACGGAACATGTCATAAAAGTGTGAAGAGGAGGACAGTGAGCTTCACCTTGTTCTCCTTGTGAATGGTAGCCCATTTGGTCATTGTGACGTGACATTGGATTGGTGGTCTTTGAGGTATCCCTGCCTGGCAAAGAGCCTGTTAGGTGCAATGGCAAAATGAAATTACTAACACAAAACAGCATAAAACTAAATTTAACTTCATTTATAGCATATAAATATTAATCATTTAATATTTAAATGAAGGACATTCCTGAATACATATGGAATTGACATATGTTTAACAGAAGTCACCAAGGCTACAGTCTATGATTTGATATTCTAAATTTAAGGCTCACTGATTTTCCTATCAGGGCTTTTTACTGTACATGCTGGGTGGCTAGATGTTCCCATTACAGTCATAGATAAAGAAATATTAGAGACATATATAGATATAGTCAAATAATATATATGTATCCTAAAACACGGCATGAACTAAAAGGATATAAGATGTAAAGGATGAAAACATCAGCTAAATCCTTGTACTTTAGACTGAAGCATGCTGCCAATGTCAAGGCCTCAAATCCGCTTTAATTATATTTAATTGTTTATGTTTTTATGTACTTGTGATAAAATGATATTATTCATTACAAGCTTTGTCAGACTCCTGGTCTGGCTGGTCTTTGCTTGATTCTTCCAGAAAACTAATGTGAGCACTGATGAAATCCTGTATATTATCCATCTGAGTCTTTATGTCTTTTAGAAGATGAAGGTACTCAGCCAGGACACCATTGTCAGATAGAGCAACTGGAGGGAAAGAAACATGTTGCATGTGTTTAATATGTTGCAAAAACACAATCCAAAATAGCTGTCAAATGTTAAAATAAAAGTAGCTGCTAGCAAGGCCGTACAAACCTCTTAAATGTTCTTGTGGGATGAATGCTTTCAGTTCTTTTATGAGCTCATTAACTGGCCTCTGAAAAAAAAAACCCATTGTACTACAAATTCATCTTAATGGAGCACCTGATTTGCATATTTTTAGTTTATATCTATCTAATCTGATTTGCACAAAACTAGTTTATATCGATGTAATTTTAACTCTATTCACATTTGTCTCTCATCAATCCTCCATGTTTCAACTTGTTAGCTCACCTGTTTGTGTATCATATCAAAGATGGTCTTTCTCAGTTTGAATTTCCCTAATCCAGGAAACAGTTCCTTCAGGTCCTCCCGAGTCAGTGAGCGAAGATCAGAGTCAGTACGTAAACCTGCCTCTGCAACAACAGGTGTGATGTTGAGGATTTTGGTTGATAACATAGCAAGATTTAAAATCAGCAGGAGTGGAAGGAAGTATTTATATTGTTTACTTTGGTAAAAGGACAAATACCTTACTGCGAAAACTACAAGTCAAAGCCCTTGACTATACCTATATAGTCTATACCTACATAAAACTACACCTACATAAAAAAGTACTCAAATGTAAGTAGCAAAACATACAGAAACCAAGTAAAGTAGCCGTTATGCTGAAAAATGGCAAAAAATTAGTGTTTTAAATAAAAAAAAAAGGTCTGTGAGCTCAGGAAAAAAGCCCTATTTTCAGCAATACAGTGCATTTTCCAGCAAATCTAAACAGAGTTTTTTGATAGTTCTATAAACTTAAAACGTATGAGATTTACCCAAATCACATATGAATACTTAACCCTTTAGTTTATGCGGGAAATTCCACTTTATAATGATCAAATTTACCTGGTTTCACTAAAGGGTAGGAAGAGTTGTAACTCTGGACTCTGTAACTATTAACTATCTGCTTTTTTGTGCTTTGCTTCGTGTTTTGTGACTCATTTAGAGATTATGAAGTCAAGCACATACACTATACTATCCTTTATGGTCCCAACTGGTTGCTTAATCATTGCCTGTAAGACAGGCCACTTACTTTCCAATGAAGCGGCTGCGTCAGGGTTGAGGCTCCGTATTTTCTTCAGTAAAACTGACATGACTGAACCTGCAGGAAAAAACAGAAAAAAAACAGATTTATCAAAACGATTCGATGCATATTCCGTATATATATATTTTTTCATATGAGAGAGACAAGATGGTAGGTGCTAAGACAAGGACAAACCTTTGACTGATCAAACCGCAAAGACTGACACAGACTTCCGCTTCTCGATTTCAAGTGTCGGTACCTGCAGCAGGTGTCGTTCAAGTTAGTCGAGTAAGGTACTTGTCCAAAGTTTACGAACACTAGATCGGGTTTTCTCTTTTCGGTTGCAAGAGTGATACCGGCCGTCTACAGATTACAGAAAACAGAAAGTGAAAGTAACAGAAAAAGTTGTGACGTTAAACGACTGCTGCTGGAGAAAAAAAAAAGTGATTGACACATTGGCAGTCCCGTACTGTTCACGCACGCGAGACTTTTCGTGAAAATGTGTTCTTAAAAAAATTAACGAATAAAGAAATCGATATAAGATTGCAGATAATTATATACAAATACACCAATAATATACATACAGAATTTTATTTTCAGCTTGTACTAGCTTGCATTAGCTTGCTCCAAGATCAGAGGGAATTCAATATAATCGATGTCAAACTTAGCTTATACATGAAAGAATGTTATATTTCAGACACATTACAGTCTTTAATAGGAAGCTAATTAATATTTCTGTTCAGTTCAGTCCCTCTGACCTTCAGGCTGCTGCTAATTAGAGCCGTGCTTTGTCATTACAGACTCCTCCAGCTGAGCGTCACAGCCTAAGGGTGGCATCATGTTTCAGTCACACAGCCTTCTCACTTTAAGTCAGAGCCAGCAGGGGGCAGCATGGCACAGCTTTTAATACCAACCTGCAACATCTTCACTCCCCACATTAGTGTCACAGTGTCACACAGACCATACACAGACCAAGGTTTCAAGGTTTATGTCCTCTGGTAGTATGTGTACACAAGTCGACTTTTTATAATAGTATTCTTGTGCTGTAAAGGTGCGTCAATATTTTGGATGCACCAGGACACCAGCAGTCCTCAGTTTTTAAAAACAAGATATTATGTGAAATCAGAATCTTGGCACCATCACTTCATTAATTAGGTGTGCTGTATAATACATGAATTGTTTGGGGTATTTTGAACATACAGTTATATTTTAACTTTATGCTGCTTTTAAAGAGTGAAGGAGGATGAGAGGATGTGCTTGACTGTTTTTTTAGGAATCAACACTTGCTCTAAAGCTTGCCCTAACTCCTTGGTCTTGGCCAGTTTCAGCAATTATTACAATGTCATTACATTATATTTGTCAATAGGGCATTCATGATATTGGATTTCAACTATACATTTATCATGGTCCAAAGATATAATGATAATAAAATATTGTGTTATCTACAAAAAGTCTGAAAATAAGTTACTTAAAATTCAAGTGTAAGGAAGTGGAGAGAGGGTCTGCATGTAGCCATGGTTGTACATAAGCATATAAAAGGGACAATTGCAATGAATTAATAATGATTTTTGCTGTTATGGTGGTAACCAGCTTAAGGTGCACTACTGCCACCTACTGTGCAGAAAGAAAGAAGTGGAAATCATTGAAGAGGCAATGTATTTCACAATTTTACACAATATTATCAAAGGTTTATCATTAACACAATATTAGTAATTTGTTTGAAACACACTGGTTATCATTGATACCTATTGCAACATCCCTATTTGCCAAAAAAATGATGCACAGTGAACTATGTGATCAGGAAGTCAGAATAAAACATTAATTTTTGTGTTCCTTTATTATCATCAAAAAGCTTTTTTGTATGTGGAGTTATAAAGTTTTGGAAAGTTATAATCTAAGCACATTGTCTTGCTCCTGGTGTGTTTTCGTGTGTCTGTTTCCTGCTTGCTTGGCTGGTTGTTTGGACAGCTACGGTCCCACCAGAAACTTCTGGCCTCTCAGAGTGAGTGACACTAACAGGAACACGGCACTTCAGTTCGGGGCCACATGAGTCCTCCCGTTAGAAGAGCTGCATGTTCTCTTTTTAAAAACAAAGAAAAATAACCAAAAGCCGGCATGTGTTTGTCTGTCGTGTCCAGCATCACTTGGCAGACTGTCTGCAGGTTTTGGAAGCTGAGTCTCGTCTTGAAGGCCTGTTGGCAGACACTGACAGCGAATGAAGTGCTTTTACTCTCTTATGTCAGACTGCTCTGTGCCTTTCTGCAGGAGGCGAGACGGCTCAAGGTGGCTGTGCTTAGTCTCCTTCATGTGCGATAGTTGAATAAAAGACTGATCCGCCTGTCTAACATAACAGTGTGTAATGACATGTAGAGTCTGTTGCAGACACTTAAAATGCGTGATAACTCCTTCAGCAGCCTGAACTATGATGGTTTGGATGTTAGATAAATAAGTCTTTTGAAGCTTCTTCAGTGGCATCTTTGAATAAAACACAAATATTAATTATGTCAACAGAACAATTAAATCTTTATTTGCAGTGTGTACAGCTGAAGTGTTGGATTTTTTTTTCAGTCCTGCCACACAACTATCTGTTCAGCTGCTCTAACTACTTTTACAAAAAATGACAAACTTAAGCCAGAAGATGGTAATCAGGTATCAGAAGTCCATCTGTTTGATTCAGCAAATGTAGGAATGTTAATAGAGAAGTTTCAGGGGGATGATTTGGCCTCCAGCCTTACTTTCAGATCATGCCAGCTCTGCAGTGCATCAGCAGACTGGATGATGGAGCCAACGGTTATCACAAACAGATGTCTCAGCCTTACTTGCTGGTCTCATTTTGCCACAAGATCATATCAAACATGTTTTATTCTGAGTAAGTGAGTCAAGATCTATTTATAGAGCATCTCACAAAATAAAAGCAGTTCATAATAAAAACCACCCAAAAAATATCAAACTGGCAGGGATGTAACAATCATAATAGCAATGAAAATGAACAAAAAGCAAAGACAGCATGAATTCAGACAAGCTATTTTTTGTCATTTGTCTAGTATGATCTAATAGAAGTAAACTGTTTTTAAAATTATAGAAAACTTTTCCAAACTTTAGTTATAAAGTGCTTCACACATGGCAGCAAAAAAATACAATATAATGAATAAAACAGACAGAATTAACTCTGTGATGTAAGATTGAGAATGATATAATAAAATTAAGAAAAATAGTAGTGTCAAATAAAATAAAGTCATGTGAAGTCAGTATAAGCTCACTGATAAAAGTTCAGTTTTTAAGGGGAGATTCAATAAAGGACCTTTGGAACAGATTAAAGAACTCACACCACGTACAGATGTGAATGGCACTAAAAGGTCAGACATGAGAGGCCATGTAGAGCTTTAAAAATCAATTCTTAGACTGGAGGCCAGTGTAAGGAAGCAAAAACAGGTGTGATGTGGACATGGATCTTGGTTCTGGTTAAAAGCCAGACATCTGACTTCCGTGCACTCTGTAGTCGATTGATTTTTGGTTAAAAAAAGGTAAAAAGGCTGTTACCAAAATGTAAACAGAGGAGATTAAAGCATGCATGATAGTCTCTGTGTGCTCGAAACTTTAAATGGATTGATTTTTTATAAAAAATACTTCTGTGATGATTCTGTGATCAGGCTTTGTGATTTGCTGCTCCAAACTTTATTTCTTGCAGGGCAAAACAGGAAAAGATGATATTCCATCATCCTCTGCCCGCTCCACTGTTCACTGTGCAGAGTCCGTGTTTGATGCTGCAACACAAAAGGTGAATACAAAGCAAATTGACACTGGCAATAATGTTTGCGTTTGAGCTTAGAATACTGCAGTATCATCAGAAATATCTGGCTGTTGTTTAGTTTTGGATTGAATCATGATAACAGGATTATAAATTGTGTGATCTGTAGTTACTTTACTCAACAGCAGTGAAGTGAAAACAGTAGCATCTAGGTAAATAACAGGTGTGTTTTTTTTGTGATAGTCTTCACACAGCCAATACCCCTAGCCTTTTGGCTACACCAACTGGGATAACTAAGAGAAGCAGACAAATTTTTACTTTATACTTAATAGTATTTCCTCAGGGAGATGGAATTTATTTGCAATACAGAAAAAGAACAGCAACAAACAATAGAGAATAATATGAACTAGTTTGTCAGTTAGATTGAGTCAGACCAGAAAAAAATTGATGTTTGCATTACCATTGATAGATGGCATTCATATAATTTGGAATATAACACTTTAACAGTCAATTAAATCCAAAAGAAAATCAAAAATGTGTCTTAATAATATCACTGCAATTCTCTACAGTTATGCAAATCAGAGATTATCACACAATTTTACCACAAGACTGCAGGAAAAAGAATTATCATGTAACTAAGAAGGAAAAAATATGGAAAGACAATGTCAAGTGAAGAAGAAGAAGAAATTTTTGCATGCATTTGGTCCTTTGATATGAATGGCAATGAGATTAGGAAAGATGAGATGCTGTGAAACAGGAACCCGATGACGCAACTCACACTCCGTCACTCCAGGAGTCTGATCTTTTCCTCTTAACACGCTCAATTATCGCAAAATGTGATTTTCTCTCATCTAAGCACAAGCAACATGTTAGATTAAAAGTCAGGGCTATGTAGACAGAAATTCACACACACAAAAACACACACACACTTGCACACAGTCACAGACATTGCCCTCAGTTATTATGCATTCATAAATCAAAAGGTTGTGACGGGAATTAATCTAAAACGATGGTGAGTGTAAGTCACCGGATGCAAATATGACAGCTTTATTAGAAAACTAGATTGCTTGAATTTGTCTGAATTAATGTGACACTTTTTTTGATTAAACAGCAGCCCCCTCCTTTCCTCTCAGTTACTGAGTTGGGGGTGAAGGGGGACGTAAAACAGGCAACAGCAGAAAAATAGAGGCGGCTCTTTCTAACTCTGTTTTTTAAACCTGTTGTCATCAGGGTGATGAACAATACTGCAAAACTTTTTAATTATATTCAACTTTATGTTAATGCAATGAGGAGTGATTTCATTCTGAATTAATCCAAGACATTTTGTCTGTGATCCAAACAAATTGAGAAAACTGTTAAGATTGCTTTTAGCTAAATGCTATCAGCAGCATGCTTATATGCTATTATAATGGTAGAAGTAGCACGCTAACATTCACTAATTTTGCAGCCTGAAAAACTCTGTGATTCAAGCTAGCTGAGAAAGCTGTTAACAATGCTTTGAGCTACATGCTAACATTAGGTGGCGCTAGCATGCAGATGTTTAGCAGGTATTGGTATGATGCTGAAAATAACATGCTGACATCTGCTTATTTTGCAATCTATTGTGATTCGACCAAGCGTCAAATGTAGAGTACAGCCAAGGCTTATGGTAATGATATTTGTTCAGAAACCACATTATTTGACAAATTCATTATTTGACCTGTTGATGGCGCTAAAGGAAACTAACTGATCCTTTACATGAGTTTTCATTAGATAAACATCTCTAAAATTTGCAAAATCACTTGAATTCTAAAGAGACATGCCACACTAAAATCTCTCTACCCGTGGTTCACTGGAAAAGGAAACATACATTGGTCTGTTGCTTAATATTTATTATCCCTACTCTCTCCTTGTCTTGCTCCTTCTCATTATCGCTCTCTCTCATGCTTTTCCCCTTTTTCCCTTTGAGGCTCGCTCAGCCTGCAGCACCTTCTCTCAACATAAGTCAAGAGGAGCATCCCTTTTATCAAGTATCCTGAGGAGGACGAAGAGGAAGACTTTTGAGATGAAGAGTTAAGTGACCTCAGACTTACCTGTAAGTGCTTCCCTTCCCTTCATTTACAAATGAAACACCCCAAACACAGTCGCCTCACCCAAATGCACGTGTGTAAAATATAAGAGGAGAGGCTCAGAAGAGGATAGAAAATATATACAGGACAAGTGCGACTCGATGTGATATATTTCTTGAAGAGACAGGTTTTTTGGGGTTATGATGTAAAACAGGGAGTGACTCTGCTGATCTATGTGGAGTGAAGTTATTCCACCTTCAGAGAGGAGGAGGAGGAGGAGGAGGAGGAGGAGGAGGAGGAGGAGGACAGGGTGGGGTGGAGGAGGGGTGAGTGATAACCAGCCTGCCGCAGGGAGAGTAAAGCAAAGTGGCAGCTAACGACAGAATGCAGATCACAAGCCGACGTGCACAACTAGACTGTGGCCTGGAGGTTTGAGCAACAGAGTTTTGTATTCGATACAAACAGCCTTGTGGAGCCAGTGCAGGGACTATGGGATGTGTGTGCATTTGTGTGTGTGTGTGTGTGTGTGTGTGTGTGTGTATGTGTTGGGAGCAAGGGGGTGTGTGTTGGATTCTGGATGTAAGGGCTAAAGAGTGCTTTGGGAGTCGAGCCAGGAGGGATGTTGCAGCAGCCCAGGCGGGCTGACTAAA
>JAQMCX010000023.1:11041152-11067666 GCA_029814765.1 Acanthurus leucopareius | reverse complement strand
GTTTTAATACGTGTGCTATTCCGAACTTTCTATAAATTTTCGCACCTAATATTTAACCCTGGTTGGAATTTAAATTTAAATCTGTATATTAATATTTTTTTTTTTTTTTTTTTTTTTAGAAAAATCACATAAATTAACAATCACTCATTTCAAAGCGTCTCCAGAGGAACACAGTAAGGTTTGAACTTTTGGCAGTGCTGGTCTTTCGTCCTCAACCCTCTGTTTCTCACATCATTGCTTTTCCTTCCTTTCATCTGTTTTCTGTGCTCTCTGCCTGAGTCTCTTTTGAATTAATGTACTTTTATATAAAGGATGTCTTTGCAGGTTTGTGTGTCTCTGTCTCACCATTTCTATATCTGTATCCCTTTCTGATGCTACTTTGTCTATTCTCTCTTTATACATGCAAAAACTTTATCTCTGCTCTTTTATGGCAGGGAGAATTGCATTTCTTTTTTTTCCTCTCTTTTATTGTCCTAAATGTCTCCTCGCTGTTTCATTTACACACACTGGCCTTTATTGAAATGTCACAGTGGGAGAAAAGCCTTGTGATTAAAAATGCAGTCCTGCATTTTGTCATTGTCAACTTGCAAATATTTGCTCCAGAAAATGGAAGATAACTGCGACAAACAGGAGACACTTGGTTTTTTTTCATATGCATTTCCTCCCTGGCTCAGGACCATCCTGAGCCCTGAAAGAAATGTTTCCTTCATTTAGAAAAAGATTTTTTTGTAACTTTTTTCATAACTTTGCATGAAGTACTGGTGATAAATAAACGAGTCTCTTCCAGGGATTCTGTATTCCGATTTCTCAGTTTAGCTTTTCATGCAATATCATGCTAGCCACATATTTTCAATGTCAGTAGTCTCAGGAAAAACAAATCTGCAAAATTCCATTTGAAATCCCAAAGGTTGCTGCAGATCCGCTGTCATCATCAGACACAGTAGTTGTGACCCAGTACCTAGATATCTATTTTAAGCCTGCGATCACACAGATGCTTTGGGAAACACAAACAGCCTGTGTTCACATGCAAGTCCACACTGTTAATGCAGACACACTATAAGACATGTAAAGACATACAGACAGGTGACAAATTAAAGGAAAAACCCTGATAAAAGAGGGAGATGGGGCATTTGCATTTTTTTTCAAACACAAGGGATCTTTGAGTGGTTTGATAAATATACAAATGATATGCATCACATATGGCTCTACTAATCACAAGACCTCAAATGACCCAAATGTACACCTAGTAGAGATTTTGAACAGATGTGCCAGCACTTTTTCACCTCCATCGTCTAACCCAACACCAAATGAGCAGACATCTGTAATTTGAAGATTGATGTTCATCCCTCAAGAGTTCAGTGGCACAGAAGTTATTTTGGTGGTTTATGTTCAAACACCTTTTCCTTTTAATTTGTCACCCATCTGTAGTTGAGAGGCTTGATACATTCCAAATTGAGTTTTTGAGCTGAGAGCAGACCAGATCAAGAATGCAATCTGTTGAACAGAAAAGTTAACAAAAGTTTAACATTAGGAAACAATGTTCAAAGGGTAAATTAACACTGAATTCCTTCCGCTAGCACCACTAGTAAGCTAGTCATATGCATAAAATCCTGCATTTCCAAGGTCAATAATGATCTTCCATGCTCAAAACTCAGTTCAACAAAATGTCTCTCTTCAGAAACATTGACTCAATTATACTGTAACTATGATGCTCTGTGGTCAAACTGATTCACTCTGAGTCACCATGACAAGTGGATTGGTGGGGGGTGAAATAAATCTGTCCATATTTTTCATTAAATTCAATTTTGTTCAATTTTGACCTGCAAATATACACTGTTGATCAACAAAATCAGCAGAACTAAAACAGAGGGAGGAGCTTCAGAGTCCATAATGGTGAAAGCTCTTGTAGTCAATTAGAAAGTTTGCACCAACAAGTTTTATATAACTCTCCTCTGCAGAGTATTAACTGCTCCATGAAAGACATGTTTACAGACGGGAACCTTTTAAGTAAACTGAACTAAGCAAACTATTGCTAACTACCTGATAACTGACATTTAGCACAATCCAGTCGCTAACTGGACAAAGTCTTAACAAGCTTGTTAGCTTTTTTTTGGCCTTTTGCATAAAATTCATTATTGGATATCCCAAAAACACACTGAAAATAGAGAGTTAACATTACAGTTTTGGAAGAAATAGAAAGACAGTGTGACCCTTAGCTTAGGTTTAGATAATCCACCAACATTTGCAGTGGACAGTTTTCTTCGAGAACAATTTTCCTCTAAAGGCACAAAATAGTACATCTGCCTACAGTTGCAAATCTATAAACCTCTGCAAATGTGTGACATGACCCCTTCAGGCAGAGATCTAGCTCTTTGAAACTTTCAAGTCAGTGCTGTAACTTCACCCATTATTGGTGTCACAGGTCACAGTTCATGTTAAGCTCGAGACAGCCGGTGGTAAACACTTGCAGGAAAGTTTCGACGAGCAGAGAGCTGATTCAGTTTTGATTTACCCTTTAGTCAAATACAGAGTCCCACGCTTTGAAATACTGGATGCACACACAGACAAGGATCATGTATATCTTGACTTTCTCTGGTCTGTCACAGTCAGTTCTGTAATACAAACGAGCAGTGCAGTCAAACTGTTAGTGTTTCATTTCTTCTCTGTTGTTGCCTTTACCAGGAGCTAAACACACGGGGTCGTCACAGTATGATGTGTACTCTTTGGATGGGAGGGATGGCAGATGATTGACGGCATGAGGATGGAGAAGAGGTGAAGGAGGGATGGGGGTGAAGGAGGGAAGAGAGTGAGGAGAGGAGTTACAGATGAGTGCGTTTGGATGTGCGAGGCAGGATTATCCTTACACTGTAGGATAGTCCAAATACATGGTGATGTGTGGTAGTTGTGGGTGTGGTGGGGGGTGATAAAGAGCAGATATGGGCAGAATTGATAGAAAGGTCATTAACTCAGTAAATTATCTGCACACTAGATGCACCTGTTACAAATCAAAGTGATTGATTTCCTGTTGTTTGGTCAGAAGATCAGACGCAGTTTGACCTTTGTGTTCCTGTTTAGATCATTACAATGAATATGCATGTGTGACCGTAAGGTGATTCTTTTTTTATATCAGGTCAGGGAATTATTATTGCACTGTTTCTTGACAGAGTCACAAAGTATGAAGAAAGTAAGAAGTTCTGTGGAAGAAAAGCTAAATTTAAACCAAAAAAAGGGAAAAATGCTAATTTTTGGAAACAAGTTTCAGTTTTTTTATGTATTGCTGACACTTGTAATTAATTGTAATAAGCTGATTCTGTTAGTAGGAATATAACAGTGTCTTTTTTTTCTAATTAGTGCAAAATCACAGGATTTGTTGTGAGAAAGTTACTTGTAAAATAAAGTGTTGCTAAACAGAGTATAGCAGTGATAAATAATTTGAGATGAATTGACTCTGCAGCCTGTTTCCTTTCACACTATTTCAAACAATGAATATAAAATATGATGTCACCATTAAAAGTAACATTTATTCAGTTCATGAGATTATAAAAATTATTTTACTAAACACTTGAGTTAGACCATCGTATGTAATTCAACTTTACTAGTACTCTTATAGTCATAGTAGAACTAACACAATATTAACATCATGTCAGCATCAATATTCAGTGCTTTAAAAGTAATCAACAGATTAACCCTAAAGGTGTTAACTTGCACATATTGATCCTAATCAAACTGGAGCAATAGAGAAACTGCTGTGATTGTCTTCAAATATACGATTTTTATACCATTATAGTTGCTCTGGTAATTTGACAAAATAGTTTGATATTTTAGGAAATACACAAAGGATTGTGTCATGACTTGTAGTTCAAATTTAGTTACTTCCTGTTTTATTTTGTTAATCCTTGACTTGCGTCTTTAATCCCTCCATGTCCTGCCAAGTTTTCCACCGCTTGTGCTGATCATCTGATGTTTTTGCTGTATGCATCAGTGTACACAGTTTCTGTGTATCCACTTTGTTTTTGTCTGTCTGTCTGTTGTTGCTCCCTGGCTCTGTCTTTGTTTCCTGATTCTACATTCCCTCTGTAGTTCTGGTGGTCTAGTCTCCGTCTTGCCTGTCCACCTCAGGCTTCCCAGTTGAATGTTTATTTTAGTTTTTGGATTTCGTAGTTTTTTGATTTCTTGGTTCAGCTTTTTGCTCCTGTGATTTTGTTTTTTGTTATCAGCCTTTTTAATATAGCTCAACTTTTGTTAGTCTATTCCTGAGTTGGTGCTTTGAATTAGGCACGACAGTTTGAAACCGGAGGAACAGTGAGGAAAGTTATGACCAGTAGCTACTTAGCTTAGCTTAGAATAAAGACTTGATAAAAGAGGACACAAGGTCAAACGTTTTCCTTACATGGAAAGTAAATTGTAACTGAGGTCAAATCACAATAATAATTGGATAACTAAATAAAAATTAACATAAATTCAACCCAGCTACATTTTTTGTTCAGTTCATTCTTTCTTCTGGGTTACTTAACAACCCAGATTCTTTTCCCAAAAACATAAAACAACATGCTACGGAGTGTGTTATGGTTGCTCGTTCTCGATTTCTCAGGTTATGCTGAAACCAGACATTTCTCATTATCTCGAGATATAAATTAAGGGTTGAACAAAGTGTTCTGAGCTTAATCACTGTGCTGGAGAATAGTCTGTCTCAAGCAGAGCTGAAATTGTTTGAAGGGGAGATCTCTGACTGCTGTATTTGCTTTAATCAATCGGTAACGTAGTATTGTTGTCAGGAAAATTCATTTTCTGTTATCTCATGACAATGGAGAAATTAAAGTGTGATCACAGAAGGCAATTAAGTCATGAGCCAGAGAGAACGGGATTACAGATACAGTGTATCAGGAAACAATGCTGCTCTCAGGATCTGTAGTGCAGCAGCTGGCAATGAATGGAATTTTAAAGTGCATGTGAGCCAGAAAAATAATAACTTAAAATTTTAAATGTTAATAAAACCCAACTAATCTCAACCTTTGACTGTTTTTCTTTTTAAATAATACGCATGTTTTCACTAGGAAGTGCCCTTTCAATCCATTCTATGAGTTACATTTTAGTGAAAATGATAAGGAGAGGATAAACATCTGTATGTACACAGCTGGATTCTGGTACATAAGCTGTCAACTGATGGCCGACTAAATGTTAGACTCTGGGTGAAAGTGTGAGCGTGAGAAAATGAACTCTTAAAACAGTGTGTCATTTTCAATACATCCGTCTGTCAAGTAAAGGGAAACACGCAGGGCACCACCAAAAATGAGATGTAGCCTGCCTCCTCACTTGACACGTGGATGTTGATGAAAATAATGACCTGCGTGAGAACATGTCCACTTTTGAAGTCTGCTTCAAAAGTGCCTGTAGAGTTGTTGAAAAATATTCAGATGAAGTATGAATGTGTGAATGATGTGTGAAGAAATGGGTATAAATGAGTTGGAAGACAGTGTCATGTGGTATCATAAAACATGAAGACAACATTATAATTACATTTTATGGAGTTATAATAATTGTTGAATGGTACGTAAAAAATCTTTTTTAAATATTCAAACAAATAGACAAATAATTAGCAGTGACTCTTGTTACCTGCCAGAGTTTTATAGTCAAGCAGGTCAAAAAGAACGATGGCGACTCCTGACCACGTGAGGATCAGAGCCACGACCAGCAGCCAGGCCATCGGTGAACTAAAGGTCAAAATGACATCATCCAAAAACGTCCTCTGATTGGTCTGAGCCGGAGGGACCGCCTCCCCGCCGTTAGCTTGGCTGCTCATTGGTAAAAAATAAGCTGAGAGCAGAGAGAGAGAAGTTAGCGAAAGGAAGACATATTTATGAAAAGAAGAAACTGAAGAGAGAAAGACAGAGAGACAAAAAGAACTTTGGAGGATATTTTGGTTACTGAGGAAATTCGTATTCTTTAAAATCACAACAAAAAAACCAACTACGGAGAAAGTTGAAACAATAAATTACAAAGAAGGAGGTTTGCTAATCAGAAATCACAGATCATAGCTAGCTCGAGTAATATGAGTAGGATCATTTTGTGTACCTGCTGTTTTGATAAGTGTGTACAAAAGTTAGGTCATGCTCAGTTGATCCAGTAATTTATCTAAAAAATTACACGGACTAACTTACTTTAAAGACAAGAGATTTTAAAAAGAACAGCAAAAGTAGCTGCAGCAGAGGCAGAGGCAGAAATATTCTGGACTTTTTGTCGAGCTCAAAAAATAAACCATCAAAACCCCCCTGGCCTCAACAAGGCCCTTTGTGCAAAGTCGTTAAGGTTTGCACAAAGATCTTAAACGGCCACAGAAGATGTCAGTGTTTTTACAAGTTGCGTAGGACTCAGTGGCTGGCAAATAGTCCTGCAGGGTTTCCCCCTTAACAGTGACTCAGCTATTATTTGATGTAAAAAGTCCTAGTCAACCGGTAAGTTTAGTCTGTTAGTTGCAGGGAAAAAAAGAGAATACCAGAACCAGAGCTGAGGACAACAAAGACATGATGGGATTAATAGAGGAGTAAAGCAGAAGAGTAAAAATCATCAGTAACAGAATGTTTTGTTTCCTTCCTGGTTGTTCAGACACATTCAGAATCATTATGTCTTTCAATAGGCCACGTGTTTCCTGCATGTGCTTTAAAACTTGTATTTTGTTGGCTCAATATGGTGGTTTTAGGATTTTTTCAGCTGTAACACAGAATTAAAAATGCTACTTTTGGCACTCTGGAACTCAAACTATGTTCTAATGCCACAAATTAGATTTGTTCCAATAAATAAATTCAAATACATAAGCAATAACTTGTTGACATACTGGAGAAGCATGTAGTTAGGGGGAGCACTACAGGTCTGCATGTGTGTAATTTGTGGAATATCTTTTGAAAGTTTAAAATCGATATAGCAAACATGCTTCTTTGCATACGCAGCACATCTGAGCTGCCAATTAGCTCTGATTTGGCAACATATTTGTGAGACTATGAATCTAAATCCAGTATTCACTCTGCTTTCTGCTTTGAACGCTCCTGTGGTCCTCTCAGGAGTTACTCCCCACCAGCTCCTGAAGAAAACACAAGTGGCTTCAGCTGCTAAATGCCTTTCCCCAGCTGGCTGTTAGCTGCGTCTGTCTGCTGCTCGGTGCTGGGCAAGAGGCTCAGTGAGTTTATTTCTGATGCCAGCTGCTGCATTTTAAAATTACACTTATTTGAACTGTGAGAGTTAACCACACCATTTAAGTTGTTGGAAGAAAAACCATTTTAAAATGGATTGTTCGAAAGGTTGTGTGGTGCTTAGGCATCCTGCAGAGTCAGGTGATAATTTTCTGTGGGCTGGTCACTATAGATACATGTAATATTAGTTATTTGATCAATTGCATTGATTACAGCAGCTTTAAGTGGCAGGAGTATGTATGAAAATGCATATTCTTAAAATCAACTCCCCACAATTTGTCCTTTTAACTTTAAAGACAACATCAGCTTAGTATAACCTTGTTTTTCTGCTGAGAAAGTTGTTTTTGTTTGAAGTCTTTAAATTTGCTGACTTCAACCTTTAAAATTGTCAGGATCTATAAACATCTACAGGAATTAGATACTGATGAAATTAGCATCTGCTTTAGAAGATTAAAATTAAAATGCAGCAGGAAGCAGCAACAGAATTATCTGGCTTTGGTGGTCGATTTGTAGTAAAACCAAACCTGTTACAAAATTTCATAGTAAACTACAAAAACATGGATGATGTTGTGGGGATGGAAGGTTTACTTTGCCTTAAGGCCTTTGGTTGAATGCAACACGGGCTTACAGGAAGCTCATGATGCTGCTGGAACTATAATCATAAACCATGATGCTGACATCTTCCCACCATGAAACCACCACCGAGCTCAATTTGTGTAACTTTCATCCGTAATTGATATAAGTAATGTATACACTGTGTACAACAAGCATGCCTGTTGCATTCAACTCACCAGTTCTTTTGATTAATGCACACAGCAGCTGCTTATTCACATGTCAGTGAATCATTCAAGTACGTTCTGTTTTGCTTTGTGTGAGGATGAGAATGACAGATATGAGGAGGGGAAGGGGTGAGAGAGAGAAGGAGGGAGAGAGAGAGAGAGAGGGAAGCAAAGATAGCCCGAGGTGATGAGGAGATTAAATTTCATCTCACTTTGAAACATCTGCTCTACAAGACAAATTACTTCTCTAAAGAAAGTTTTCATTTTTGTATGGCAGTGGGGCCGCGTGCCATAACATGATTAGGCTCCAGCGTTAGGTTGTTTGTGTTCATTATGTGGCGTGCTGTGATGAACGCCTCAGATGATTTATTTTTCCCTCTGTTTCTCTCCCTGCCTCTCACGCATCTTATCTGCAAATATAAAGTGATAGCTACTCCGCGGTGGAGATTTGAATTAAAATAGACTGAGTCATTTGGAAGAAATATGCCCTTCTCGAGGTTATTAATGAGGCCCTGAAGGAGGCAGATCCATGTGAGTCCTGTGTGCTCAGTGCCGGTCCAGCTGAGGTATTTAATACCACCGGTTATGACAGTCATTGACACAATTAGATGTTGGCTTGGACTCTAATGGTTCACATCTTCACTGTCAATTAATAAAAGCTGAGTGTAGACTGGTGACAATTGCTCCCCTGTCTCCTCATTATATCATATATGTACCTCAAGGCATAGTTCAGTCCTTTTTCCTTGATATAATATATGCTCCTACCTGCAAGTTAAACAAAATCACTTGAGTAAATAGACCTTATTATATAGCCTATTATGTAGCCTGTGCACTCAAACCCAGAAGAGGTCGAGGTCGACTGCACAAGACTATTAAACAGTGAATGCAGCAACAAGCATTATGGCTTGATGCGAGTAGCAGGAGCACTTTGGCATGGCTGGGTTGTCTGTTCAAGGGTCTCAGGGCAAAACACTAACAAAGGGCCCTTATAAAACCCTCCATCCACCTTCAAGTTCCCATCAAGGGCAGTGCAGGTATGACACATTACACAGCAGACAAATTCTATGCTCTTACAAGCATAAACCTACTCCTATGTTGAAATAATACTACCTTTCTGTTTGTAAATTAGCTTTTGGTGTGATGTTTTGGCTTCATTCTACTTACTTCAATGCATCAGTGATAATAACAAAGATAAAGCAGATATTCAGGAATAGATGCCTCTAAACTTTTTCTGTTGCCTTCTGACACGCTTCACTGCTACAGTTTCAGTCCTAACTCCATATCGGCACTCAGTAACCACTTAATCCCTCATCAGACGACATTAAGGCCATCTGCTTAATTGCTGGAATAAAGGGTTAGTCCAGCAATTTAGTGTTGTAAATGGTGCAACAAAATCAGCAAAATTTTAAAGAATTTTCTTGCTTGCGTACTTGCTACATGAAAATTTTCTCTATTTCTGTTTAACTGACGTCCAGGAGTCATGTATATTATGTATAAACATGTATTTAATGTATAAAACTTCAAAATATCCTGATTTGTTGGTAAACTAAATGGCAAAAAAACAGTACTTAAGATTTGTTTTTTTATACATACTGTACTGAACTATCTATCTATCTATCTATCTATCTATCTATCTATCTATCTATCTATCTATCTATCTTATCCACATCACAGTGTATGTACCCCAATGAAGACGGCTATATAATGGGAGGAATTGATGTGTTTTGATTCAGCAGTTGGTCTCGGGCTGACCTTTCTGTTGCTGCATTCAGGTAACAAACGACAAAATCGATTCAACATTAAAGCTGCAAGCAGCATGAGTGGACACTTGCACTTCTCCACTTGTTGGCTCCAGTGTATGAAGTGAAGACCACATCATAACAGTTTCTTCATAATTGAACAATGATTGTTGCGGTTTTTCGTGAATCTCTTAAACCTTAACAACAACTTCCTGTGTCATGGCGAAACATTAAGGCTTCCACCCCGCCTCAACAATGCAAAACTCATAAACTTTACAATAAATCTTCTTGAGGCTCATTAGAGCATGAAAGAAAACCTTCTTGGCACCAGTAGGTGGCGCTGAGAAAGTGACCAATTAATAACAAGGAGATCAGTAGAGCAGAACTAATAGCAAGTATGGAACATTTGAGAATTATTTGATAATGTACATTAAAGTCACACCAACCTCTGGCCTCAAGCAAATGCAAATGGCCATAGAGTCGCAGACACAACGTTCAACCAAAAAAAAAAAAATTTAAACAACTTTTAATCACAAGGAAATAATGATTGCATACACAAAATTTCAAATTCATCTGATAAATTTTGTTAGAGGAGGTCCTTCAAAAGGCAAAAAACGGATGCTAAATCCAAACCGAAGGACTTTGTAGATCTGGGTAGGATACACACGCCTACCAATATGGTAAGTTCAGGTCAGAGTGGTGAATCAGGGCTGCCTTTTAGGGGGTACAATAATGCCATTTTGCTCCGTTTCCAAACTAGACACATATTAGATGTAAATAGTCACCATATCTGATGCGTGTGTCAAGTCTCCTGAGTTTTCACCATGTTAAGACCTTAAAATATTCAATTTCAATGAGAGGAGAAAAAGAAGAATAATTTCTTGCAGTACAATGGGGCCACACCATTCAGTGTTTGGGCCCTAATAATTCTGCCCACGCACACTCGAATGTGCATTTGTGTGCGCGTCCAATTCAAGAAAGCGAACCATTGATCTGGTGAACAGCAGCTGGCACGTGTGTGTCATTTCAGATGTAGAGCTGAGGGCGTCCGTGCGCGCCTGTGTGTGTGATATAAAAGCTGACCATTGATCTCGCAAAGCACTAACAACGGCCGGGCAGGCCAGTATATTGATCCACAGCAGGTAAAATGGTCACGATGCTACAATGACAGAGGGCTGGAGCGCAGTCCAAATGTCCCACAGCAGAGAGGGAAAAAAAAGGAAAAGAAAAGGTGCACTATGCAATCATCCACTTCACCATTCTTTTCCAAACCATGTAATTACAGTGTATTTCTGTTATATCGCCCATCTTTTGTAGTTTCTGTCAAAGTTTGAGCCACAGCCTACAAATATTTGTCCCTTGAAGCACGTATGTGTGTGTCCTCTTTGCTAAAACCAGACGACCCAGCCCACCTGTTGTTACGGCCAAGTGCTGAGCTGATCTCCTCACACACACACACACACACACACACACACACACACACACACAAACAAGGACACCAACTGCTGCTGCAGCCTTCACCACACCAAAGGAAGGAACAGAATTAGACCGATGTGCATGCAGGCTACTAACTGGTATTTGAGGGCAAATGAAAGGCGACAAAGGCACTTATGAAATTGAGGGTCATTAAATGCGTCCCTTCTTTTTAAGAGTACACCAACTTTATGACATACAGGCGTGGTACAGCTTATAAAGTACTCTGTTGGGTTTTATCACCAGTGATGGGCTGTTATTGGGCATACACAGATTATTTTAAGTTTTATATTTTGTACTGCGTGACATTTCAGTGCGAAATAATTCACTTTTTACTCTCCTCACCTCTACACATCTTTACTTACTGAACTGACGGCCAGAGTCACCAAGTTTCTTTTTAGATGAATAATTTGTGTTTGAAAACACATGATAAATTTCTAAAATAACTTGTTACACATTATAAGTGTAGTCACCGATCTCTCAAATAAACACACCAAAAAGGAGTGTTTGTGTGGGGGGCAGTTTCATGTAAGAACCTGTCACTGCAAAAACTGACCAAAAAAAAAGAATACACAAGGGGGTGATTGAGATGTTCATGGCCCGAGGTCGATGGAGTCATTTTTGGATAACTATTTTTTTTAAAAGTACTCCCCTTCCTATCGATATGGTGCAAATGGATCTCTTCCCAGTGATCACTGGAATGTTTGACCTCAGTGAAGTGATCTACAACCATGGAGCCATCATCACAAACTGGCAACCACTGAGCTCTGTCTTCATCTTAAGTACAAGATATTAGTCTGAAGGTGTCAAATCAAGTGAACAGGGCAAGTGTAATGAGTCCAAACAGCATTCCTGGATATCTGATGTTCATTTTCTCTGATAGTGCTGCACTTTTTACCCAAATAAGAATAACCATGAGAGTTATGAACTTTAAACTTTCTGCATAATCACTTAAAGAGCAGAACTTTATGTGCGTGTAAAGAAAGCTGTTTAAGTCATCACATTCTACCTTAAGCCAAAAACTTATCAATCACTCTTTGTGTAACAGTTATGGGTGCCACTTCTCTTGTTATATCAGTACTTTTTTCTGAAGTTAAGAAAAAAATATACTTCTTCCACTCCTTATCGTTATTTGATAGTACAATAGCAGCCTGTCATCAACTTGAAGTAAAGCACAGACGTATATTTCTTGTAATAGAATCAGATGACAAATTAATTCATCAATCACTCAGTGTGTTCAGTGTGATCTCACATGTGTTAAATACAGCGTTTGTGCTCAGATAATGAAAGCAGTGGTTTACATGTCAAGTACTGCTTGTAACTAATGTCTACACCAAAGCTCCAGTCTGGATTTAGAAAGCGGAGCTACTGAACATATTGTTTAATTCTCAGCAGGAATAAGCCTAAAGAAACCACTGTGAATCTCTCATCTATAAAGAAAATGTTACACTCCATTTAAATGTTGTACTGACAGGGAGTTGGCAACCTTTCAAACTGATCACCTTAAAAATAATTAATCTCTTGTGTACAACACGTAAAGGGCACTGTAATACCTGTAAGGAACAACAAACTACAGTGTGGCATTAAGTTATGGAGGGAGAAAAATGTGAAAATGTGCTGATATCCTTGACTTTTACTGAACATTTCTATCACAGAATCGCTACAAAGTAAAATAAATAAAGTCTAAATTTGAAGAATAGTTAAGGAATGTGTGAATTTTTAAAGTGATACTTTTGAGTGCACTTCAGGAACAAAGGAAGGAAATGATTAAACATTAACAGGAGCTGACAGCTCACACTTATTCTTACATGTACTAAAGGTTATAAAACACTCAGATTGGTCATTAATTTGCATTATTTAACTGCAAAATTAAAATTCCTTTAACATCATTAAAGTCGCAATTCTCTACCTTTAAAAGTTTGGCAGTTTATCCTCACTAGCAGCAAGTAGATAAATGACAATGAGAAAGAATAACTGTGCACACGCTTAATACACCTCCAGCATTCAGTAATGACAGTATTAGATCATTATTATTAAGTTCAGCCAGAGAAAAAAAATGGATTTTTTACAGCACCTTGGACTTTTGAGTTTGCTGGATGTTCAGTGATAACCTTCAGTCCTTCAATAGCTCAGGAAAAAAAGCAGCGTTACCATAGAAACGAGCATGTAACTCCTTTTATAAATCCTTTAAGGCCTCGGTTGGTTGTGAGAAAAAGACGATGGAGGCAACGCTCAAATCCGGCAGCAAAAAGCGCACAGCAATTGTGTTAAGCTGGATCACAGCGGGTCTAAAAATACACTCAAACCTTCCCACATGAGAAAATGGAAGGAAATCCAGTGAGCAGCTCTTTGTTTTTTTTCAATTTTTCTTGTTAATTTCAAAGTTCTTCTTTAAGTTTTTAGTTTGTATCCAAAAAAAATTCTTGAGTCAAAGTTTCTGGGAGTCAGTTTCTAGCCAGTTAAAGGCTGAACAGAGTGAGAGAGAGGCCGAGAGAGAGAAGCAGGCAGAAGAGGTTGACCTACTGAGAGTCACCCTGCCCCCCCTCTGAGGGTCCAAAATAGAGAGGTGGTTGAAGTGGAGAGGAGGAAGAGAGGGAAGGGGAGATGTTAAAAGAGGAGCATAAGTGGAGAGAGTGATGAGGATGAAAAACAGGAAGCACAGGAGCAAAGGATCAAGGGATGGAGAGGAGCGAGAGAGACGGGGAGAGAATAAAGGTCGAAAAGTCTCCTGCGCTGTGTGTTTGGGAAGCTTATTAATCATGTTTTAATGATGGAGGCAGCCAGAGGCAGCTAACAGCTGATGTTACATCAGAGTCTGAGAGGCCCATTACTCCATCTCTTGTCTGCTCCATATCAACCTGTTTACAGCTAAATATCAAGACAAAAATGTGCCACTATATCTGCCTCTATCTTCCTTAATTGTCTGTCTAAATGTGATATGACAATATTCAATGTTTTGGGGTCTTCCCTGAACAGTGGCATCTATACTTTTCATGCACCTGGAGACCAAACATGTTCACCCTTGACAACAACTTTTAAAAAAATAAAGTGTTGAGAGGTTCAAACTTCTAAATCTCTTGACCATTCGTCCTCTGGTGTAAACCTTGTCGAACAGGGGTCAAAGCGAAGAGTAAATAAGTGAATAAATATGTGGTCGACTCGCCCCGTGTGAGTTCTTAAGCACTGTCAGAACCTGTTTTCAATGCACCCAGTTTAAACCAGGGTGTGTGTGTGTGTGCCTGTGTGAGAGAGCAGAGAGAAGGAGTAACCTGACCCCCAGTCTTGCCCTGGGAGCCTGCACTGCAGAGGCTATAATTAGAGATACAGACAGCAGCTGGTGTTAACATTGGACTGGACTGCTTTATATGTAGGGCGCACTGAGGGCTGGGGGGGACACGGACACACACATGCACACACAGACACACACAGACACAAACAAACACACATCATATTTACACAAAACTTTATAAGATTCTAAACAAGAAAAAGTTAGGAACTATGTGAAAAATTTTGTGGTGGGAGGTTAAACTGTACATTTTACTTTTAGGAAAATAAGACCTATCTGACATTATCAGCATTAGCATTAGCATTATTAGCATTAGCATTTTTTTTTACTCTTGGTTTATCAAAAAAAGTTCAACACTCTGTCGCTATTAAAGAGGTCCATCTTGTTTCACCATCTTTAAGTTAAAGAGAAAAAAGAATATGGAATTGAAGACATTATATGCTAATTTAAGTCTTATTATGTGTGAATAAAACAGCTCAAGTTAGTAAATTGTGATGTGTCAGAACAGTATATTGCTGCAATTATGATTTTAAATTACTACGCTCAAAAATTGTTGTCATTCAAAAATGGCTTTTCAAAATAAAAATTATATAATATTTTGCCTAATTTCATAAAAACTTCCCTGTTTTTGTGTAAATCACCATACAACAACAAATATTCCTCTGTATATCATTTACTAAGTATGTGTGCCCGTTTGACAGAGACAGGATTGTTGACATCTGTATAAATGTCACTAAAGTCTTTATCTGGAACTTTTATTGTAGAGTTATTCTCACATAAAATATAAACCTTTAAAATGAAAAAATTAATGACCCCTCAGCAAAAAGAAAAATAACCCCACAAATCTTTCACACAGTCCATAATAATTTTTTTGTCTATTAAAACAACAGGAATGTTTGAATTAAAACTTTCAGCTTCCTGGTAAACACTGAAGGGTTTCCCTGTGATATATAGTTTATAGGGACTATCAGATAATAATAAAAGAAAGACAGGCACACAGTTCAGTTATTTTATTGTTCATTCAGCCTCATCTGAGATGCATCTCTGCCACCTAATAAATGTTTACTGTTGGCCTCTTTGGTTATTTATCTGTCATTTTATTCATTTTTTTTTTCTTTCTCAGATGCTGCATGCACACTCACACACGCATCCCCATGAGTGATGAAACCAGCCATCCAAAGTAATTCTGATGAAACTAACAGCAATCAACAAGAACAACGCTTGTGTCTGCACTACAGTACACAGTGTGGTTATGTGTGTGTGTGTATATGTGTGTGTGTGTGTGTGTGTGTGTGTGTGGCTGTGCATGTTTGATACATCCTGCGTAATTCTTCCCTCCATCTACAACTCAAGATTGTGAAGCGATAACACAGAAACACCCTGCTAGCTGTGAGTCCATCCTCCCGAGCTTCACGCTGAAAATTGAAGGATGTTTTTTGTCTCTTTGAAATTCTCAAGGACAAAGTGTGGAGAACCCTGGATGGTGGTGGACGTATTTAGCCCTGCTGGTGTCAGTTCAGCACCTCTGACAACGGGCAAGGACGAGCACACAGCTGTGGTTGCCGGGCGACACAGCTGCATCTGATCGGGATCAAGAAGTCACTACAGCACCTCGTGGAGACACATCCAGCACCACTTCAATCCCCATAAAGACCCAAAGCCTCGAGGCTCTGCATTGTGTGACTGTGACTTCCCACTTCCTTTATGGCTTTCAGCACGGTTCAGCGTGAGGATTCTGGTGTCACACAGGTTTTTATACATATCTTTCACTACTGGTACAGTATGACCTCCAGTCATACTGTAAGACTCCAATTACCGTCAGGTCCAAATGTGGGAGTCCACTAAAAATACAACTGCTCGTCTACAAATCACCCAGCAGGCTTTAGACCAAATTGTATTTCAGACATCTTTTTGTCCGTATTAACCTTCTCGAACTTTTAGGTCTGCTGAGTTGAGCCTACTGCCTCTTCCCACGCAGACTCAGCACAAAACACAGAGAGGTATTCATGCCTCACAAACAGGAACAACCTCTACAATGAGCTGAGGTGCTGTTCAAAATGTTTGAATGTAGACTTTGAACCTACATGGTTACCTCTGACTGTAAGTAATTGCTCATCATCATTTCACATTTTCTAATTTTTATTATTTTTCTCCTTTAAACTGATTTTAGGCTATTTGCAGAGCACTTTGTTCTGTCACTGTGTATGAAATGTGCTATTCAACTAAATTACCTCCCATTTCCTTGTCTTTTTTTACTTTTACATTTGTCTAGTTGTAAATAAATGTAATGAAAAGATCATTAATGTATTTGTCCATTTCCTTTTCTTTCAAGCTTTATACCCTGTCTGTGACACTCACTCCCAAGCCCAACTGAAGCCATAAATCCTTTAAAATCATAAAAGTGTATGAATGTACAAATATATGAATTATTTATCCACAGTTTCTCAGTAAGAACAAAATCAAACGAACAAACAAACAAAAAAATTAAAAAACACCAAATTTTATAGACATATGGTTTTGACTGAACAGGAAGGGTATGAAAATCTATGATGGGAAAAGTAACTTATAACTAAAGCTATCAAGGAAACATAACGGTAGAAAATATACAGTATTTGCATTTGTAATGTAGTGCAGTAAAGTATAAATTGTATAAAATGGCAAAAAATATAGAAGTACAAGTACCTCAAATATGTACTTGAATAGAGTAGCCCACCTGAGTAAGTGTACTAAGTAACATTTCACCGCTGTGATCCATCATCAGGGTCATAGGTCGTGGTACTGTGCTGGCTGGAACACTGGGAAGACTGGATGGGACTCCTTAAGGACTCAGACTCTCACAGTTCATCTTCATCATTCTTCTGCTCGATTTCACATCGATTAAGAGGTGTGTGCGTGTGTGTGTGTGTGTGTGTGTGTGTGTGTGTGTGTGCATGTGCATGTTTTCTACCCAACTTCATATCAAAACAACCAGAATAAGTAACACTTGTGTGGATTTTTTGAGTGGATCAATATGTGCAAGAGTGTACATTTCCAGCTGATCTTTCACAGTGGCAGGACACAATGGAGTAAATTAGACGTGTCATTAATTATCTGAAAAGACTGTTAATGTGATAGGCTGCAGGTGTATGATGACATGTTGCATCAATGGGATCTTTGTCCTCACCTGTTAAATGAGGAGATTTAAGTGAAATAAGCCCTAAAAAAGACTTAAAAAATGCACCATTCTGCTTTTGAATTCAGAGGTATTTTGGGTCCACAGGATGGCTCACGCTCTGTGCCTGATGTTAGTAATGCTGCCACGGGGCTGCAGCTGCATGTTCTGGGCTCACAGACAGCTGCAGGCCTTTAACCAGCAGAGGACAGTCAGGACATCGAGTCTGTGATTAAAACAGAAGTGAAGAACACAAAGGTCCCACATCAGCCATTCATCTCTGTCTCTCCATAAAACTCTGAGCCTCTTCGATGCTGTCTGACTTCTTCACCTGCCTGCCTGCCTTCTCTCATTTCTTTTTTTCTCTAATCCCTCCTTCCACACCTCTCTCTGCCTCTGTAACTTTGTGTCCTCCTTCCACCCTCACCTCTTGGCCCTCTCTACCTCCATCTTTCTTTCCATTAGTCTCCTTTTCTGTCCTCTTTTCCTTTCCTTTCTTTCATCCAACCTGTTCTAGTTTCACCTCTCTCCTGCTCATGAAATCCCCCTCCTTCCCCTCTTCCTCTCCTTTTCTCTTTTCACTTCCAGCATTTATCTCTCTCTCCATCTCTCACTGCATCTTTGCCCCCCCACTTACACACATACACACACACACACACTCAACTCTTCCTATTAAATTAGTAATAATGTCGCCACGCTCTCTCACAGGAGGGCAGTGTTATTGACTTCATTATGCAAATGTAAACCAGCCCAAAGCTATACTGCTGATGGGATAAGACACACATTCACACACACACACACACACACACAGTGTTTGTAGGCCGAAACTTGCTGGCCAGGAAAAATTTCTTGCTGGTTCAGATAATTATGTCAACCACTGAAGCTAATGTGTGTATGTACATGAAGTTTGCTCAATCAAATGGGCCTGGGGCTTGATATTTTCCTCTTAGAATGACAATATGTAGACTACAATACCAAATTTGCATTTGAAACCTTCACATTTTTACAGTGTTGGGTATTTAAGTGGGTATTTCATTTATTTTAAGTGTCCTTGAGCAAAACACAGGGCCACAAATTGCTGCCAGTGTGTTCATGAAAGGACAATTTAAGCCGATTTGGACGAAAAATGTTATGTTCCATTTAACAAATTCCTTTTTATAAAAGACTGATTAAATAATGTGTACAGACAAAATGTTTTCAGAGATTTCTCCCACTTATTTTAAGATTTCTGGCCACACAAACCTCAAAGGTTTACTCTACTTTATGTGTTGGCTCCTCAGTTTGTTTTCAATGCCAGCTATAACAAACATATTTGGCTGCAGCCACTCTGGAAAACAGACTGGTGGGAAAGTAGGCCAGGTGGATGTACCCAACAGGTACCTTAATGGCTCGTGTGTTTCAGGAGTCATTTCGACTTGGCCAGGAAGTAAAATTCCTCTCACCTTAACTCTGATCTGTCGGGCGTGAGGTTCTCTCCGTCATACTGGCGCTCGCTGGTCGCCGTCGCCAAACCACGCTGTGTCCTGATACAAGTTCACAGACCTGGAAACGCACTGGAGGGTGTACAGTGAACACACACACACACTCACACACAAACACACACAAATACAAACACACACGCACTTTCTAACACATTATTGGCAGAGGCAAGCCAAACAGATGGAAAGACAGCAGAGAGCAGAGAGGAAGTGGAAATTAAAGTCACAGTGTCAGGAAGAACAATTATAGCTCAGGGACTAATATCACGTGTAGGCTTCACTGACTGACTGCATATTAACAGGAGGAAATAACCACGAGGTCGGTCATCATTTTGACAATGTAATATAATTTTTTTTCTTATTTATTATGTCGGTTTGTAAGTGGGTCCAGACTGAAATATCTCATCATCATTGAGGCCACCGGATGGTGTACGAATACCATACAGACATTTTTGTTTCCTCATGATGGAGCCTGATAATTGCGGTGATCTCCTGACTTTAATCTATTTATCATAAGAGCAAAGTTTTCCATCCACAGACAAGCATAACATTTTTTACTTTATTCTGTTCATATATCAAAGAGCTGTAACTACATGAAGCTAAAGCTGTAAAAAAAAAAAAAAAATAATACCTCAATGTGGTGTCTATTTAAATCATTTATTTTACTGACATGAGGAGAAATACAACTGAAAAACTGGAGTCTGTTTTTCTGAGAAACTCAGAAAAATATGAGGAAAGAATATTAGCAGTCTAAACTGCCAGCTTTCAATTTACCATTTTTAGCAGGCTTAACAATTTTTTACCTTCATTTATGTACAGTATGTAATAAATAGTTTGACCACATCATGACTTTAACTAGTGTTACCTCTACTTTGTACCAGACTCATTGAGGTTGACTAGTTAGCTTTTTTTAAAATTAATTTTTACTGGAATAAACTGCTTTTTAAACTGCTGACAAATCCAACTACGTTACCAACATATTAGTTTTAAGAATTTTCATATTTGAATTGAAGGGACAAAAAAAATAAAAGTTGTTTTTTAATTGATTGAAAAAAACAGTTTGACTGAAACTAATAAAGGTTGGTGAAAGCAGGTTAATGTACAATTTTAGTGCAAATTTGACCAAATTTTCAGAAAATTAGAAGAAGAAAATCCAAAACGCACAGATCACAGTTTGCAATTATTAAGAGTTGGTGATTGAGATATGTAGTAATTAACACTAATGAGATAGTGGAACTAAAGGAACGCTGGTCAAACTTCAAATGGTTAAACTTGATGAAAGTATGGCTCTTTATGTTTGTTTCATGTGTTCATTTCAGGAGAGTCAAAGTCTCATTATTGCTTTGCAGATCTGAAGTCTGTGTTAACCCCCTTTTTTGTCGTTTGAGGACATCTAAGTTGAAAGCTTCAGGTATGTCATAACAGATAAAAACTCTACTTTGCAATATTTAATCATTGAAAAAGTGTGTTCAAACAGGCTGATGGAAACACACACAGGGAAAATCATAGCAAAGATGAACAAGTGGCAACAAAAACAAGTGCTAAGAAATAAAAAAAAAAAAGCCCTCAGAGGAGAATAAAGAAAATAATCTGAGTATTAGTTCCACAAAAGGCACTGACTGGTTCACTGACCTGGTGCCTGAAAGGACGACAGACAGACAGACAGATCTACCTGTCTACTGCCTCTCAGTCTTGCTTCTGTTGGAGGTTCTCAGACAGACAGGCTCACATCTGTACTTGCCTGTTTGATTGTTTTCCACGTCCTTTCAGTCCATCTGCAGCAAACAGCGACAAAGACGGCGAACATGCGGTGACATTCTCAACCGCTTCGTCTGCACACAACACTTCACTTTCCATTTTGGCATTTAAACTTAAGGGTTTTGTAATGACTAATTTACTTATTGACTGATTGTGTTAGAGACTGACAAATAAACCGAGCAAATGACTCACAGTTTCCATTTGTGCGTCTAAATAACTGACTGATAAACGAGATAAAAACCAGCTATTAAACACAGTTACTGTGGGAGATGATTCCTCAGCCTCAGACTGTCTGGACAGAAGGCATTAGAAATGAGGAGCTGTGCACCAGACACCTCATGCATTTTTAACCAATCAATATCCTCTTTTCTACATCTCTTTTTCCGTCTCTGTCTCTTCGTTTTTCTCCGCCGCTCTCTGTCCTTGGCTTCTCTTTCCCTCCGCTGTTTGTACTGTAATTGTTTTCTCCTTCTCCTCCGTTGCCTCTTCTCCTTGAACTGCTGCAAAGTGTATTAATTTGTCTCGTCTCCTACATCTCGCTCTGTCTGTTCTCTCCGTCCATCTCCAGCCAAGATATCTTTCTCATCTCAAGTTGTTGTTCTTCCTCGGCTCTTCTCTTCCTGTTTTTTCCTTTGTTTCGCTTGCAATCGCTGTGTTTTTCTCCGCCTTCATCCTACCTGTCTCTCCTCCTTTATTACATCATGAAAGACTTGAGACGTAAATGTGTTGCTTCATTTGACAAACTTTGGGAAATATTTTTGGTTTACTTTTTCTTAGAATAAGAACAAAGCGTATCTTAACATCACACACAGACCCCAGAGTGTGTGTGCGAACTCACGCAGCTCCCATTTTAATGACATTTACACAACATATTAAGTGGTTGGGTCAAGGAAAACATCTCTTCTCCCAGTCCTGCACTTATCCATGCTGATAGTTTCGTCCGAGTTTGAGATCTTAGTCATATTTTTGTAATATTTCTGTGCCACTGCAATACAAGTAATATGGGAATGAAATGGATTTTGTTTGCTGTGCTCCCAATGTTTATAAATGACATGAAAACAACTGTCAGAGTAATCTTTCTTAACAGTGTAGTGAGCACTCAAATCCACAAAGAATGATCATGGAATTTGGGTTCGATCCATTACCATCATCAAGAGCCAAGATCACTGGAATCAGCTCTGATTTCAATGCATTTTATGATTAAAAGCATCTAATGTGACATCATGTAGGGAAATGTGTCATGATTTGTAGTTTAAACTTCATTCCTGTCATGTTTCCCCCCTCTTGTGATCACCTGCCCCACCCTGACGTGCCTCACCTGTGTCTTATTACTCTCAGTGTGTATGTAGTAGCTGTGATCGTCCACATGTCTGTTGTTTCCTGGTTCTGTGTCGTAGTCTCTGTCCCGTCTGTTCACCACGTGATTCCAGGTTGGTTGTTTTTGTTCTTAGTTTTTTTTTTGTGTTAGTTTTTGGATTTCTTTTTGCAGCTTTTTGCTCCGGTGGTTTTTGTTTTGTTTTGCTGTTAGTTATTCTCTGAGCTGCTGTTTTGCTTTTGGGTCCTCTCTTGTTAAACTTGAGACAAAAAAGCACAACTTCTTAATGTTTGAACTTGCCCGTTAGCATTCATATTAACAACAAATTGATTCTTTTGGGGTTATAAAGCATTAGTGACTTATTCTTCATCTCCATGTTCTAATACTGCTTGGCTACCAAGTAAGTATTTTCCTTCAATAACTTGCTTATTATTGCTTATTGATAGTTAGTTAAAAAATAGACATACATGAATAACTATCTAACTCTAACCATTTATATCTATAACTCCCAGATAAGGCGTTAATTAGTGCTTTATAATGACGGAGGGAAAATATGCTGTTAATACGCATGTAAGCAACAAGTTATTGGTAAATATGTGAACCAACATCAAGCAGAATGTTAAGGTGCCCAGAATATGAACTACATGACAGAAATCTTTATACTTTAAACAAGACTTGGTATCACTATCAGAATTAAGATCTATTATTATACTTCTAAAACCTATTTATATGTTCTGTTAATTTACCAGTTGGAGTGAGTGAGAACATATTTTTCTCTCTGTAACATTGTGAAATGTATCTATAATACATATATAAACACATCACACAAATACATGCACTTGTGAGGCAGACATGAAGCAGATCTAGACCATAATACACCATAAGGCGAGGACACACAAACACTTTCATTGGTCTTATAGGGATGCTCTTAATCTTTCAGAGGGGAAACTCTTGAAAGGTGAAATTACCTTGTGATGCATCGAACTCAAGGCAACATCCATCTGGGGTGAATTAGTGGTAAGTATACGTATTAACAGGGGAAGCGTTTGTCTAATAAACTGGAGAAGCGGGAGGTGTTTTTAAAGGTCTTCCTACTCTGTCTGTAAACGGAGACAGAGAAGGTAACAAATGCTAAACAAAGACTTCTTTTAAGAATATTTTCTGTCAGTAGAAAATTACAGAGGCTGAAAAATTAAAAATATTGAGAGAAGAAATTCACTTAGAGATGGTTTCAATAATGGAAGTTAAAGCTTCTTGTGATTCACATTGTATATTTAGACTCGGCTCTTGAAGAAAATGACAAATGCAGTGAATTGTATTGAGCTCCTGTGAGCTACTGCTGCAATACCCAGGTCTAATAGCACTTACAGTTCTGCCTGCAGGCACACACACACACACACACACACACACACACACATGACTGAGTGCATGCGCTGACATGAGCTCTCTCTTGTGCACAAGCACACACACACACACACACACACAGACAAACACACACAGAGCCAGCCTATTAATAAGGAAAAATGCCTCCTCAGACAAGCAGCACAAATAAAACTGAATTAGTGTGTGATTCATGGCGTACATGTCTACAGAGAAAAACACACACGCTTCAAGGTTGCCTTTGTTTTTGCATGCTAACCTGTGGAGGCATTGTGACTCTTTGTACCCTTTGCTGAGGACCCATATTTGTGACAAAGATGGATTTCTTAAGTACATCTCTGCAACATTTTTGTTTAGTGCAGCGAGTTTTGTGTAGTTTTTTTTAAATTTTATTATCATGTCCTTGTTTATCCTGAACAGGTTAAACTAGATAAAACGTTGAGGGTCATTTTTTAAGCTCAGTAAAAATCTGTCACTCTGCACAATTTTCAGAGTAAAAGGCAAAAAAAAAACCCAAAAAACTTTGGATAGAAAGAAAAGCACAGTTTGTGGCAACATAACATAGCCAGGTGCTCACTATAATCATCCTATGCTATAATTATGAAAGGGATAAAGATACCTCTGCTGTTGGATCACTCAAGAATACGCCTGAAGCCAAATGAAAAAATTCTATAATTGTGAAATTAATGGCAATCACCCCAAAAAAGCCTAAAGCAGTGCTTCCCTATGATTGTAGATTAAATTCCTTAAAATGTTAATCGAGTGCCATTACTATTTATAGATAGAGGAGAATGTATATCATTTTCTGTCCATTCTTACCCTGAAAAGGTTAAGATGTTCAGTGTGCTGCTCACATTAAGACAGTATTTTACATTTCAAGCATCTAACAATCATATTTTGTTCTTTCTTGTATGTTAAATCAATCATTGTCTTAGTTATTAGTAGAAATTTAATGACATGTCCCTCAGTCGGGGCATAAACGCCAACCAATCTATTCAAATGGCTAAATTTGCCATACAGGCTCAACAATAGCAAGGATGTTCCTACACGTGTACAATATCTGTTGGCAGCTGTGTTTTCTGAGCCGCACAAAACATTATGAACCCATTCAGTTCTAAGAGAAAATAAGAGTCTATTTCAAGGAGAACTTTTATTCTGCGGTCCCAGTTCCTGCTGATGAAAACCCCCCAGTTAAAACACGGCTGTGTTTGACTTTGAAGTCCTTCACAGGTTAAATATGCTTCAAGTTGCACAGAATCCAAAACTCAATGTGAACTCTCATTAATACAAGAGTATGAAAATGAAAATGTGTATTTTAGATGTTAAGGGGGGGGTTTTATTTGACCTTGTGAAAGTGTTTCTGACACTGAAAAAGCCTCAGTGAAATTAACATCTCATTTACTTTTAGCCGTGAATAGAAAAAAGTGAACAGAAATCTTAAGCGAGCGTTGAATTGTCTTTAATCCCAAGGGCGTACGCCGCCAGATAATGTATCTATAAAAAGGAAGACAGTGATGATGAAAACTGGAAGTCTTTATGAACCACCTTGGAGCTGCTTTTGCCAACAGCTAAATGCTGCTCTCTGGCTGCATAAGCACATCAAGAGCCCGGGAGATGTTTGCCAAGATATTGCTCACTTTGGACATCATCCTACTTTTTCCCATCAGCTTCATTTAAGTCCAGGATCAGCCGTATAAGAATGATAAATTCATGAGTTCAACAAATCCGGTTATTGAGGCACAACATTCAACTCATCCTGACTCATCTGTCTTATATTTAAGGGTAAAATTCATCTTGTCAGACATGTTCGTACTGTCAGCGTGGATCTCCGATGATGTTTGTGTCTGTGCCGTTCTCCACCTCCTCAGCCTCAGACGGTGACAGGTGTCTTCCTGCTCCGTCTCAAATCTGTTTCTTCATCTCGCTGACATTGAGCTGCAAATGCCTCAGCTGTTGCCAAACAATGAAGCTCTCTAGCAGACTCCACAGCCTTAAACATCCTCCCTTTAGAGGAACAAAGATCTTTGAAATGCCCCCAGAAATGTTGAAGTACTTTGAAAACGTTGGAGCCGCTGCAGCTGGTGTAGATCAGCATCTTATGTTGCGTTTGTAGTATTTGTTCAGTGGAAAACTTGCATTTAAATGATTTCTATTCTGAATTTTTTAGTGTTTTTCTGAGTTGAAATCACAAGACTGAGAAATCCTGTCCAGTTTACAGTGTGTATACCAGTGAACATTTTCAACACCACCAGTCTTATTTTACTTTAAATCTGATATTTAAGTGTTACTGTTAAAGTCTGATGCTCTTATCTATATTACTCTCATCTCTGATATGGTATTCATCCTCACATTTCCTTCATTGATTCAAAACCATTGTTCTGTGTTTAATTTCAGTCTTTTTACAGCTGTTGCAATCAGACAGCTACTAAGTCACTTAAATGTGTCTCAGTATGTGCTCTTTATTTCCAAGATCTGTATTTTTCTTCTACTTTTACATCAAATCTCTTGCACTTTTCTAACCTGCACATTATCCTCTCCTGGAGTCAGTCTTTCCCTCCTCACCCTCTCTATCCTCCATCTGTCATTTTTCTTATCTCTCAGTCTCTTTGTGTCTTGTTTTCCTTCACATTCCTCTCCATTTATATCAAATCATATATAACTTATATTTATCCTCAATTTACTGAACAGTAGATATGAGGCTTCGGTGCTTCAGTCACTGTAAATGGCGTTGCACTCACATATAGCCGCAGCTATTTTCAACTATTCTGGCTTTTGCAGTTTGATTGTTTTCAGACAGGACAAGGTGTAGGAGGTATAGCATGTCAGGGTGGCAGAAAGGTCTGCGTGTTTTGCTGGTGTATATTTGTGTGTGTGTGTGTGTGTGTGTGTGTGTGTGTGTGCATGTGTGCATGTGTGCATATGTGTGTGTGGGCTTAGATAGGCTGGCAGCGGCAGGCATCTGGTTACATCT
>JAQMCX010000023.1:11017805-11039238 GCA_029814765.1 Acanthurus leucopareius | reverse complement strand
GACAGGACAAGGTGTAGGAGGTATAGCATGTCAGGGTGGCAGAAAGGTCTGCGTGTTTTGCTGGTGTATATGTGTGTGTGTGTGTGTGTGTGTGTGTGTGTGTGTGTGTGTGTGTGCATGTGTGCATGTGTGCATATGTGTGTGTGGGCTGAGATAGGCTGGCAGCGGCAGGCATCTGGTGACATCTGGTCCTGACAGATAAAGTGATGAACACTATCTCACTATCTGGAAGGAGGTGTAGCCTCTCTCTCTCTCTCTCTCTCTCCATCTCTCTATCTCTCTCTGTCTTTCTTGGTCAAAATCAAATTCAAATAAGCTTTATTGACATGACAGGAAAGCAGCACAGCAGTATAGTTTTTCAAATGAGACTGCAACAACAGCTTCATGCAGGTGTCTTCGCTTTTCTTCACCTTTAAACCGACATGGTTGAGATGTTTATTGAGTATCAGATTATTTCTTTCACATCTCCATGACAACTGGACAGCCTCCACAAACTGAGGAAGATCATGCTATCTGACTGAAAGCTGCTGCACAGTGAACCCTGTCATGAGGTCGTTTTATTCAAACGCTGCTCAAAGGGCCACAGATGAACTCTTGTTAATTGAACTTTAATGCTGCTCCTCATTTAATTTATTATTTGTTGGTTTGTGTCTTGATGCACCACCACAGCACTTATCATCCATTAATACAGATGACTTAACACGTCATAAATATTCAAGGGTTTGTTTGTCACCAAGTTGTGTGACGCAGATTCAACGTGGCAAGCTCCCAAAGTTCTGTACTTCTGAGAAATGATGAGTTCAAAGCCTGCAGAGGATAAAAAATTAGAGATACATTTCAAAATTTAAAATCTTTTTCACTAAACAAACTTCAACAAACATTTATTATATCGTTTACTTGTGTACATGGCTGCAACACCCCATTATTTTCACTAATGATCATTATTTACAGATTATTGTTTTGATTAAACAATCAATCATTTAGTCTATATAATTTAAGAAAATTGTGAAATTATTTCAGTTGTTTCACTCTTAAATTTAAAAATTGTGCTTTTAGCTTTTTTATCAGCTCAAATTCTTTCTTTCTGGCTAAAAAACTCAGATGAGATTTTAAATATATATACTAATGAGCTGACAAAGCTCTGGCCACCTGGGGCCCCACCAGGTGAGCATGAGCCCGGGGTCCCAGTGGTCCGAAGCCCCCAGGCACAGGCCCAGTTGGTCCGGTCAGCAACCTTTGTGAATGAGCAGATGATGTGTGTCAAAGAGAAAATTAAAAGGGCTGAATTTTTAAGTGACTATTACACAAGCCACAGAAATGACAAAAGGGGAACGCGGAAAGGAAGAAATGGAAGTGAAAATGATATAAAAAGTGAGGTGGAAGGATTTTTTGAGATAGAAAATAGGGAAGTTGAGAGAAAATATGGATGGATGGTGAGATGCATGGATGACTAAGTAGGTAAGATGATAAATAGAAGAGGGGATGGATGGAAGAATGGGCGGATGCTTTGACACATTGCCCGAGGGAATCAGCCATTATACATGCCACTGTCACTCAAGATTAGTGGCATAATTAAACTCCTGTCGCGCTGCGTGTGGCTCCAGTGTGTGTGAACGTGCATGTGCATTTGTTTGCGTGTGTGCTTGAATGCGTGTGTTATTTTCCTGTGTGTGTGTGTGTGTGTGTGTGTGTGTGTGTGTGGGAGGGGTAGACTGTGACAGAGATTGATGGTGAGGGGAAAGCAGGCCATTATGTTGTATAGCTAAAGCAGTGATAGCCTCTACACCTCTGTGTCTGTTTTAACTGCTGGCCATTTTATAGGCGTGGCACAGGTGACCCCACCACACAAACACACACAATCACACATGCACAATCACACTCACACACAGTTTTCCGGTCTTTAATTGGAGGGAAACTGCTTGTTTTCAGAAGTGTTTTCTGTTGCTTAATTTGGCTGCAGCCGTGTTGCCTTCACTGAACTGAGCTAAATTAAGTGTCATTCATAAATGAGGCAATCATCCTCTGGAGTGTTAACCTGAGATTCCTTCCAATTATTTATAGATCGTTGAGAGCCTTTCTAATATATCACTTGAAATTTAAAACACTCTTTCCCCTCTTTTTAAATATTCAGCCTTAATAGCAGGTTATCAGGAAAAAAAAAAACCTTTAGTCCTCAGTTAAGTGAATAAGAAATGAGGATAAAATGATTATCTTGACAACTCACACACGACCCCCCGCTGAGAGAGAGAGAGAGGGTCTCATTGAGGATGATGGTTGAAGGCCATGCTCTTGAGCAGCTGCACTCCGACCAAAGCTCCATCTCTCTCCGTCTATGTTTGTGTGTCTCAGTGAGAGAAAAGAACCCCGCCGCTCCCCTGCCGAGCGGAACATCAGCCTCGTCAAGTCAGCCAGAGGCAGCCACGACAGGGACGGAAGTGACCTCCTGCAGCCTTCAAAGTAAAGGCCTGCAAGATGTGAATAAGTGAAATATTACGAAATGAGATTTAAAAAAAAACCCTAAAAAACAATAAGCCTGTGTAGATGCTCTTTGTGTTATGAAAGCAGCTCAACATGTGGTCTAAATGACCACTCTTAAAAATCTAACAATATAAGCCTTTCTAAACAATAACAAAGGAAGGTAAACAAAATAGATGTAGATCAAACTTGATTTATCTCTTAAATATTCACTCATCCTGTACCATGAACAAAGATGTCCCAAAGTAAATAAAAGCTATTTTATGAAACAAATAGGCCTTTTAGAAAATACAATAGGCATTAGTTTTTTGAACAAGGGCTACTGAGCTGTTAATACTTTTGCTGTTCGTACACTACATACATACAACAATATTCCACAAATATAAATTCTATAGCTGTGCTGTGCTGAGGTGAATTTGGCATCTATATTTCCCCAAAAACCTGAAGGTCATCTCTATCTGGCCATAAGTTGATGCACAAATCTGGCACTTATGGGACAAACCAGTTATTGTAAGTTTTGGTTCAGAGCTGCAACCACAGAAAAGTATTCAAACCGCTCAAATGTCAAATCAGATCAGAGAAACCAACTCAAGTCTGAGGTGCACAAGTTATTTCATAAAAGAACCCAAACTCTGAATGGAACAGATGACCTTGTCTTGGTAGGGTCAACCTGTACAAACAGAGATGATAACCTAAGAAAAGGACACAACAAAGAACAATTTCGCCAAGACATTATAATATATGATTATCAGGAACAAGTGTGCTTGGTATCAGGTAAACACTGACACACTTAATCAGAGACTTGCTGCAACACAATTACATCCTGCTGAGGTACAAATAGACTTATTGAAGATAATTTGGTCCATCCCAATTTGAACACCAGCACAAGTCTGGTTATGAGCTACTTTTAAAGACCTCTAAGGCCAGATGCACCAGAAAGGTGATAATATGTTTGTAACCAAATTAGAGGACTCTCACGTGACCTTATTAATATGCAAGCAGGTCAAGCTGGTCACTCCCTCCTTTGTGATTTTAAAAGAAAATGTGGATAAGGCCTCCATCATTAGCAGTGATAATATTTTCAGGTGTGAATCCTGTGACCAGGATTTTGTAAATATTATTCGACTTAAAAAAAAAAAGTCCAATAGTATCCAAAAAAAATACGAAGAAAATTGATGCCACTTACCGCATTGCTTATGCACGAGTACCAGGTGAGGAGAAAAACTTGCGCTTTTATTTTTAAAGTCAAAACAGGAAAAGCCGTATTATAGCTCGGTGTTTGCCTTGACAGATGGCAGGCGAGAGGCGCTCCTTACGGCTGTCTCTCTCGGTCCGTTGGTCCATCCCGGTTCCCATTGTCTCCCCCTTTTCACTCCTTGAACACAACACCGAGACGACTCACCAAACTTAGCCGTTATTTCCGCTCGTGCCGCCCGACGTACGTTACGTTTTTTGAGACTTATCGACCTGGAATTTCACCCTGTCCATCTCCATCCGAAACGTGGACATGCTTCTCCGTCTGCCTTTTTTTTTTTTTTAATTTAACGTTGAAGAGACACACTCGCCGTTAACGGAGGAGGCGGTGAATTGACCGACCGAACGGCTGAAGGGGCTGACGGTTGTGTTGTGGAGCTGATGGGGAGATGAACCGGAGCCAACGGAGAGACCGAAACCAGCTTCCAGGGGGGATGTTGACACATAACAACAATTTTTTTCCTAACCGTCTTCTGAGTGGATAAAACATCACATTAACGTCTTGAGGGGGGGAAAAAAAACAAACATACCGGACTACAACCGTGATTTTCCGGGACATAACAAGGCTGGTTTGTTTCACGGTGTGAATGAAGCTTGAAGGATGTTGCCGCTACATGCCCGTTACTTCCCCTGAGAGGAGGAGAGCACGGGAGCCCGTCTGCGGGAGGAGGAGGCAGGGACCACTTGCACTTGTTTTCTCCACCCTAAAACAAATTAGCCAAATCCAAGTAGCGTTTACTCGGGATTATCAAACAAAAGAGCATTTAATCCGGGGAGGAATACATCCGTTTAATCTCTCCATCTAACGCTGCTTTAACAGTCTTGTAAAGTGTTTGTGTGTGTGTGTGTGTTGCTGCTGTGCGGGGCTGATTCACTGTGTTCGGCTCTGAGAAGGATGCGATCAGTGGACGTGGTTGCAGGTCGGACTTTTTTGTCCAGTTGGCGATGACTGGACAAGTGGATCCTTTGTGGACATAATTGGAAAAAACACATTTCGATTTTGTCAAGAGACCCGCGTGATCAGAAATTTCAATTATACCAGAACTAATCAATCAAAATGCACCACACCACCTGATCTATCAGACTGCTTCAACTGCCCCCCTCCAGTTGCAGTTGCAGAGGCTTGGAGTGGTTTTATCTACAGAGCCAAACTCTGAGGATACATCAAGAACACTTGTGGACCCAAAGGCCCCCACCTTCCATCTTTGATCCCTGACCCCCCTCTCTGTATGTTGGAGAATCCAAGGGACCACCTTTCCTGGCTGTTTACCTGTCAGCAACCTCCTCCATCTGAATGAAATAGTAGCCTTCTATCCCCCACCCCTCCTACCCCTAGAGCTCCATCAAACACCAGGGCTGCTCTGGGCTCTGCGAGGTCGAGCAGGGAGCTCCTCTGCCGCGGCTACAATCCAGCCAGACGGCCCTTTGGGAGGCTTTTTTTTGGGATTTTGAAGGTCCATCTGAAGATTTAGGAGTTTTACCCAGAGTTCCTCCACCACGTGGATCACTTGAAAGAGGGAGGAGGACACCATGGGGTGCTGTAGTGGCAGGTGCACCTTGGCCTTCATCTGTGGCATGCAGCTGGTGAGTGGTCACATTACTATTGATCCTGAGGATGGTATTGTCTGAAAGGAGCAGATCAGTCAGAAAGATTTATTTGTTTTTTTTTTTCTCCACCGCTGTAAGAGTTCAGCAAAAGAAAAGTCATGACAGGGAATCAGACAGGATGCATTTTTACCCTGGTTTAGCAGACATGGAGCAGGGTGTTGGTGATGGATGGAGGAAGAGAAAAAGATGAGTGACTGAAAGGTCACATTTCAGGAGTTAATAGGTGCGTAAAAGGTCATGATACAAGGCAGGATCTGGTTTGAGCGACGGATTGACAAAAAGGTGGATTGAATGAATGAATTGCTGTTGGTTGGAGCTCTGAGACAGTACTAAAAGTCCATATAGAGCGATGATGGATAGATGAAGGCTGGGAGTGATATATTGAGGCGGCGGAGGTAAGGAAGGGATGGGTGACAGATGGATAGATGTATGGAGAAGGTACGTGTGATTTATGGAAGAGGAATGTATTGAGTGAAGAGCAGACCTGATCTAAACTCACAGAATCAGCTGCTGCCGTTTCCCACCGTGTCCGTCTCTCTTTGTATCTCATTCTACCATCACCATCTGTGTCAATGGAAACTGGTGCCAGGCAAGACAATGGGGAGGGAGGACTGGCTCTGTAGGCGTGTAGGCGTGTATGCATGTATGCGTGTTTGTGTGCATACATGTGAGGATGTGCGAGTACAGAAGAAGAAACAGAAGCGATTCCGTCAATTTATTTGTGCAAATTCATCACAGCGAAAGCAAAATCCCATTTTACAAATTGAAGCTGTAAGCAGGTAGTTGTTTTTTCTCCCTTCAAGCAAAAAAGGAAAACATGTAACACATGTAGGAAATTCTCTGCGAGGTCAAGACATTTCCAGGACAGCTACAGTATAACGGTTTTGACTAGCAAAGAAATTTTCTTCTGAAACATTCAACTATCATACCAAGAGAAATTCATTACAGAAAAAGCAGAAGAAACTTAACTTATTTAATTATCTGGGTTACTTAGAGGCAGCAGAACAAACTCCAAACACACCAACGGCATATTATGGCCTTGTTAAACTGAAATGGTGAACATATTAGCAACATCAGCATTGATTTGCGTGTTTCTGGCTAAAGTTTGTAACCTCTCTTATTAGTTTCATAGTTGGTGTGTCTTTTCAGCTGCTAACTGCTGAACGTTTCACCTGCTGTTTGCTAACTTTGTCTGATTGCTGTTTGGAAGCTGAACAGGAAGTGCACAGTGGATAAAGTGAAATTGAAAACAGCTGATTGGATCAGTAATGTTGTGGGCCCTAAAACCAAAACAATGAGCTAAAAGACTCCAAAGCTCCCCGTAGCACTGGAAGAAACTGCACAGTTTGATGAGAAATCTCTGCGATTTTGTTGCAATGAGCAACACTTTTCACATTAGAAATATTAGCATATAATATTAATAAGTGTGATTTCAATACAAAATCCAGAGTTTTCACACAATATTCTGAGAAAGATGCATGGATTTCCTTTTTTTACTAGCTGTGAAACGGTGGTTCCTCGCTGTTTTGATTGTTGTCCTCATTGAGCTCTTCACCTTGGCCACATATAACCAGTGAAGCATTATTGCTGCAGCATCAGCAAGAATAACAGCTATGGTTGGAGATGTAAGTTCAGGCAAGATTTTCTGGCAGCTTCCCTGGGGAGTGAAGAAAATCAGTACCTCAAGTGGTGGAGGAGTAGGGAGGTTTAGGTAGAGTGGTACTACTCACCAGAAGATAAATCCTGCATGTCTTCAAACAGTAACATTACACATTTATGAAATGCAACAGCGTTAGACGGTCTTAGGGTGGATATAGAATCCATGAGCATGTATACGGGAGCTGAAGATGTACTGAGATATATTATGTGACATTGTAAATGCATGTGCACGTATGCGTACACATGAGCACGAGTGCTTACGCTGTAGCATTCTCAGCTCATGGAGTCACATACAGTAAGTGTGTACCCACTGAAGACCTATTGTCATGTTGAATAAGACACTGTTAACAGTCACAATACCCTGTGTGTGTCTGCATGCGTGTGTGTGTGTGTTTGTGAGCACGATATATGAAAATCACATAATTTACCATAGCATATTAATGTGTGTGACCCTTATTGTGTGAGGGCGTGCTTGTATAAGGTCTATTGTGCTGTAAAATGGAACATTTCTATGGATATTTTCATCCTTTAAAGGACACAGCAGCCATAGAGTAAGTCAACACGTCTACAGTACAAAGCCAGTGAGGCTGCCTCATGTGCTGTTCATACATTAAACAAGCCATTGTGCTGTAAATGGGGATGCTGTGTCTATCTGTTGGCGAAAGAAGAGGAAGGGTTTGTGTGAGTGCGTGCGCTTGTGAATGAGATGCTGTCACAGTGATAGTCATTGTGTCTAATGCGGTGGAACTAATGCTATGCCATAGTCAACAACATGTTTTGCTCTGTTAACTGTTGTAATAGCTAAGCCAGCTGATACCACCACTAGCAGAGCTGGAGGTCTAACACTTCTGCATGTTAGAGTTTGGCCATGCACAGTTAGCTCTGCTGCAGTCGCAGCCATTTAGACAAGACACACTGAGGTGAAATCCATGTCTTCTTCTAAAAAAAAACCACAAGTTCACTGTGTCTAAGAATAAAGATACCAGGATGTTATCACAATATTTTTTACACAGGTTTTTTTGGTAGAAAGCCACGGGAAACCGCACTGCCCACAATCCTCTTTGTTCAAAGCAACCTAATTGAACACAAACGAGAAGACAGCCCTTTTTTTCCCCCCTCTGCTTGCTTCTCTGCTTACCCCCCGCTGAATCTAATTGTTTTTGCTATGTGAGCTTTCACTTGATAGTTGACCTCGCAGAGTACAAAACAATGCTGGTCAGTGTGTCTTATGTAGTGGAACTGATGTCTTATGTAACTCTTAACAGCAGTTCCCCTCCTGCTTCATTAGCTAGGTTAATTGGCAAGATAGGTGATGTCACCATAGCTGAGCTGAGATCAATGATCCAGGCTGGAGATATGTCTACTTCACAGCTGACATCACCATGTGTTAAGTACAAACAGTCCCTCCAGCTAACATTCTGCCAACTGCTTGAGATCCAAGTTAGAGTGAATGGATTGTCCTCCTGTGTGCAAGGCTTGTTTCTTACTTTCATTGTTACCAGTTTTTGGATGTCAAACCATGGTGCAAAGGATCCCGTAGGTGCTGGCAACTTTAGAAAGACTCATTTCTACTGTTCTGCAGTAACTGCTGGTTTCCTCTTTCTCTTCATTATCGGTTATTGATAGAAAATAGTTTCAAATGGCAAATAATCTCAACTTCTGAAAGTACATGATGATACCTTTAAATGTCTGTCTCGTCTCACTTCAGCTGTATTTTAAAGGCTCTAAGGCAGATACCAAACTGATGTGTGTCAGATTGAGCGGGATATGATAATTTGAACAGTTTTGATTGATATTTCCTGAATAAGAGTTGATTTTTGCAGATTTATATACATGTAAAAATGTTTTGACAAGATTTTTTGAAATATTGATTTGTAAGACTAGTCCATGATGGTGTTACATAATTCTGAATCTACATAAGTCTTGCAGTTTGTCTAGCAATGTCTGTAACTCTGAGGATATGCTGGTCAAATAAGAGTCAATGTAATAAGTCAAATGATTTTAAGGAACAGTTTCCCATATCTGGAAATACAGTTAGTTTCTTTGTTGTGGAGAGTTAGATGAAGAGATAAACACCATTCTCTTATCTGTATGCTGCAGCAAATAAAGAGCTACAGCCAGCAGATGGCTAGCTTGGCTTAGCAAAAAGACTGGAAACAGAGGGAGTCAGCTAGTATGACTCTTATTTTAGTGCTCCTGGCCAAGAGCAAGTCCCATGCAACCAAATAAGAGTTATGATGTTTATCCCAAAGATGTGAAAGTTGTATTAACCTTCCACTCTACAGTAACTCCTGACAAACAAGCATATAAGAGTATTTTTTCAAGATTTGGAGCTTTTTTTCTTAAAAGTTTTGTTGTGTATAAATGACAGTTATCCTTATTATTTTATTTCATTTCAATTCAAAGTCATATGTTCTGAAATGGCAATAGTAGTTCTGTCGCAAAAGATGAAGCTCATGGAAACTGTTCGAGTGTGTCATGGTGCTGTGGGCCGAACAGAGAGGAAGATTATAAAGTCAACACAAACAGAACAGGAGCGAAAACATCAGAGCAGATCAGATGGTGTTTCTACCAACACCTTTCACACACACACACTCACGCATACACAAATACACATATGCCACTGGTGACTCACTTTGTATGGCGGCGCTCATGGTCTTGGTTGCTATATCGGTTCACCCACCCACCAGCTGCTGTCACAAAGATGATGACTAAATCATCCAATGGCGTGACAGGTACCAGGACGGCAACCGATGGCCTCGCTCCATTGGCTGCTTCGGCGGAGCTTGCTCAGACGGTTGGTGGGTGTTTATGTTGATGAAGCGTTAATTATGTTGTTGGTGTGCAAGTTAATTGAATAGAGTAAATGGAGTGGAATCATAGCGTCGCAATTTACAAAGTGCACAATTACAGTGAGGCATTAATGAATGATCCACTGGAATAAATATATAATTGATCTTCGGAAACCAGAAAAAATGAAATCCGTCTTAGCTGGCAGTGCAAAAACAATCCTGTGAATTTTTCCACATTGTTCAAATAGTCTGGTCTTTGCACAGCAGGGGCGCATGATGAAGATGGTATCCATGTACTGAAACAGGATTGGACACATACAGCTGCCATAGGCTATCTGAGACACAGTGTTTGTCTGTCTGTGACACCACATTCCTGTGACATTTCCACCATGGAGGGACGTAATGAATAATTTACCACTTGAAAGCTGCGACATGAATACAGAAATTGTATCTCTGCATGTAAGCCGTGTGTTTTACCTGATTGCCAAACAGTGATCGTGCAGTCATTCAAACCCAGAAGTCAATACTTTCTGTATCCAACATGCATTTCACAATAAGAAATCACAAATAAATCAGTGCTGACGCGCTGGATTTTTCTGATATAAAAGTTCTTTTGCCTCAGAATTATAGGAAAACATCAATTTTCAACAAATTGACATAAAATAGAATACATTTGCAGGGGACTTTGCTTTAATAATTTCCAGTGAATTGGTTTGCAAATTGGAATAAATTGTCCATTTAGATTTGGATATTGCAGTTTTGTAAAAAGGTTCTCCCACTCAGTCTGGTTCTAGTTCAACTCCCATCCAATTTTGCCAGCGATATTCATACACAGTTATTTTTCAATATGGTAGATATGCATCATGCTGTTGGTTTTTCAGCATATTGAAGCAAATCCACTTTGAGGGTGCTTTGAGTTGAAAGCGAACAGAGCTCCTGCACTCTGGCAGCAAACATAATCTTCGCGACTCCCTCCTCATCACCACAACTCAGCGAGATAAAAAGGCTTTGCTATCCTTTATTTACAATGCTTCTTTCAACAAGGACCACACACAATCTCAGCTCTGAGTCTATAGATTTTCTGTCGCTTTTTCTTTTTCGCAGTCTCTAATTTGTCAGTCTCTTTTTTCCCCCAGGTTTATGTCTGTCTTGCCTTTTTCATTTCTTTATCAGTCTCAACCTCCTCTCTCTCTCTCTCTCTCTCTCTCTCTCTCTCTCTCTCTCTCTCTCTCTGTGTGTCTGTGCTTGGAGGAATACAGCAATCACACCTTGGCCACTCAGATGACCGGCTATTCATTCAATATGTTTCAATATAGTCAGTGAACAAGACAAGCTTTTACTTAGTGGTGCTTTTGAGGGCTGGTAGGTAAAGTACTGTTCCCTTATGCCAAATCATATCTCCATCCTGGTTGATCAATCCAAGATGAGCTCATATTGTTCCAGCAGTGCTTAGTTATAAAGCGATAATTTTCTTTTTCTGGCTTTCATCTGTCAGTTAAAGGATGAAAATTGCGAAATTTATCGCAATGTGAGATTAATTCTGTGGACAATAATGTGATATTTGCTGATTTGGATTCGATTCAAGCCACTGGCCTGCAATCATTTGAGATGATATCATTTGTTCACTGGCAGAAGTAGCTGCCGCCCCTCGCTATCCTGTTTTTAGCCATAGAGGAAAGAAAAAACATAAATAATTGTTAATAATCATTCCTAGTTTAGTGCTGTAGAGTTTGCTTCATTTCACTAACACACATAAAACATTACTTTACCAAAAGAATTTTTTACCAAAAGTGTAAATTTTAGCTCAATAATCGTCGAGGTTCATATAAAAAAGCGATGTTGGTTGCTAACTATTATTCTTAACTTAATCCAGGTCACTGTATCTCCTTACAGAGCACCACAGTTGAATTACAGCCTGTATGCATGTTTTTACAGCCTCCCTTTATTGAAAAAGAGCAGCTAATATTCCTAAAGCGAGAGCAACTTTTAGCTGACCCCTGTGGGAGAAGCTCAGCTAAGTTCAACATGTCTCCTGAGTATTTAATCTGAGACAGCATCGTTTGTGTACAGCATGTGTTTTGTCTGTTGACCCCTCTTTTTTTTCCCAAAAATTCAAAATATTTCCACATTGCTGATTTATTCCCATGAGGGTTGTAGATATCCTCACTGCCCTTTTCTTGGCTGCTTGCCATTGCCTGCCATTATTTTCTTAGCTCTGAGCATGGATTTGATCTTTTGATTTTATTGTTCTGTTTCTTTGCAGATTAATTTAAGATACTTTTGTCCTCAATCACTAAATTATTATAAAGTTACACCAAATGATGCCTAAACTTAAAAATGTAAGTGGCCTTAATTGACACTTTTGTTGAGTACAAGAAGGCATGGTGAGGGTGGTTTGTTGTCGTGGTGAACAGTCATCTCCTTGGGAGGGTTTGAAAACTTGTCATTATCAAAAGTGTCTGAGTCTGCAAATTCACAAGTTTCTTTGAAATATTTGGCTTCTGTGTTCCACTCAAAACTAAACAGAACCACAGATACAGTTTTTCACTATTAACTGCAGGCCCAGTCCCAGATGTTCACCCAATCTAATTCAACCGATGCTGTCAAAGATGAAAAGTTTTTAACATCTGGGATGTCTGAAATGTTGTAATAAATAGCAAGCAGTTAATTCTGCATATGGGAGAAAACTTGTCTGTCGGTTGTAAATGTAGGCTTATATTTGTTGTGTTAAAAAAAAATCCATTAACCATAAAAGTCCTTCAAAAAATCTGTCAGCAAATGGCACAGAACCCTGCACTACCACTTTTAGCCTTCAAATTCAGTTGATATATTAATGTTTGGAAAAAAGATTTTTGCATTGGAAAACATGCACTAAGGTGTGTTTTACGCTGGGATGCGTTCAGGGACTGAGCAGAAGGACGTTAGAGCCTCACAGCCTGTACGTTAGACTGCTGCTGATGATGATGACAAAACATCCGGAGGTGAAAGAACTTCCCTCTCCATCAGGTGATATCTGATGGCTCTGATAGAGATACACAAGTGTATATTTTCAAGGTATTCTAGCCCCACTCGACAGCAAAGTAACAGGAGTTTCATACAGTAATAAATAAAGCACCGACTGTATGCGCTGAAGATGTGTGCAGCCTGGGGTTTAGTACATATGTTCATCTCTTTTGAAGTCCTTGTGATGGACCTCCAGCTGACCAGGGAACCCAGGGTGCTGTCATTTGCTTTGACCCCACAGTTTAAGATACAGTAAATGTTCTTGTTGGATGCAACACTGAAATGCTTTCCTATGTAATCTATTTTTTAAAAGACATTCGCACCAGTGCAAAGCTCACCGCAGCACCACTGTTCTGCCTTTTTCTTTGGAAAGCTTTTTTCATAAAGTGCTTTTTTCCATTCAAGATGTTTTTATTGTAAAAACAACATGAGTTTCTCTCCCAGTCGTGGCATGTCTTGTAAAAGCATTTGGAGACTCGCAGAATTGGTGCAAAACCTTGACACTGGATCAACAGTGTCATCATAAAACTGTTGAAGAGTGGAATCAGTAAAAAAAGGGAAATTTTTTTTTGTTAGAGTCGAAAAAGCTGACTTAATCTATATTCCTCCACAGCTCAGTGGAGGCTTTAAATTGAACCCTTACACACTTGGATTATTTGTTCTATAGACTCAGTGATACTGATACGCTGTGTGAAATCACATATCCACTGTTGTGCCTCTGCATGTGGCGCCACACTGTACCGTAGCACTGTGATCTAACAGCAAACAAGGTTTATTATTACTGCAAAGCATCACTGCAATACATCATTTGTTTAGTCAGACAAGGTTTGGATTAAATCAGGTGTTTAGTGTAATTTGTAATTTGTAATAATAGTGTAATTTCTTCCTTTAGCAATATCCCCAATTTTACTCAATATAAAATCTCACAAGTCAATACCCTTAAAACTACAATACCCATGAGCCTTGGCCTGCCATTGCTATGTAATGAAAGCCAGGTCTAGTATTATTTTCACAAGATTATTCCACCTAATTCTGCCCTGCTCTGATGTGATTGGCCAATCAAAATGTCTGCTATGGAAAAGTTCTGTTTTAGCTTCTATCCACCGTTAGCAGTGTGATTAAGAGAATCAGAGTCTGCTGGTCTTCCTTGATTCTGTATTTAGATTACAAGAATTTTATCCTTTGCTGCATATCATCTGCAATGCAAGAAACAAGGACACAGTGTAACAAAAGATAAGGCATTGTGCAGCAGATTTCACAGAGGTGCACTCAGGATGAAAAGTTTACGCTCAAAAATAATGACTTTTTCTCCGAAGTTGTCTGAAAAAAAGGAAAATAACAGTGTTTTGAATCCTTCAAAGCATTCTTTCATTCATGTCGATGAACAGTGTTTTTAAAAGCTATTCAGAACTTTTTTTTTTAAGTCACCTTCACTAAACCCCCAAAATCCTTTACATTTTTTTTTTTATCCTAAATTAAAGGAAGCAACAAAGCTATGAATGCCGTTCACATTTGTTTGTTTGCTTCTTTAGAACAATCAGCTGGCCAATTTCAATCTGCCTGTATCATATTCCCGACTCCTGACCACGTCTTTGAAAATCACCCGCCGGTGTCATATTGACACCCTGCAGCAGAGAGTGAGGAGCGAATGTGAGGTGGCGACAGGCGACAAAGGTCATGTACTGGATCTGAGCGAGTGATACCACGGGCACGCGTGCCTGCTGAGCTGCAAAGATGTGTATTGACTGAGCTGGAAGCTGACCTTGTGCGTTATCACCGCTGATGGATGAGCCGAGATGGTGCTTGGCCGAATAACTGCTGCCTCAATATTTACACAAGGCACACAGACGGCTCCACATGAAGGGTGGGCAGGCACACACTTGATTTTTCTTTTTGTGTTCTGTTTTAATACACTTCAAATTGTTGTGGCGCTTACTTCCCCTTACTTGCTGCTCCTTGTATTGCTATTTACCCCTGAAGGTGAAACACTCCCCTATTGTTCTCTGAGAACTCATATCCTGTTGATGGGGTTGTTGCTATTGTTGTTGTTGCCACGAATCCTGATATTCCGCCTGCACAGTTGTTTTGATCTTATTACATCAAAGGGGCGCTCGAATTATAATGGTGAGGGACTGCAAAGCGAAGCCTGGAGCTTCATTACACATAATTATGAGATGGAGATGTGACTGGTGTCAGATGAACACTTTTTATCTGAAAAAATAACCAACAACAACTGTATTTTAATAAAATGACTCTGATATTTTGCTGAGTCTAATGGGAAAGTTGCTCAGCATAGATAATAAGATGATGTTAATAAGACTTGATTTTTAAGCTGGAAAAACAAAATATATTCTATTTTTATTAACGATCAAGATGTCCTCTCATCAAAAGGGAACACATTTCTGATAAAACATCTTCCCCGACGATCTATAAAGTTCATCATACAGTCCAAAGTTACATAAACATGGTCAATTATTCTTTTGTCAGCTTTTATTTTAATTACCATCCTTTTCTCCTTGGTGTCTTACTCGGAGCCATCATATTTTTTTTAAACTGTGTATAATTGTCTTTCTTGTTGCCATATAATTTTTCTCTCTGTGTGCCTCAGTCTTTCTCTCAGCCTTGCTCTCTCCTTCATTCCTCTCTTCGCTGCTCTGCACGGACTCTCCCGGGCCATTTGAGTTGCTCAGGGAGCTGTGAAAACGGTGTCTGTGTGTCTTTGCGTCTGCATCCTGTTGGGAGTGACTTTGTGCATCTGTGTGTGCATGTGTGTGTGTGTGTATGTGTGTGTGTGTGTATGTGTTCATGTGCAGGGACAGCGGAGGTGGTGGAGCGTGTTAAGTCTTGTTGTAGAAGCCTTTCAACTGGGATAAGGAGCCAAGGGAGGAAAGAGGAAGGAGGGAGAGAGGGAAGGAGGAACGGATGGTCGGATAGATACATTCATGGAGGATAGATAAATGTGTGTGTGTGGATCGATGCTGGGATGGAGGGTTTGAGATTTGGATGAACGAATGGAAAGACGGCTGAGGGGGGATGAGTTGGGGAAGCCGGGGAGGGGCAGGTGATAACAAGAAGGGATGGATCGATGATGGATAGATTTGCGAGATGTATGGACCAACAGATGATTAATGGATGGATGGACCATTTAACACTGCAAAGTTATCAGTAATGACCATAAATGGCAGACAGTGGAGAGATCCAAATGTGTTGGCTGTTGACTTTGTGAATATGGAGCAAATAACAAGAGACAGTGGTGGTTTAGAGCCTCTCAAAGCCAAAATGGATCTTTTAGCTGCTCTAACAGAGACCACTGAGCGAAATTAGAAGTAATCCAAAAGGCCCATTAAAACACTATTAAAAATAAATAATGTTAAGAATAGAGTTAGGAGGATTCAGATCCAATATTAATTTCCAGCCCTGATACTGACTCACCTACATAACCTAAGTTTGGAATTGAATGCTTTGAAATACATTTAAATGACTTTTGTATAAAGTTTTGCTTTTGTATGAAGAAGTGTTTTGTATTTTGCCACATCCTGATATAAACATAGACCTAATACTAATACTACTACTGCGACAACAACAACAACAACAACAATAATATTAATAATCATAAAAAGTATAGTATTGATATATTTTTGCTATTAGTAGCATCTTCTTTTGATGAAGTCAAACTAAAATAAGGGGAATCGTGCAACTCAAATGTTAATATAGTTTATTCAGATAGATAGGAATATTTTAATTGGTAAAATATTGAATATCCATAATGGGGGATTTGAGCTAGCATTAGCACTAGCAAGCTTATCTGCTGAAATGATTATTGTGGGTGTCAGGCAAGATCTGCCTTTTCCACTTGACTTGATTCCCTCGCCCTCAGGTTTAGAGGCATAATGTAGGCGTCGTAATGTTGACGGGTCGGGGCCTCGGTAAGGCCAGGGTTAAAAAACATAGCAAATAACTGTTTGGGTTAGGAAAATGTTTGAGTTAAAGACAGGAGAAACACAACGTCATCCATCTATCCATGCCCTCTGGAGCAGAGCATTTTTGTATCTGACACTCACATGACAATGTTGCCGTATGAGTTTTTATTAAAAAATAGTACAATGGATACACTTCAGAAGGAGCTGGTTATTGAAAATGACATTTTCTGTCTTTTCTTCTACTTCAGTGGCATTCAGCTGTGTCCCCTTTGTTATCTGATATTTCTCCAGCCAGTCATGATGAACTGAGCTGATGAAAGTCTTTTTCTGGGTTACAGACCAACACATTCAGGGCTCAGAGAGAAAGTTGTGTGATAGCAGAATAGCAGTAAATTGGAGAGTAACTTACAAAGAAGGTAATGTTTTGTTCCTCTTAAAATCACCTTTTTTTCAAGATTTGAAAAGGTACTGCTGTGTCAAAACTAATCAGAGCTGGAAGAATTAAGAAACAGAGCTGCTTGATGAGCAAGTTTTATCTAATTGTTCCAATTGCAGTTGAGCGCTAAATGAACAAAAGGCAGTTACAATACTTGCATATTCACTAATTACCTTATTCAACTGAAGAGTAGCCGCCTGATTGCCATCGTCGCCTTCGGCTGCAACTGCCTGTTACATGACTCTCTCATTTGACTCAGACATCTCCCTTTTGATATGAAGCTTTTCTTTAGCTTTGATGTGATTGGCTCACAGTCAGACGGAGTGGACAGTGGCCAGAAAGTGACAAAATTTTGATAACTGGCCAAAACCAAAGGTTGTTGTCAGAGGTGACTGGCCAGTAAGGTGTGTGACCTATATTGATTTATCCACTAAAGATTTACTGTCACTTGGTCAGAAAAGACCTACACCCAGTTTCACAGATTCGATTTACACAATTTCTAATTTTAATGACCCTGACGTTATCCATTCATGGTTGTTGAGGTGTGAAGAAACTGCATGCAGATGGATTTTTCTGCTCGGGCAGTCATGAAAGAAAAGAATCTGTCAAACCTTTCTGTTTTGTTTTGTTTTTTTGTGCAAAATTAAGCATTAACCATCTCAAGAAATTAAGTTTACATCAAATAATGAATACAATAAATTTGTGAGAAAAATATAATATCTCTCCCTAAGTGTTTCTTCCAATCTGTGACTTTTAATTGCATTTTAACGTGTGTTAAAATAAAAGATAATAGAGTTGTGTTTTTAAAATGGTTTAATGGCTGATAAAATTATAAAATCCTGGAGGCTAACTCTTTTTAGTTATTCAGTTAGTTGATACTTGTTGCTTTTTTTCAGTCATTTTTTGGCATTTTAGACCTCAGTGCAGCAGCACGACAGATGTTACAACGTGCTTAGCCTGCAATCACAAGGAAGTGCAGCATCATAAAATGTGATGATAACAGATAATGTTTCTTTTTTACCTCTTACATGATTCGAAAGGGTTTTTACGTTAAGCTTAAACACTTCAACACTGGCTGATCTTGACATTTTTAATATCTCATAGGAAAGTTTAAAAGATAAAGAGAAACTGATGCACCAAACTCTGCATTTTCTATGTATCTCTATTTTCAAACTGTATCAGAGGGCCTGTTCAACCCTGCATGCACCTTTTAGGTTTGGCGATATATATCTCACTACTTAATATTTTTTTAAATTCATATTAACTCCTTGCAGGGCCTGCAGCCATTAGCCCGAGTGGGGGCCCGAAGCCATTTTCAAACCAGCTTTTTTAAATTTGATTATTCACATAAAATTCTCAGACTGAAACGAGGCTTTGGGTTCTTCCGTTTTCATATTAAGTTTTGAAAATGAAATCAAGCGCAACCGTCTTGAACCGCAACAGTTTTTTAACAAGCTGTTTAAAATAAGCATGTGCAGCAGAGCGAGAGCTGTGACATTGTTTTAGAACACCCATGTGCACAAACTATTTTAAGATTAATTGAAGCATTTTGCTAATTAGTGCATCATTTTGATTAGCAGCCACTGAAATTAACAACAGGGGCATTAGCATTAGCACCACCACCACCACCACCACCAAATTTAAATGGTAAATCAAACTTAATGAGTGACATTTTTTTGCTACTAAAATGCATAATTGTTACATCTCAACCCATGTGCCATGTAATATGTTGTGTTTATCATGCAACACAAGATAATTAGCTATGCTAAACAGCTAAATAAGTTGCTTGACATATTTGGAAAATACTTTATTACCTTCTTACTGAAAATTACAAGAGAATATCAATATCATTTGTCATGAACTTCAAAATGAAGTTAGAGCATTGCTTCCAGTCTTTATGCTAAACTATGCTAATTGTTAATTATTGTTAATTAATAATTAATTTTAGCTTCCTATTGATACAGTTGTTGTCATTAACTCTCAGCAACAAAGCAAAGAAATGTCTGAAAATGTAAACTTGTGTCAGTGGAGTGTATTCTGAGGTCATCTGGCCAAAAAAACCCAAAACATTGTCACTATCATTTTAATTTGATAAATCAGGTGTCTTGTGCAACATCTATTTTTGATTATTTGATGAATTTATAGATTTGTTTCAATTTGTAATGGCAGAGTTTTTTTTATGTCCAATTTGATTTCCACTTTCCCAAAATATTTACACAGAAATACAAATGATCAGGTTTATAAAGCAGGAACCACAGTGTAATGTTTGACATTTATGCTTGACAAATGACTAAGATACCTAAATAACCATAAAAATTCTTGTCAATCAATTTCTTCAACTGTTTAGCACAAATATTGTTCCTTATTCATGCTTAAAGGTCAAGACATTGATATAAATTAGAAAAATATATCCTTAAAATCTCGCTTTTTGTTTCTTGTGCTTCCTGTATTGGTAAATGAATATCAAGTATGTTGATTGCCTCCAATTAAATGAGTGCATTGGGTTTTTCACTACTGCCTGCCAAGGTCTTCTGTCGCACCTCCAAAAGCTGCCGTTATTTTGATCTATAAATATGAAACTCTGGTCTTTGTTCTCTTATGCATACACACAAATAAGCACACGCTGGCATGCAAAGCAAAAACTCGTATCCATGCACTGCAAGGCATACACACAGACACTGAGATGCAACGTTGCTGTTCTTTGCTCTGATGTCTTGCAGTATGAATCCAGAGAATCCGCATCTCCTCACATGGTCCCTGAAGGCGCCATTGAAAAAGAGTTTTGTTTCAGTTTTGAATCCCTTTAAGGGCTCGAGAAGATATTGGGTGATGTATGAGAGCAGAAAGAGCTCAACATTACACTTTCATCTTCACCTGTAATCATTTTTTCTCCACACTCATCCCTCTCTCTCGCCCTCCTTTCCTCCCCTCTCTCTCTTTTCCTTTCCTCCCTCACCCTCTCAGTATGAATTGATTTAGTCTTATTACCTTACACACCTGCCCTCTGGTTTGGCTCCACTTGTATCTCTCTCTCTCTCTCTTTAACACACACACACATATACACACATATACCAACTATACTGCCTTTTTCCCTCTGTCATTCTCACACATACACAAGCACATACACAGACATGGTAATCAGATCTGCCAGTCTCTTGTATTTTTGAATACAGCAGCTAAAGTGAGACACAGATAGAGTCTCAGCTTTCAGCCCGACTTACGTTTCAACATATCAGCCAAACTGTGGGCAGGTCTCACCAAAATAGAAGCACAGTATGTTTTTGAATGTAGGAAACATGATGGTGGCAGCAGTGTTCATTATGTTTTGTGTGTGTGTGTGTGTGTGTGTGGGTGTGTGTATTTGTGTGCATTGTCTTATACATTATATTGTTCCCCAGCGTTATGCCTCTTCTACTAACAGGGTTAAAACTTTGATATCAAACTTCAGGTAAAATTATTCCAATATTTAGAATATATTAATACACATTTAACACATATTGTAATCTTTGCAATTTCAGATTCAGAGTATTTATAAACAAACTAAGAATTTCTTTATAATAGCATTTATTCCATCAGCATAGGACTTAATGTGTTCTTTTTATGTTCATAGTTTCATATTTTTTTAATCTAGACAAAACTGTAAACACCACAGCAAATTATATTGTACCTAATTTCAATAGAAGTTGATTTTAATGAGCTACAGGACTCCATGAAAGTAATATATCAGTAGTCCTCATACTTTATGTACATTGCAAAAGAGTACAATGAGATAGAAATATATAAAACATTACTCAGAGGAGCATTTTTCTGATTAATCCTGTTTGTTGTTGGCTGGAAGGTCTAAGTAAGGGACATATTGCCTTCATGCTCAAAAGAAACCAGATTTGATCACCTACCCATGCCTTCCTACCTCCCTGCCCTCAGACTATTGGCAGAGATACAACAAAGAAATGCTATTTCAACTTTGCCACTGAAAGGATGGTCACAATAAGTTGTGAAGTGGAAGGTTTTTCAGTGATTCCATGGTTCTGAAAGCAAAAGGCAGATCATTTTCCGCTTGTTGACTGGCAGTTGAAGTCATTCTAAGGCTTGGATGGGCACGAAACTAGTTGAATCATCATTATAAAAGATGGGCAGCAGTGAGAGAAAAGATCACGGGGTATGCCATGGTTTGAGGGCTCAGACACTAGCCAGGTTTACATGCAGACATTTTTTCATTCTGATTGAAATCATTCCGATTGAAGAGTTCAGGTCAACTGTTTACATGTGACGTGATCTATTCCGAT
>JAQMCX010000023.1:10982655-11001148 GCA_029814765.1 Acanthurus leucopareius | reverse complement strand
GTTAAGTAGAGAGTTAAGGCTTGAACAGGACAAAAGCAACACCATGTTTGTGTCTGTGTTTGTGTGTGTGTGTGTGTACCTGCTAGTTGGCTGAGAAAGACTGTAGTGATGCCATATGGTCTCACATTAGGGCACTCCAAGCTCAGCCATCCAGAAGTGTGTGTGCATGTGTGTGTAAAGAGAGTGAGAATAACAGAAAATGAAAGTCTTTGTGATATTAAAGCTGTTAGTGTTTAAATACTTAAAAAACAGTAAATATTGGTATATTTTTGAGCTAAATTAAGGTAATATTAGTATTGTTCTTCTTTTTTCTTCCTTTTTTGCTTCTTCTCTTCCTGTCTGTCTTGCTTCTTCTCCCTCCTCATGTCTTTCTCTCTTTCTGTCTCACTGCGTGTGTGTTAATATATTTAGCAGTGCCATATCGTACGCTGTGCTGACTTCATTAACTATCTCAGCGTGAGGCTCCATTGACTGAATGATAATAAACCTGCACACACACTCACACACACACGTAGAGCCCTGGGAACCTAACAGTAATGCATAGATAACTGATTACAGTTTACTTCATTATAATGAAAGCGCTAATTGTAAATAAATCCGCTTTAACCCCACAGACCTTTCAGCAGGTCTGTCATTTAGGAATGGACCCGACCGTCATTTGAATTCTAATTAGAGTCAAGTTCCTGGAAAAATACAGAACAGACTAAATATAAGGTTGAAATGACACACAAGAACTTTGGACTTTTTCTTGAGCTAAAGAGCTTGTTGTGGTCCCAGACTTTTATATTAATCGATCAGTTGATTCATAAAAATAGATATTGTCGTTGTTGATCAGCAGATTAATGCAGTAATACAAAATGATCTCATTAAAATCTAAAATTTAAAAGAGCAATGTGTACCATAAAGCTAAAATTTGTGTTTAACATCAACAGAATTCGAAGAAGTTCCAATTGCAATGCCAAAGACGTCTGAGTGTTTTGTTGCAGTGATATTGACTGAAGTTTACCTAAAGGCTTCACTCAATGGTGATTGTCTTTTTAGACTAATAGCCTGTTTTTTTTTTTTGATTGCTTTGTCTATAAAATGACAAAAAAATGTCACTCAATTTCCAAGAGTGACATTTATAAATATTTTTTCATGTCCATAATAAGTTGAAATATTCCTTTAATGATCATGTCAGAAAGAAGAGCAGCAAATCCTCCCATTTCAGCAAGTGAATCCATCAAATGTTGCGTGAAAAATGAGTGAGACGGCTGGTCAGACGCTGACGCTGATGAATCTTCTGCTGGTCTGCTGATCATGTCAGCTCGACATCATAGATTTCAGTGTTTCACAGGATCTCTGCCTCTTGCAGTCTCATTAAATTCTGAATCTTTTTCCTTTTTTTTTCTTTTTTTTTACATCACACTTAGTCTTCTTGTGATTAAGGCACATATCAGAGGTGGATTAACTGTTATTGCAAGTTAAATGGAGTATGATACAGATGGTTCACTTCTGTACTTTTTCATTTCACCTTCTCGCCGTTTGCTGCAACACCCTGCTGCTGTCAAATGTTTTGCAGAATACAACTTGCTGTTATTTGATTTGATGTTTCTCAAAACTAATCTCCTCTCCTCCTCCTCCCTCCTCTTCTTTTCTCCTATCAGGTCAGTGTGTTGGAGCGTCAAGTGATAGACTTCTTGGGTTACCAGTGGGCCCCCATCCTGACCAACTTCCTCCACATCATCGTTGTTATTCTTGGTCTGTTTGGCACAATCCAGTTTAGGCCGAGATATGTCACCGGGGTGGGTTTAATTCTGCACACACACACACACACACACACACACACACACACACACACACACACACACACACACACATGCGCACAATGTTACTCCATATAATTTGCCCTAGATTTAGCAACAGCCTCTCATTAGCTTATACTCGTCTTCCTCTGCATTAAATAACAAGGACTGAATAATATGTTTTTCACTTTGAGGTTTTTTTTAAATCTCACTGGAAGTTACTAATTTATTGCCCCTATGAAATTGTATTACAGTGATTTCTTTGGCTGCCCTGTGTGTACAGAACAATGTTAAATATAATAAGTATAACAGCTGATCTTCTTTAATACCTTTAAAAACATTTTATTTATTCCTATAGAGTGCACCTGTCTTACTTTCACTTTTTCCTCTCCCTCCCTCCCTGCAGTACGCAGCCTGGCTGGTCGTGTGGATGACTTGGAATGTTTTCATCATCTGTTTTTACCTGGAGGTTGGAGATCTGTCCAGAGTAAGGAAATACTTTCTTAGATTACTGCTGCATCCTTGTCAATGTGTCTCCAGTACAAGTCCAGAGTAAGAGCCTGTTTTTACTTCACTAATGCTAAAGCTGCACGTTGCGTGCAGGGTTTCTGGAGCAAGAATGTGTCTCCAAATCCTATTTACATGCATTTCAAGTGTATCCTATCAAAATTTATATGCAGAATGAGGCTGGCAGTATTCTATATACATATATATATAGTTGACATATCCAATAAAAAGGCTAAAACCAACAATGAATTGATCCTAACAGGTGTTTTCTGTGGGGTGAAAGCCTGTGCCAAAGACCCCCAACTGTTGCCAAAAACTGTGAAAAACACTCCAGTGAGCCACATTGCTGCAATGGGTGACATTTTCCCTTTTTACCATGAAAATGAGCACTTAAGTTTATTTGATCCATCCAACATACACCATCCTGCCCTTAATACACACTAGCAAGGTCAATTTCTATTCATCTACAGCTGAAAATATTCCCAAAAATACCAGACACACCCCTGTTTGATTAACATTTTTAAAAAAACTACAGCACCTTGCTGTTTTAGCCTTTTTTTTAATACAAAATTATATTTTTGTGACCCCTTTCAGTAGGAATCAGAAGGTTTGGTGTTTCCAGCCATGAGAAATATTGAAGCAAATACTAATACTTTTAGTTTTGGCCTTTTAATGGGATTTAGATTTTGCCAGAAATTTCCTTAGTGATCTTCCTGAACCAGGTCACAAATCTTGTTTCATTTCCTTATGCATGATGCAAATGTGGGAAGATTCCACTTCAGTTCAAAGGAGTGTGTATAAAAAAAAAAAAGCACAAGAAAAATAACTTTTGCTGAGAACTATCCATAAACTAACACCAACCCAAGGATTAGTCTCCTGAAATAACCATGTGAGACAAAAAGTTGTGTCTTCACTTGCTCTTGCTCACACAGCTGTCTTACCTCTGTAGACTGCTGCTCTCTCAAACCAGATTGTTGTCTCTTTGATATGCTTTCTGAAAGCCGGTGTCTGTTCTCTGCAAAGAAGCACTGCTCTCTGTGGCTCTGTTTTCCCGAGGGGGAAGGTGTGTTTGAGAAGTTCACAAATATCCAGTTCAATAAAAGGTCCACTGCAAGTATTAAAGTCAGCTTTTTTCCTGTCGCTCCCTGACAGGAAGGGTCACATAATTTCAGTGTAATTTTAGTGTAAATTCAGTCCCCATAATCACGGGACCAAGACCCTGTCATGGCTACTTTAACAGACTGCTCACTGATACAGCTATACTGTGCAGTTATACAGCTCAGACAGTTGGATTTACATCTGTTTAACATGTATTAGGTTATGAGAAAATGACTTGATTAATTTGATTGGATTGAAATCATTTTCTAATGTATCTTTTTTTACATTTATAATCTTGTTAAACATTTCTCTTTTCCTATTCCATTAGATCTGCCTCACCTGCTGTGCATTAAGTGGCTTAATGTAAACGAGGTATAATCCTCTCCAGCTCATTTAACATTTATGTATAATGTGTTAAATGAAATCATGTCATTTCTTTGTCTTGCTACTACACATTATAAAGATAGTATTTTTAGACTAACTTTGCAAAAAAAAAATTAGACTCTCAGTAGAATTAGTTGATTTTTAAATACAAATTATCAGCTTGGGCAATTAATTAGGGCCAATCAGCGCCTCCATAAACAGAAAAAATCAGTTGATGGGGAGTGCTGATTATGGCTGATTACACTGTGTGGTGTGGTGTTGAAAAAAATTGTAGTTTTCCCACTGCAATTTGCTCCAAATTACTTGTTCTATTGGACAGTTATATAACAGGTTTGCTACAAGTTTAATAAATCACACAAAATTGCAGTTACAGTAGCACACATCGTTTATCCTAATCCTCATTTTATTGGTTTTTCCAGCTTTTCAATCATAATTACTGTTAGTTTGGACAAAAGCGCAATTGGTGCATGTTCCTCTGCTAGTTTTCCCTGTTCCCTGTGATACTCACTCACTGTTCAATACACTCATCCCCCAGCTGTCTGCTCTTCCCACACAGACAAACACACAGACAAACACACACTATGTGCCTTGTTAAGTTTTGTTGCCATCCACACTATGGACAGAAGTTTAACAATGAGTCAACAGTTGTATAAAATCCCCCACCTTCTGTCTGGAAACCTGCAGCTTCATTGATCCGTGATTTTAATGATACTTACACCTCTCGCTGTCCCTGAGGCCCCATTCCGAACAGTTGGAACAACCACTACGGGACAGAGAACTGCTTTGTGAGTTTTGTCTGTATCGCACCGAAAATACAAGGCTGTCTGCCATTTTGGAAGGTGAACAATTTAAAAAAAAAAAAAATCGAGTAAAGCTGCTTAATAATGGTTAAAAGGTTAATTAGATAGCAGAGCTTGACATTAAAGCTTGCCTGCTTGTTCAGGACAAGTGAATTTTTTTAACGGTATGCTGAAGAGAAAATAACTTGCCCTATTGAACGAGTTAAAAGTCCTAAACATTCAATTAGTCCCCCGAAAAGTAAGTGATGTAAGCTAGCTGCCTGTGTTATTCACTGGACACCAATATTATCACCAAAGCACCAACCTGAAGACATGCTCTCACTAATTTACTTGCATCGACCCAAAAATACGGGAGAGAATTAGCCGAATTTGACAAAAACCTGAACACGATGTGTCTGCCATGCTGCTTGAGCAGACCAGACCATACAATTTCAAGAAGTATGTCGTAGTAGCAGACCTCAGACCAAATGCCTAAATTGAACATCTGAAACTGTGTAAAAACATAAATGCGGCACAAAGACACAAATACGCACGTTCATTCATTTTTATTGGATTCATGACGCCTCATTCTGTAATATCAAGCATGACCTTTATTTCGACTCCAACAACTTTCCATAAATGGCTGCAGAAACACTCTTAGTTAACTCTTTGCATATGCTTGTGCCTGCTCCACTTTCTATTAGTCCTGTACATATGAAAAGTTGCAGATGAGAAAAGTGAAATGTAACTTAATGTGTTGCTTATTGTGTTTTTTCTCCAACAGCATCAAAAAAACAGTCATTCCACATGACTGTAACGCATGACTGTGACTGTTTGTAACTTATTTAACACAAATTCATCACATCTGCCTGTAAACCACCATCACAGGGATAATCATTATTAATCATCAGAAGGACAGTCAGTGATTAATCTTTTAGCTTATATTGCAACAGTCTTTACCAAGTTCTTTGCATTCAGGATCGAATAAAAGGATAATTACGAAGAGATAACTGCTCCAATGTAAATAAAGAGATTAATAAAAATTAATGACTCAAAGGATTTTAAAGTATGCTTATCAATGCACCTCCGAGCAACTGTTTGCAGAAGACTGTTTAGATTCCAAAACACACAATCAGTGAAATTAGAAAACACCAGCAATGATTCCTTAATACCGCTCTTCATTGCCTCTTGTTATATGAAATCTAAATGAACATGAGGCTCTGTTGACACCGTTTGGATGCTTTTAACCGTCTTCTCCTCTGAATTCTGCACTTTTAAATTGAATGATAAAAGTAAATTAATGTCATTTTATCTGGACAAGTGACTTTTGTGACTAGACAAGGGCCTCAAAAAGTACATCTCTAATGCCTTAATAGAAAAAAAAATGATTATATCCTCAAAATAACACGTTTTTTTGTTAAACTATGAGTCTGATATTTCACGTCATTTCACTTGAAAAATCTCTATTAAAATGCTTCAGCCCATCTGACCAAAATAAACACATCTGGTTTTTAACAAGGGTGAAGCCGCTGGTTAATTAGGGACACCTTTATCAATTACCTGTTGACCAATCAGAGAGAAGCACAGTGGAACCAGACGCTGAACAGCCTGTTTTTATGACCAAAACAGTTTGCATGTGCCTCGCTCAAGGGCACATCAACCTTGACCCAGTTACTGAGGTAGAGGGGAGCTACAAATGCACCCCCCCACCACCACCCAGATTCACCAGCTGTTGTATGAGATATGAATCCATCACCTACCGTTCCAGGGCTTGTTTACTGACCTGAGGGCTATTTTTACAAAGGTCCACATGTAAAACAAGTATGACTATGTCTGTCATTGTTGCCACTCAGTTCAGAACAAGGAACAACAAAGGAAAATGGAACTAGATTTACTTATGTATATATATATTTTTTTTTGAATGACTGCACAGTGTTCCCAAAAAGAGAGCATTGCTTTGCTGTTGCAGAATTCATTGCGTGTAAAACACTATGATGTAGAATAATCATTAAAATCCTTTTTTCATTTTGAAAATCAGACAAAAACTAAGTAACAATTGACCTCTAAAAACATAGAAATACATGAAAATTGACTTTAGTATTATCATGAAGTAAAATTATTGTGTATACTGTAAACTAAAAGACAAACAAATTTTCAATTAAGACTTAAAAAAAAATTCTTTTAAAGCATTTTACAGTGGAATCAGTTTGAATTTTACGACCTGTTGAACAGTGTCCTCTGGATTCCAAATGCTCTTCCTCTTTAAATCTTGATTAGCTTGACCTGTTGTGCTAATAAACAGCATCTTACGTATTGTTTCAGTAATGATGTGTCTCAGTATAATAATGTTAGCTAATGTTAACAGTTCTGGTAAAACTGTAACAAAACTACAAGCACTAAAAAATCAACAAAACAACTTCCCAACTAGGAAAGCCAGTGATTGTATTTGATTGGTCATGGAAATCCATGGTTACCCCTTGACGAAGCTGTTGTCAGCCCTGCTTCTTTGCCATCCAACCTACTAATGAAGCCAACTGGATCTGAATAACTTTTTGCTATTTGATAAAGGTAATGATGGTATGTGCAAAACACCAATGGGAAAATCTCTCAATCTACCTCTCTGTCATTTTCTGATGCCTTTTCCCTCTTTCTTGGTCTCTCTTCTTCTTCCTCATGTGCCTCGCTCTCTTCATCTCCATGTAATTCATCCCTCCTCTCCCTCTGCTCACCCTATAATCAAGTCTTTTTCATGTTGTTTTGCAAAGTGCCATGTGAATCTGTCCTGTGCTCCTCTTCCATCTCGCTCTTGTTCACCTTCTTGCATTTTCATTCTTTCTCTTCCTCCATATTTCCAATGTAAAGACTTGAGGAAATGTGTCCCTGTCAAGAAAGGACTTCCATTTATGGTCAATAGCAATTTCTAGATCCGAGCTCTATGTATTGGCCAGTACCGAGTGCCAATTTAATACATTACTTTATACACTCAGGCCATTTACTTTAAGGTCACAGGACAAAAGTGATCGTGACAGACTCCATTTTTCTTCATTACAGTGATCTGACATATTTCTGTGTATGAAAAAGGCCTAGAATCATCCTCTGCTTTGATTTCACCATGTTATCAGTGACTCTGAGATTTGTGCTTTAGCTTTGATGTAATTTTCCAGTGTTTTATCCATGACTGGACATGAGATGTGCATCGCTGGTGCCAGCAATGAATGTTTATTAGAACACTGATCAGACTGTCAGGGAGGTAAGCGATTATTTGGAGACCAGTGTCTCGTTCTGAATGAATAAAATTGAATTTACATACATTTTGATATTGCATTTAAGAAGTGAAAATAGTGCAGACAAAGACAACAAATCCATTCAGTGCCTTTTGTGATGACATATATGTTTTTTTGTGAACCATGTCAGTTGAAGTGTGTAGAACAGTCTCCATAGATTGTCTGATGTTCAGCAGGTGAACATCAAATATTCCCAGTTCTAGTGCGGGAAAGTCAGAGAGATTAGGGCTGAGAGATATAAAATTTTGTCAAATGCTCATGACATTTCCTCTTGATAAGGAAAGCAAACCCCAGACAGTGAGAGGAAAGGTGAAAAAGACAGCGAGGAGGGTAAATGTTTTAGAGTTTGTCTGCTTAGTTTAAAGTTCTGAAGCCCAGCAGCCAGATGGACAGAGGCTGGAGAAAGAGACAGAACATCATGACTGAGATTATGGTAAAGCAGGTTCCATGAGAAACCATTACAATTTGTTAAAAGGACAATGTGAAAAGCATGTTACTTCTTAACGATACGTCAGCAGAGTATATCCCACGGTTGAACCAGTTTTGAACAATTTTTAGCATTTTGACTCAATATAAATTGGTTTTGGGCCTGAAAAACTGGTTCCTAATTGGAACCCAAAAATAGCAGGGTCATTGACTTGAAGTAGGAGCTGAAGTTGAAGTTTCAGATTCTACAGGTCATTGTGCTTGATGACTAATGAAGACAGTAGCTCCCCTCACGTCTGTTTAAAATGCCGTCTGGTTCACTAGATAGCACAAAAGCTCCAAGAATCCCTTACAGAACCAGTTGAAGCACCAGAGCTAGCTAATTTGGTGGAAAAACACCCAGGTGTTCACACAGTGCCACTTGTATAGCAGCTGCTTGTCTTGTCGGATGATCGGACAGCATCTCTCCACACATCTCCACACACCTTTTCTGGATGGCAATTTTTGTGACTTCCTGGAACTCACAATCCAAAAAAATCAAGCCCACTTCTGGCTGTGCGTGGAGGTGTGAAAGTAGGTTGGATTTGAACTTTTCCATTAAGCTCTACCCTTTTTTAGTCTTCACCCAGTTATTTCTCTCACAACTAAGTGCAATACAATGAATGTCTTTTCTAAAAGTGCAATTATTCACATATTCAAAGAATATTGGGTCTCATGCTTGTCTATAAGAACAGACGTCTTATTCCTCCTGCAAGTGTGACCATTCAGAACTGCAGAACTACACTTTTACCATCAGATGTGTTTATTGTATACAACCTAATTTATTTCAAGTATACCTAATACTTTATTTGTTTTTTTAAACATATAATATTATGAAATGAAGAAGAAGAGTTAAATCTGTGGTGACGTTGTGATGCTGGAGCCAGGAAGCGTGTGGTATTATGAGTCTAAGGTCTATTTAAATTTAAAAAGATACTGATTGATAAACAGCTTTATTACCAGCCTTGTTATGACATATTTGCCTTCTCAAACAAGGTTTGATGGAACTTTATATCTAATGTGTATCTTAGCCTTCCATAAGGCCCCTGTAGAGCCCCGAAGGCAAGATAAGGTGTACAACCTGTCTTGACAGTAATTTGAGTTTAAGCCTGAGATTCATACCACATATCAGTCTCTCACACTCCCCATCCTCCCTGTCACTCGCTGCTGCACTATCTCATATAGCAGCATTGCTATAAAATTAATCTTTAAAAGATTTCTGATGTGGCATCTCTGACAGATTTGGAGAGGAGCCTGTGGAAAGAGAACTGTCACCATGTTGCAAACACACACTAGCATATTCAACTCTTTCTCTCTCTCTCTCTCACACACACACACACACACATATACACTCATAGACAGCTAACTGTCAGTAGTCCACTGTGTCATATAAAAGATGCAGCCACCCTCTGGGCGTCAGATGCCACACAGATCCAGACACATACATACACACATACACGGCGCTCAGCTGTCAGTCATTCACTGAGGAGGTGGGGTGCTGTATGCTTTTTTGCATACCGCATGTGTGAAAGAGCGTGTCTGTCAGTGTGCATGTGCATGTGTTGGTGTCTGCTTGCTCTGCCAGTAGTTGGAGAACCTGTCATTCATTATATCAGGCGGAAGAAGACATGAGGGACACACACTTGCAAATATGCACACACCAAATCCAAACAGTCTCAAAACAGTGCCATTTTGAATCTCATATCCATCCAGGCGTCCAATTTCGGTTGGCAAACACACATGGAGCGGCGACAGAGAGAGAGAGAAAGTGGGAGAGGGAGAGAGAGGGAGGGAGGAAGGGAGGAGTGACCGCAGGGAAAGTGGTTAGATGAGAGATAAAAGCAAAAGATGGAGAGAAAAGAAAGGAGGGAGAAGCTGAAACTAAAGAAGACTGAAAGATTGAGGGTAGAGGAGGCAGGAATCGTGGACAGGCAGACTGACGGAGAGGTTCAGACAGGCGTAGGTATGATGTGAGGTACAGAAGATGATGAGTGATGTGATGAGGCCACATGTGAATCAGTGTCCTTTTCAAGAGAGGAAAGCGAGATGAGAGGGGAGGAGGGGACAGGAGGAAAAGTAGAAGAACAAACAGAAAGTTAGAGCAACAAGGATGGAAGGCTCGTTTATCTAACGGGAAAAAAATCCAATATGTCCCTTTATATCAATTTCACAACATCAATAGCTGCTGTTGTCAGTGCAGGGAGAGCTTTTTAATGCAGAAAAAATTATAGAAGAAATACGATAGTAAATCATATCGAAAACCACCCAATTCATCCTTGAAGAAAGTAAAAAAATAGATTGCTGGGACCAGTTTGAATGCTAATAGTCACTTAATTTTACTCCCCTCAGTATTCATTCTGCGCCGCCGATTGAGACGATGAATGAGAGGATCCCACACATTTAATCATAGACGCTCTAGTTAAAACGTTCACCCCGATTCACTGAGTTAATGCATCAGCTCTGGCTGTGTTTGATCAATGGATGCATTTGTTGAAATCATGGCATGAAATTGCCTTTTTTTTTTTCATCAACACATCTCTAGTGGAACATTCCTACCAGACAATTTCATCATTTGAGCCCTGAGCTATTATTACCGGTGATTCGATTTGATTATTCATTGTTACTGTACAGTTTCATGTGCATCGACAAGAGTTAGTTTTCCCTTGTTAGAGTAGAACAAGCTGATTGAACACAGATTGGCTGTGTGCCGCAGTAGATAATGGATTTGATTTACTTGCCGGCTACAGTCAAACTTGTTCCAGGGTTTGGATGGTGTTTGGTGTTAATTTCAAGTCTTGATTGTAATGGATTTACCCCGGCTGTAGCTGTAATGTTTGTTTTATTGTACATGCTAGAGGAAACTGCTAAACTGCCTGTACTTAAAAACCTCTTTATTGTTCTGTGTATTTCTTAGAGGTTTGGCCAATTGAGCTTTCTCAGAACTGAGTAAAGCCAGAGGAATGCTTTTCTTAATTGAAACTATACAGGACATCTCAAGTTCATTACAGCTTGATAGAGATATCTTGAACCCTTAAGCGGTAATTTTGAAGTTTTGGCAGTTGTTTCTCTTGATTATGACATTTTACTCACCACTTTTGAGGATTCTAGAACTTGACAGTAACATTGCTGTTATTACCAGTAGAAATTATTACAAAAATTACAAAAAAGGACCAAATTTACTTTACAAATATGTTCCATTAACTTAATGTTGTGTAACATCCCTCAACTATTTGAGTCCCATGACCTTTTATCCTCAATCTGTAAACCTTATAAAGTCAATATGCAAAACAGAAGAAACACAGCAGCATAGCATTTATTTAAAGATGCTTCTGGCAGCAGCCTCAAATAACTGTGATTTGCCTTGGTGCAAATATTTCTCATGGGCCCTCCCACTTGCCCTAAACACAAGCAAATGTTGTTGCACTCACACATGGACATAAAACACATACAAAGCCAGGAGAGTGGTGTATATAGCAATTCCATTTGTGTTAAGACAGTTTTTAAAATTGCCATTGAGCAGTTGTAATGAAACCTAGGCCACACTGTCTGTGTGGCCTAAAATTGCTGAAAATTAAAAATCACTAGTCTTCATTGGCCCTTTGAGGCATCGGGGCCCTTTGAAGCAAATACAGTAACTTGCGCCAGTGGTTTCTGGCCACCCATCAAATCACCACAAACAACTCCTGAGTGAAATATCTGGTCCTTTAGCGGCCAAGTGCTCCAGTATGTTCACCAGCTAGTCACTAATGATGTCTGTCATGTGGTGCTGGGCTGGTAGCATGTTTTCGGCGTGTTGAGAGCTGTTTGGCTGAAAGCAGCTGCTTGGAATGAATGAAAACATTAAAGTCGTGAGCCAAATAACCAAAGCAATGAGCTCAAATGCTTCGTCAGATTAAAGGGAACAGCAGAGCTTTGCAATAATTTTCTCTTTCTCATAACCAGGATCAAGACCTTTCACATAACATGCAGATTTTAATTTATTGTTAATATAGGGATATTGATTGCGGCGGCTTTAACAAACAGCTGCCTCCTCCATGTGTGCATACACTCTTTTTTTTTTTTTCAATGCACAAAATTAAAACACGTTCTGATTTACTAGAGTTCTTATTTATTGTATAAGGCATGACTGGTGGGTTTTCAAAAAACCAATTAACCCACTGAAAGCTCAAATTAGCCTCCCCCTTACATCATGCAGTTGTGGATCCCACCTGGGGTGGGGGCAGAAACACTTTAATTGGCTCTCCAGTCTGAAAGATCGAAGGGGTTAAAGTGGTTATGTTGAGGCATTTGCTTACAGATGGTAATGAGTTCGGAGTGGTTAAGGTCAGGGTTAGGATCCAGAACAGACTTCATCTTTACCCACCCCCCACCCCCCCAACACATGTGCACATACACACACTACACACAAACAATTCCCTGACACCCCCAACCAATCTGATGGGAGAGAAGCGCTTTAGGCATTATAGGTTAAGGCCTCATCTAACACCCATGGGAAATCACAGCAAAACAATGAAGGGAGATGCACCGTGACTGATGATATTGGTGTGAAATAACACAGACCGAGTGACATACAAAGAGACAGCGGAGAGTGAGAGAAAATGATAGAAATAGGATGGAGCCACAGATAGAGGTTCAGTTAAATAGAGTGAAAAATTGACTTTAGAGAGAATGAAGCTAATATCGTCCCCTCCCCGATTTTCTGCCCTTTAGTTTGATGATCGCTGAACTTTGTATGTGCGTGCTGGACGGACTAAACGTCTGACTGGCTGTTCTTGTCTGTTAGAGTGTGAAACCGACTGTTTTATATACCGTCTGACTGTCTGCTTCACTGCTTGGACGGCTTGAGATCGAAATGTATGTGTATAGTATGTAAAGAGGTGCTAGAGTATGTTGAAAGGTGTTAAATTATGTGCCAGTCGGTATGCATAGAAGGTGTTTGAGTGGGTGTGTTTGGGTCCAGGGAGCAGATGCTGAAGCACTCATGAGGAAAAAACTGGCACTCCCTCCCTTATGCCCTGTTTTCATTCATCCATCCATCCATCCATCCATCCGTCTGGAATATATGCAAGTCCAGAAACTAAAAGATTATAAACCCTGAGTCCTTCAGAGTTTCCTTGAACATAGTTTCCAACAATCTATTTTTTCATTAACTTAAACCTTATTATTTGTCACACTTGATAATATCCAGTCCACACAGACCATGAACTCAACACATGCATATCAAGAAAAACAGTAATAATTAAACAACAATTTATAAAGAAACCTTAACCCCAACTCATTTTGTTGCTATTACACCTGCATAAATCAGAATTGGATGTTAACTATCTTTTTTTCATGCTGCTGTGGTTTGGAGCCCTGGTTTTTTTTTTTGGAAGCTCACAATTTTTGCTAGATTGTCTGTTTTTCTATTTTATAAGTACTCAAAATTAGCTCCAGGTAGCGTTAGAAGGGCATTTCTCCTCCTTGGTTGACTATCAGGCCATCCGAGGAAATGCCATTTTCAGTGGTCTTTTCCCCCTCCGTCCTTCCATCTCTTGGGAGTGGAAGACAAAGGAAAATAGAGAAGTGGGAAATTGAGAGGAAATAGAGAGAGAGAGAGAGAGAGAGAGAGAGGAGGAGAGAGGGAGAGCTGAGCAGAGGAAGAGGCAGAGAAGAAGGCAAAGGAAAAAACAGATGTGGTTCATTGAAGCGGCACCAGCCCACAGTCGGAGACAAAGACCTGAGAGCATGAGTGCATGATCCTCAACTAGCACGCTGGAAATTATAGACTGTGTGTGTGTATGTGTGTGTGCGTGTGAGGGAGAAGAGGGGAGAGAGAGATGGGGATAGCAGGACGGAGAGGTGAGAGACACAAAGAGACAGGAGGGAAAATGTGCAGGGATGTGAGATGAACTAAACAAGAAATAGAGCTTAGCAAGGAATTCCACACACACATACAGAGTGAGATGAAGTAACACATATTTAGCCAATATTTTTTTGTTTAAGGTTGCAAGCCAAGAAGCCAATTAATCATCAGACAGACTAATATCTTAATTTTTTTTTTGGAGCCATGGCTTCATAACCCTTTTGAGTTAAATTCTGCAAAGCTACATAAATAACACTAAATAAGATCCAAACATCAATACCATTCCAAAGCTGCGAGTTAATTGTTTTATATCCCACTGGTGAGTGGAATTATTTTAGTTTTGCCTTTGAATCCTCTATGCAGGTTTTGAACACCCAAACTGTTCATATTTGGATAATTTTGTGATCACAAAAGCACAATCTCCAAACACTGATACTGAGCTTACTTGGCTTGATTTTGATGTGTTTTTTAATTTCACATTTTCACCATCTGTGACAGAGAGACTCGCTGCTGCTGGATGAGTAGAAAGGAAATGATACCATTTATTTATTATTAGCAGCAGTCTGGTTTTAAGCTGTATTAAAGACCTGTCACCTCAGTGAAGTCATGCAGAGAATAGGATCATCAAACACAGCTGAATAGAGAGGGAGAACAAAAAAGTCTGTTTTCCTGTTAGATTTCATACTGACGTGGCAAAGTCCAACCATAAACAACTACCATCATGTTGATTTAGCTTCAGTACAAAGACAATGGAATTAAATGCAAAAATTCTACATTTTTGGACATGCTCTTGTGTTTCTCTCTTGCTGAATTGAATATAAGGAGTTGGATACGACTGTTAAATGCGATGACACATTCAGGAAATGGTTATCTTAGCTTAGCATGAAGAATGAAAGCAGGAGAAAGCAGCCAGCCTGACTGCCCAAAGTATGAAATCCCTTCTCTCAGCATCTCTTAAATTAGTTTTTTAAACCCTTATAAAAAAAAGTGCAAAAATGTGAAGTGAGTGCCAACAAATCCAGCAAAACTCCTTTAAAGTCACAACACGTTGTTCTTATGACTACATTCATGTTCAGATGCAGAGATTAGAGATGTTACAGGCAGATTTTGTGACCTTTGGACAGAATCAGACAATCTTATCCTCCTGGTTTCCGTTCCAAATGCAAATCTTAGATCACCATCGACGGCTACAGCTCCATAGCTACCACAGAGTGCAGTAAGTGCATTTCTCAAAACATCAAATGGCTCTTTTAAAGTAGATATGTTGAATATAAATAGTAATATTTGAAGCAGATTTGACATTGTTTTAAGCAAAGTTGTTAAAATAACTTCTTTGTCACTGTTGCTCTCTCCACTTAAACTTTTCACTCGTAAGACTGCTCATATTTTTTATTATTAAAGCTGTTTTTAAAATGCTCTCTGTTTTTGAACAAAGCTTTGTATTAATAAGTTATTAAAGTGATTGAAGTCGCAGCTTATTTTGTTCCTATATTCCACAAGTGGTTGGAAAAAGTAACTTGACCAAAATAGCAGCCTGGTGGAACACTTCTTCACATTATGTTCTTTTTCACAAAAGTGAGAGAATAGTGCAGAATTAGCAGCAGTGTATTCTGCTTTGCCTTGATGACATTTTGCCAAATTCAGCTTTTCACTGATAATTACTTTTGTGGGTTTTTTTATGTGTGTGTGCGTGTGTGTATGTGTGTGTTTGTTTGAGAGGCTCATTAGAAAAGCACTGATAGAGACTGTACTAAAATAATTATTGCCCTCCATTCAAACCCCATTTAAGAGAGAAAGGAAGAAGAAGAGAAAGAGTGGGAGCAGAGAAATGAGATTATGAAAGAAAAAGAGGTGAAGGAAGGGGAAGAGATTTAAAAAGAGAGGGAGAAAGATTTGGAGCAAGGCAGTGACGGTAAGAGACAAACAGAGGGAGAGTGATGTCAGACAGGGAGCAAGAGAGAAATTTAGAGAGATTTTTACTCATTAAAAAGAGGAGCACAACAAGGGGAGACGGCATTAATCAGAGCTCTGCGCTAATGAGGCATTTACTCATTACACTGAAATAGAGAGAGGCCACGGAACAAAAAGAGAGGGGAGAAAAAGGGGGACGGGCGAGGGAGAGAACGGATAAAGAGACCATACTATAAATTAATAGAGAAGAGTAGAGGAAAAAATTAAGTAAGAGAGAGAGAACAATGTGGAGGGAGGTGACAGAGTCAAGTGTGGATTTGCAGGGAGGATAAGTGATGAGTATACAGTAAGAAACAAACATATTTACTCAGGTGTTCTAAAAAAAACTGAATCCCTTTGGTTTTATTTGGAGACATGCCATTTGTGTACTTCAGTAGCATAAGGCGTATTAAAACCTGCCGTTAGAAGTGTTTCCTGGTTAAAAAAGCAACCTTTCCTACATTAATGTGAATATTTACCCCCTTATTTTAAGGTTAATCTAATATATCAGTTCATTTAACATGATTACAACTGATAGTGGCACTCTTTCTTCTACCAAGAATAACAGGATGGATAAAATAAAATTCAAATTTATGATTTTTTTTTCATCTCGGTACAAATATGTATCAGCACAGAAAAAAAGGCAAATGAGGTGAAAGTCATTTTTACTTTCAGCAGGCTTTTAAAGAGCATTAAGGCAGTGTAAGAGCAAACACACGTGTGTTTGCGAATGTGTGTATTATTGTGTGTCAGTGTGTTGCGCGTAGCTGCCTGTGGAATGATTAATGTCTCCTCTTGCTAAGTGGAGTCGTTAATATGTGCATTATTTAAAACCAAGACGACTATCATAACTGATTTATTGTGTGTCTTTCAGGCTTTTAGAATTAAAAAAGATTGAGGGGGAGCCAGAGCAGATCCCATACATTGCGACTGTGGGGGCTGCTGCCATGTGGTCTGTCTGCTGCTGCTGCTGCTGCTGTGAAATAAAACTGCAACAACAAGGGACAGAAAATGTTTATTTACTTACTTGCCGTCAGTTGTGCTATTCTTTATAGCTTCTGGCTGGAATCTTAAGTTATCTCTGCCAATGATGGGACTGCTCAAGCTGTGGAGGACAAGAGGAGCAAATAAAGAGAAGAAAATGTCTTAAAATCTGTGGAACAACTAAGCCGCGAGCGTAACAAGACTGAGACTGCACTAGCCAAGCCAGTGGATCTGTGATGCTTTCCTCTGATACAGCAATACTTTGACCTAAATGCTAATATCAGCATGCTAACGTGCACATAGTGAAATGTTTACATGCTTTTGTACAACTGGTGGTGTTTACCATTTCCCCCTCTCAGTTGCTAATTAGCACCAAACACAAACTATAGCTAAGGCTGATGGGAATACTATACATTTTGCAGTTTTTTCTCTTTTTTTACCATAAAAAAATCAATTAATGCAAAGTAAAAGGAAATATAAAGGGATGAACAATTGTAGTGCCTGTCATGTTGGAGATGTCTATTTATCTTCCATGATGGTTGAAAGCTTTGACTGTGAGGGGGGGTTAAAAAGTTAGGACTCATCAAAAGTCCTTATTTATCTGCTTGGCTCCATCAAAATCTGAACTTATTTCATGACAATCCATTGCAAGTTCACATAAAATTTAAAATATCATTCTAATGGCGGCAGGAGTGCGAGAGTCCAGGATCACAAAAGTCAGTCAGATTCATTCTTTATGAACATAAACAGATTTCTGAGATTTTACAGAAATCAATCTAGAATGTTGGGATATTTCAATTAAAGTTTCTATTTATGAATGCATGTTGTTTAAGTGGCTATAAAACCCCATAAACACCGCTGTGCTCCTTAATTTTTAATGGCACCCATAGTGTTGGGATTGTCCTGCTTCAGGAGAAATAAAACGAGGACAATAAATGGTGGCTGTGTTGCCTGAAACTGAAACAGCAACATTATAGTTACTGACCCTCCCATGACACCAAAAAGCCCCTCCCTCTTGGGATGAAATCATCATACAAGAGCTTTTGTTGCTTGAAAAAACACAAAATCAAAACTGATCTTCTCTCAGTCTCTTCCTCTGTCCTCTGTCAGCCTCTCTCTATCTGGCCTCCTCTCATCATTCCTCTCTCTCTCTGCCTTATTGTCCTTATCATAACCCTGCCCCAGCATGATTCAGACCTTGTCTGAGTTATCCCAAATTATTGGAATTATAAATCTGGGATCTATATTTAGCTCGAGCCAAACCCTCTCATCTCCGCTCCCTATATCTATCTCACAGGCCTCGATATGACAAACAGTTTGATTTTAATTAAAACTTGGTTAAAACCTGCCCCTACTCTCAGCCTGATGCCGACTTTTTCACGGTCTGCTTTGTGTCTGAGGATGTAAGATCGG
>JAQMCX010000023.1:10962439-10982555 GCA_029814765.1 Acanthurus leucopareius | reverse complement strand
GTTAAACCCCGCCCCCCCTCTCAGCCTGCTGCCGGCTTTGTCACGGTCTGCTGTGTGTCTGAGTATGTCATTCAACTCTCTCTCTCTCTCTCTCTCTCTCTCTCTCTCTCTCTCTCTCTCTCCCTGTCTGTCTCTGTCTCCCTCTGAATGTTTCCCACAGGACTCTGACCTTGTCCTGACGTTCAACCTGTCCATGCATCGCTCCTGGTGGATGGAGAACGGCCCGGGGTGCAGGGTGACACCCATCACCCCTCCTCCCTCCTGGGCACCCGAGGACCACCGATATATATCTATATCTGGCTGTCTGATGGATTTTCAGTTCATAGAGGTGGCTCACTCCTCACTGCAGATACTCCTGGCTGTAAGTACTCGGGCTAAATTGGTACTTTCTAAGTATGTACTGCAGTTTCAACCTTGAGTACCTGCATGTGGTATACACACTGTTAAATCTTGGCTCATGGCTCTTAACAGCCTGTTAAGCAGTAGGAGTGACCCAATGAGGGCAAATGTAGATATGATATAAAAAGAGGAAAAATGAACTATAACTATGACGTTTAGATCCCTGAAGCAAAAAAAAAAAAGAAAAGGAAAAATGCAAAAAATTACGATAATAATTGGATTAATCGTCATGGTATTTTTTAAATAAGAAATGATATTCTCATCTCAAAGAAAAGTTTCCCCAATTCACTAAACTATGCCTTTTATATTTTTCTAAAGTTTTTACTTTTAATCAGAAAATCTGTGTTGTGAGTCTCTATGTAATTGCTCAGGGAGGAAGTAAGAATGCGGTGGCTAAATCATGGTTTAATTTTTTTTTATTTCTGTGTGTTTGTGTGTGTTTGTGTGTGTTTGTGTGTGTTTGTGTGTGTGAGAAAGAGAGAGAGAGAAATGGTGCTTTGAAATGAATGCAATTATTCCATTGATGGTCCATACAGCCTACACTCTGTAGTACATTAAGTTTATTGATTCTTAAGTGTATTACATCCATGTGGACTTTTTTGTCCATTGCAATGGTTTAGGGAATTGTGGGTGATTGTGCAACTTTGTGGTATCCATTTTAAAGAAAATTAAAGCATCTAGGCTCCATTAAGTTAATAACTTCATACCCTCATCAACATTGTATGGGCTGGATGAGCCGCTTTAGAGACTTTCTATCTATCTCAGTTTTTTTGTGCATCTCTCTCTTGGTCTCTCTGTCTTATTTCATTATTCCAGAAACTGTTTCTTTCTCCCTCTGTTTCTCCCTGCCTGTTTCTTACCCGCCCTCTGTATTTCTTCCTCTTTTGCACTGTCAAACTGTGATAATTAGCAGGATCAAAAGAGACAGCAGAGAGAGAAATAAAGAGCAGGAATGAGGGAGGGCTGTCACTTTTCATCTCAGTCTCCTCTGTACTTTTCCTCAGTTTTTTTTTTCGGGACAAACACATGCATATGAATACAGACGCCGTAAACAAAACGCTTTATTGTGACTGCATGCGTCATTGCACCAGAAGAAAGGGAAAAGAAGTTTGGGAGTTTCACTGTCTACCTCTTTCTTTCTCTGTCTGTGTCTCCCTCTCTCTCTCTTAGCATGACTCTCTCTCTCTCTCTCTCTCTCTCTCTCACCGTCTCTCCTCATGCTCTCTCTGTCAATCGATAGTGGTACTTATAGTGTGGCAGAGTGCCAAACCACCACACAGCTGTACCACTGTCTCGCTGTAATTGGTGTGTGGAAACACTGTCATGCTCCATGAGCACACACTCAACAGTCTGACTGGTTCACCGGCTGACTGGCTGCCTGCTTCACTGTAATTGGTGGAAACACTGTCAGGGGCCTTAATAACATGCGTTTAACCAGTCGACTGGCTGACTAAGCGAGGAGGTTAGGGTTTGGTTGAGTTGAACTCAGACCTGTCCAGTTGTCTGCATTTTTACTTGCTAGCTAGCTAGCTGGTTAACTAATACTTTACTAAAAAAAAATGGGGAGACTGTGGTGATGGGTGAGGCTTATGTTTTTCCAGAAATAAAGGCACTTTTTGATGGACAGTATAAAAAAAGGAGGATAGTGTAGCCTGTGTCAGGACAGTGTGTTGCAGTTAGACAAGCCACTAGGCATTTCAGCTCCAAGATATTCACTCTACTTGGGGTTTTTTATTTTATTACTCCTTTTTTTTTCTTTAGCTGGGTGGTTGGTTGGGTATGTCACGGACTGGTTTGCTTCTCTAACTGGTCAACTGACCTTTTGAGTTTGTCTCTGGTTTGCAATTATAGGTTTATAATAGTTCATCTCACAAGAAGATTTGAAAATGAAAAAAATTCACATCTAGCTTCCAGCTTTAGGCATTGCCCCACTGTTCATTACATGTAATTCATACATATTATGTTGACTTTTTTGACAAATTCACTGATGTTACAAGCTGGTTGGTTGCTGCTTGACTCTTCCGGCAAATGACAGTTTTAAAAGTGCTGCTGGCTTAATTTTCCCAGCCAGAATACTCAATGGGGTTTCTTTACAATTCCATGCAGAGTATGAAGATCTGAGCTGAAACAGATCATAGGACTTTACTGAGGACCCAAAGAGTCTTTAGTGAAATTTTGGCTAGCGCCATCAATGCCAGACTGCAGCACAGTGGGGGAACGCGCAAGTATGTTTGCCGTGATCGCAGCTTTTTTTTATAAGTGTTTTTTCAGCTTTACTCTACCTGATAATTACACAGAATGATAATTAAATGATATTTCACAATAACAAGAAAAAAAAAACATCTATTATAAGGCTTCCCACTGGCTCAGTGGTCCAGAGAGCATGCCTGCAAGTAATTTAAGTGATTAGCACGACTTCAACCAGTGTGGATGAGCTAATCAGTGGAAATCACCCACTGTTGTTTTTATTTTGTCGTTGGAAAGTTAACCTGCACACACTCAGCCATCGACTGCACACCGATGAGTGACCTTGACTGTGAAATGTCAAGTGATAGCAGTTATCTTTTACTCAGCGGCTTGTAACACCTATTAGCCACACTGCAACACTTAACTGTGAGAATGTGCACCAATTACAACCACTTCACACTGAAAACTGAACTAAATTAACAATATCAACACCCCGAGTCAATTGTGAAATACCACAAATTGGCTCTTTGACTGGATTCTAGTGTAAAATCGAAATTGTTGAGATGGTTCTGTTAGAGTGCGATCAACAGGCAGTATCAACTTTTAAACACAGTGATGAACTTTGACCACCTGACACACTGTCCGAGTAAAGTTTTCAATTAAGGTTACTTTTTATACTGCATACTTTCATACAGAATACCATTTTTGTATGCTTTGATACTTTTGCTATGAAGTAAGCAATTCAAGGATGAGAGAGGTTGGCACTGGATTTGACTTTAATTGTGATTCATTTGTTATGCAGTACCAAACAGAACAAACAATATTAGATGAAAGTCATTAGATGTAATTATGGATCTCAGTATTGCATAAATTTTTCAATGCAGCTTTGACTAGCTGACAATATTATTTTTTGTCACAGATAATTGCATGTAGGACAAAATAGAGCAGAGCACTGTGAGTTTAAGCAGCGTCTTCGACACATAAACAGATTTAATCCAGTGAATGTGACACCTTCTTCACAGCACAATCTATCTGCAGTAGAATGATGCAGCTCTAATGGATTCCCTCCTTTGAGATTAATACATTTTCATGATAGAGTAATGCATCCAACACAAACAAGATTATCACACAGACAGACAAGAACTCGACAAAAAAGAATTCCTCATACACAGAGTGAAGGTTTTGGGTGTAGAGACGCAGGAAATGAGAGAGAAATTAATTATGGATCCAGATAAAATATTGTTGGTAAGTCAACTTGCGACCTGTGATTCATTTTTTTTGCAAACCTTAAGGGAGATGATGCAGTGGTGTCAGCAGTTTCCACTGCGATTGTTTTTGGCAAAATGCAACCTCACCTTCCCCCTCGTGGAGGACAAAGCACGTCACTTGGTGACTGACCTATAACTGCCTTTCCCATGGCATCTGTCCTTGCTTTTCTGAAAGGTCTCTTCCCATGACGCTCCCCCTGAATTTTTAGTCTCAGGCTATGCAGAACACATACTTGAGGTTTTCCCTTCCTTATCAAACAGCTGTTTGACATTTAGCTAATTTCTCCCTGAGCTCCTTTCAAAAGTTCCAGGTGTTATCAGAATCTCTGCTAAGAGAGCACATAACTTGATTATTAAAGGGGAGAACAATGATTCATTTGTTGTTTTTTTCAGCAACTATTTGGAAAATTGCAATGAAATTTGATGTAATTCAATTACGACCTGAGACCTGATGATCTTCTGTGGGTTTTTTTTCAAGTACCACCATGAGGTTCACATTCTTGGTTTTGAGTGTAATAACTAGACAACTCTTTCATGGATTGCAAGTAAACGTGTCAAGGTATTGATATTACCCACATAATGAATTGTAAATACTTTGGTTGTCCCTCAACTTTCCATGTGGAACCATCACCAGTCAAAATTTTACCTGATCCAATATTTTGGTTTAAGACTAAATACCAGTAAAACCACTGAGTGAAGCCTCAGTTTTGCTTTATGTTAAGTGCTAACAGGCAAATAGTGGCATGCTAGTAGGCTAAAGCAAGTAGGTAAAATAAAAGGTAGGACGCTGTGAAAGGAGAGTGTGTACCTGCAGTGCAGGAAGCCAAGTTTGCTGTCATTCAGAACATTCTGTTCAAGCTCTGAAAGGAAAAAATGTTACAGTCAGCTATTGAAAATTTGCAAGAACTTTTGACAGTCTATAACCTACACTTTCACTCTCCCCTGCATTGAGATAATGCCAGTAGGGTCTGCTGACTCGCTTTTACACAGCTAACTACATCATTTACCATGGCAGGAAGCACAACGTTTTTAAGAAATGGTATATATATATATACAGATATATATATATATATACACAAAATAAAATGTTTTTAGGCTCTGAAAGAGGCACACACAGGCTTTTGTGGGGTGCAGCAGTGAAGTTGTATAAGTTATTGCTCGACAGGCTGATCAGGGCAGGGATCCTGTCCACGCTGAAGTGGTGCTATTTCCATTTCCACTTGTCACACCCAACATCCTTCAGTTCTCCTGCAGTAACTAGGTAACCCTAATCCACAGACATAATTAAAAAAGGAACCAGCGTCTGTCTGAGAAACCTGGGAGCAGCTCGCTTTTAAATTCAGACCATCCAATTGCAGACAGAGCTCTGCGAATCAGGGCAGAAATGTTTACAGCAACAAAGAGAAGTCGGGGAGAATCTAAAATACTTGCTCACAAACTCACACACAAACTGTGGTCAGTCACCAGTGTTACAAATGTCACAAATTCACTGCATCCTCATAGATGGTTTGAAACTTGAACTTGATATATTTGCTGAGAAACGCCTCGTTGTGCTCACAGCTGGAAAATTTCAATTTTTAACAGTTTAAACAGTTGAAATATTAAAATAAGCTTAAGTAGCATTCGAGAAACAATTAGTGAAAGAATTAGAAATGGCAACAAGAATGGAATAGCTGAAAGAAATGGAAGCTGAAGGTGTTCGTGGAAGCACCAAATGAAGTTGAAGTGTTTATTTAATTTCAGTGTTGCATGTATTTGAAGGCTGAGAGGAGATAAGGTTTGATCTGAAATTTGAGCCATGAGAGCAGCTGAAATCATCAAACTTAGGACGAATTTAGGCTGGAAGTGTGAACACTGAGAGCACATGAACTCTTTGTTACACAGTGAGAGATGAAAGCAGTTTAAGTGTCAGTTTACTTGAGAGTAGTGATTGCAGTTACGTGAGCAAAAGAAACAGATATGAGAGAAGATGAAATAAAAAACTAACAGATTCACATATAATAAATAACAGTAATTTAATTAAGAAATAAATCATGTTGAAAATGAATAACTAAATCAGTACTTAATACTCAGCCTTTTTTTTTCCCCAGACAAAACCTTTGGTAAAACGTTTCCTTCTAAATATTTGCTGTCTCACTTCACTCGGCAGCAATGGAATAATCTGAATGCTGTGAGCTTCAATGTATGAGTCACTCTGAGAAACATATTGTAGACTCGAAAATATATAAATAAAGTTACCTTCAAGGGGAATGTCGGTTTCATCTGAAAACAACGCTGTGGGCTGAAAGCTGTGGTAGTTTTTTATCTTAATCTTAGTCATATCAACATCTGTTCTGGGCATGTACATCTATTTTTCAGAGAACTTTTCAGCCCTGCATAACTCAAAATGATAGATACTTAAGTTTACAGTTAACAGGAAAGTCCAAATATAACTGTAGGCACCAAAACTACTCCGACCCAGAACTCTGACAATAAATAGCATTAGGCACATACACATCAAAGCCCCAGAGCTAATATTGATGCTCCCCCGCTATCTTATTTGGACTTCGTCACATCTTGAGGAGATATAATCGGAGTTATTGTAAACAGGATATTATGTTTACATCTGCAACACCAAAATGCAATACTTGAGTATCCAGAATATTAACAGGATATTGATGTGCAGGGAAAGGCGCTCTGTCTCAGCAGATCAAATGTGCTCTATTGCAGGGCGGCACAGCTCTCTGCACCCTGTTCAGGGATACTAACAAAACTGCACCCAAAAGTCATTTTCAGAGGCAATGAGCCTGCAGAAGACAGAACAGGCTCCACTTCAACTGTTATTGCATGTGACAGAAAACTCGCCTAACTTTGGAGAGCCTTTTAAACAACATTTTGACTTTGTAACATTAAAATGCTTCAAGTAAACACTTGTCGAAAATTATTTTAGCAGTGGAGGACATCATCAGAATCTTTCAAAATAAAGGTATTTTGCTAAATTGCTGTCTCCACTAGTGCACCTGGGATTTTTTCAGAATCTCTGAGCAGTGTTTTTTTTTGTTTTTTGTTTTTTTTATAAGGTATCTCCGATACATAACGTCTCGCATTGATTTCACACCATTGTAGATACCAATGCTGGTTCTAGCAGCATTGTCTTCGCCCAGTATTTGGTCAACTTCAAGTAAATTCATCCCCCACTGAGCAGAAGACTATATTTCTGTGGCTCAGCTGTTGTCAGAAACAGAGGAGATAAGTGGAGAAACAGGAGGAGAGAATATATTTATATATTTCATTATATATACACATAATGGAATTATGTAAGATTGTTTCGTAAGTACAAGTGTCATCTGTCATTCCACTGTCATGGTTAAGGACAGAATAATGACTTCATACAAGATATCAAGCTTCAATGGATGTGTTCAAATAAAAAATGATCGTAACACACTTATTACAATATTTACACAATGTCCATGTTTCCTTGAACTGTCAGTAGACAGAGAGAGGCTGGGGAAATGCCCCCTATGATTAGTTTAGCCTTGGCAGATGTTAATCCTGTTTTGGGTGATAGTAGGAAGGTCCTAAGTGTTTTTACTGAGTGTTCATTGGTTACATCTACACAGCATGTAAATAGACACAAAAATGCACCAATTATGCATGGTGAGAAAAAACCCTAGGCTCTCTCCTCGGCCTAATATTGGTCACTGTGAGTAAAATGAGACTAAGGACACAGAAGAGGAGAATCTGTGAATTCTAAGGATTTTTAAATTACATTCTTTTGCCATTTTATCACAAAAATATGAATAGAAATTTTGTAAAAAAAAAAATGTGTTGGCACACACACCTCAGAGCGTTATGTAGGAAGAGTGAAAGAAAGGGAGGCAGGAAGGAAGGAAAGAGTTAGACAGGGAAAAAAAGGAGTGAGGAGAAAGGTGCTGTGGGAGCTGAACATTATTTAGACTAAATGAGGTCAAGACCTTGAGATATACACTGAATCTCAAATGTAGTTGCCCACATTTGCAGCTCACTGTGTGTTTATTCGCTTGTGTATGGCTGTGTGTGTGTGTGTGTGTGTTGGCATGTGTCCACGTAGTCAATAGAATACCAACCAGGTCAATGTCATTTTTCCTGCACTTAAAGCCTTATTTGAACAATAAGGCCTCAATATTCAGGGTAATATGTTAGTTTATTACCTCATATAAACACATACGCTTCCATCAGTGTCTGCCTCTTACCACAACCCCTCTGTACCTCCAGCCATCTCTCCTTTCTCCTCTATTATTGCAGGGTAATAAGGTCACCAAATAGCAGACCCTACATTAAACACACCTTCCTGCATCCATGCTCCAATCAACCTCCTCTTGCAGGTCGCCTTGGAAACAGGCAGCCAATTGGAGAGCAGTTTAGAGAGCAAAGGTGTTCTGCTAGTGTGCACTGCTACATGACTGTCTAAACACTGCACACACAGACACCTTTAATGCTTTTTTTTGTAACAATGACAAGGCGCCAAAAACACAGCGCTGTGCCTTTCTGATAGTTCAATATGCAGCCGCTATTATTTTTCAGGTTTGTGAATGGCTTCAAACAGAGGTAACTACCATGAGGGAGAACAATGTGAGGTACACCTCTGCGCTTAGCTACAAGCCCGACACAACAAAGCCCCGTCAGAGTGGGAGGTCGTGTGAGGTTTTCATTTTGACGAGCAAATACGGAACTATCTACCTTGACATCGTAATAGCAAAGCAATATAGGGAGCTGAAAATTCAATTTCAGTGATCACAATCTCACTTATGTTAACCCTCAGCTCCATAATGGAGACATGGTTGTGACAATTCTTTTTTTTTTTTTTTTTTATAGTCGTAAGGTTGGAGGATGTGTATTAAAACTGTGTCAGTTTAACTCTAAAGCCACGAAACTGGAGGCTAACCTTGTGGTTGTCATTGAAGATGCCCGACATTCTGTGTGTGTGTGTGTGTGTGTGTGTGTCCATTGATTCAAATGCTCTATTTTGGAGAAAAATACCTCTGCACTGTTCTGCTCCACTTACACCAACACCTGTTTGTTCCAACTATTTGCTATTTGTTTGATAACCATGCTCTATCTATCTATCTATCTATCTATCTATCTATCTATCTATCTATCTATCTATCTATCTATCTATCTATCTATCTATCTCAAAAGAATAATCCCTCCCTTGTTGCTCTCTCGTTTGTAGTTGATGGGGTTCATCTACGCCTGCTACGTGGTCAAGCTCATTTCAGAGGAAGAAGACAGTTGTAAGTAAACAGTCACAGATGCACTTACACACACATGCATACACACATACATTTTAAAGTACCCCTCCTTCTGAAATGAATGAATGAATTAATGTTTTTTAGCATTTTTCTGTGAAAGTACAAGTTTCTCAATTAATCCATTGTTTGCTAAGCTGACCTTATTGCTGGTGTTTCTTTCAAACATAACCCCATTAGGCTTACAAGCTTACAAGCTTACAAGCTTACATTTATGTTCATTTTCTCAAACATAATGTTTTTACTTGTAAATAGTGTAGGCTCTGGTCTTGTGGCCCAAAAACTGCCCAGGAGCATTGCAAAGATGGCGGCTGAGTAGCAGGACTCGCCTAAAAGTATTCCGTGTTAACTGACCTGAATCCAACAAAGATCCAGTGAGCCACTAACACTGGGTGCTCTGATAAGCACCCAAAACCTGTTTACTGTGGAGTTTTTATGGTGATGTAACCTGCATGAAATGATTTGCTCTTTGCCCTCGGACATTACACTTGGCTGCTACCATACAGTTGGTAGTAATCTCATTAGCAGGACATGCTAACAGTGGCGGCTTACACTGATGCATTTAAACGTATTGTTTTCTTGTGTATTTCTTATACTCTGTTTTAAGTATCAGTCATCTTGCAGCCCCATGCACGCTGCTTCAACATGTGCAGAAACAAGTAGACATTGACACTTGGCTGCTCTGCAAAGTGTCAAATTTGAATGTGTTTGTTAAAGCAGCTTGGTTGGTTTGAGTTTACATATCTGTTGCTTCTGACTCAAACTCCTGAAGTAAATACAGTCCGCGCCTCGCTTTTCTCTCCATTCCACTTTCATTTATTGTCTTTGTAACGAAGCAGCCCGTTTGAATGAAGCCGTATCGGACTAAGGGCTTTTTCTGACCCTTACACAGAATTCAAAGTGGAACTCGTAGCCTGCAGCTTTTAAGCAACCAGCAGCCCATTCATTTACAGTTACACATGGAGAAGGAGGAGAGGGAGTGTGAAGGACAAGCAGAGCTGGGTAGATTCATGCAAGATCAAAGTTGTTTATGCCTCTCTCCCACTCTTTCAACCACCATCACCAAGCAACAGTTACAGGGAGAAAAATCTAAAAGGGGTAAAGAAGTAAAGAACATTAGAGATAATCACCCATCCAACATCATTTATCCTTATTCAGTCTTTTATTAAGAGATCAATTCATCAGTACAACCAAGTTGATTGGGAGGTGTGAGGCTTCTACAGTAAAAGGCAAGATCAAACTGCATTTAGTAAGCATTTTAACAAGCTGGATAAATTGCATTCGAGGTGTGGTGCCAGTGAGAGACGAGCGAAACGAGGCAAATCATCATGTTAATTCTGCGATTGTTGTATTCTGAGCGCAGGTTGCGTCTGTGAGAATTAACTTAGATGAGCCCATTTACCTGAGGCCATCAGTTTAGTTATTCCATTAAAGGAGGCGCAGCTCCCGCAGGACAATCAATACCCAAACATGTCTTATTTAACACTGAATTGAGGATGCTGTTTGCTATTACATAAATATTGATAGGTAATAAATGCAGGCAGGATCAGTGAAAATAGAAGGAGACAAGATTTTCCTGCTTTTCTTCCCACCCAAAGCAGATTTGGGATTGGGATTGATGCAGGGAAATGATCTCATTTTGCTATAAACTTATGGGCGAGGGTTGGATGCAGGATCACCTGGGAGGATCACCTCCTGGAGGCTCTCGGTGTGAAAACATAACCTCTGTGTTCAGGGACGTCACAGATCAACATTAAATCACTAAATTGTTAGAGAAAAGAGCTAACACTGGATTTATCTCCTTTTTATGGAACATCATTTAGTTTCAGGGTTTATTTAAAAAAAAAATTGAACTGCATTTTATTAAGCTTTATGATGACAGGAACTCTGAAATGCCACTTGTTCCATGTCTAAATTATTAATGTCCAACAGTTACTGTTTTTCTGTATTTTGGCCCTTGGCTCTCAAAGCTGCACGGTCCTGCTTCATTTTGCACCTTGAGAATGAGTTTGTTGGACAAAGCAACAATTTCAGATGAGAAAGAGCTTTAGTAAAATATTTTTTAGGACTTTTACTTGTTAAATCAATCTCATCTCACTGTAGCAACTGAAATCTTAGGCAGAAGTTTCTTTTTTTTTACAGTTCTTAAACAATTTTTTTGTCACAAAAACCCCAATTTCCCAATCAGCTTCTTACTAATAATGATGGAATCCTTAACAAGCACAAGCACTTTCATTGCCTGCACAATCAATCACATGTTTTCAAACCACACTGAAACATAACTTCAGCTTTGATTGTTTCTAATTTAATCATGAATATTTATAATAATGTTATGAAGAAAAACTTACCATTTGTCACATGATTTTAGGGGTTTTAATGCATTTAGACACATTTCAGGGCCCTTCATCATCAGCAAGCCATTTATTAATCAAACCTAATGCTGTTAGCCTAGCATGTTACCACGCTATCACTCGACTAACACATGGGGATAAATGCATTCATGCTTACGTTTACACCTTTGAGCAATTTAGAGCTTTTAGTTCAATTCAACCTCATGTCTTTTGACTATAGGAGGAAACAAGAGTATGAAATGTGGAAAAACATTCAAACTGCTAACAAATGAGAGCTAATACTATAAGCCAGAAGTAATTTCCTCACACCTTCTCAAGGGACAAATGTTATCCGAAGAAATCAGATTCAACTCGAGGTTTCGGGCTGCTGTTAGGGCTTAATGAATACGTATGCAACGGCACCTCAGTATCACACGCATCATTTTCATGTGACCAAAAGAAAAGTTTCTGCATAATAATTTTGGATCTCATTGTAATCTTCATGTTGCCAAGTCTTAGCGTCTGAATGTGGCTGTGGAAAGCGCAGTGCGATATTGCAGTCTGGGAGACTAAACAATAATCAGGAGGCTTTGTTAGGAAATGCGCCTTGGGTGAAGAAGCTAATGCTCACTGAGGACCTATGAAGGTTTTGAGATGCTGAGGAAGCTAATTACTCTGATAATTATTCTGTGCATGTGTGAGCGAGTGTGTGTGTGAGTGTGTTTAAGTGTGTGTGTGTATAGGATGTGTGTGGTTGTATCTGCGTGTGGGAGATTAATCATAATAGTCAGCCTTATCTGTCTCACGGCTACTCAAATGTGTCAGACAGTCTTACTGAACACATTAACAACACACATACAGACACACAAACCCTGTCATAACTACTGCAATCTGCGATGATCAGTGTTTCTGGAAGTGGAAGTGTTCTAAAAGTTTTTGTCCATAATAAACATTCACATTTGGGAAATAATTAGATACCACAATAATTTGAAATAATTTGATCCTATAAAAACAAGAAATCTGTCGACTGTTGTTTCAGAAATGTTTATCAGATCAAAATTGCAAGTTCTGGTTCCTGTGAATTGTGTCATTTCTGCACCCACATCGGACAAACCTGAGGCTTGTGCATAACATACCTGAATTTTTAAATTGGGCCAGTGCAGTTTGATAGGAAGCACACTGACAAGGTTAGAGGCTCCATTTCCTCTCGTGTTCAAAGGGTCGAGCACGGCAGAAACTCTGCTGAGACTGTTTGACTGCAGCATGAATCAGCAGGAAACCATTACCGTTCACACCAGGCCATTCTTCCACAAAAAGGATCAAGACAAAGCAGGAGTACATCAAGCACAGGCAATGGCTCTGCATTGTCTGTGCAGAACAGCAATAATGAGCCGAGTGATTTTAAAATATCACAGCATTGCAACGTTCAAGGAAAAAATGCTGTAAGACAAAGAAAATCATCTTTTGTCCCGTCGTGTGGTGGAATCAAAATTTCACATGAATGCATTACGAGGATTAGGGAAGATGTGTGAAAACCCTCAGCTTATGTGTGGTGATGTTGATGAATTTTTGCACAACTTCAACAGGCTTTAAAAAACAAGAGAGGCATGTGAGGACAGATACCTTGACCCACACACTTGAAAGGCTATTAAAAATTCAAACCGACCATTTTTATGCTGAATTTCTGCATTAATTAAATGATTCTTCAGTTGAATAACTGTTTGGATTTTAATCTAAGTTTAAGATAGGCCATTTGTTAAAAAAAGATGAGCCTTTGCTAAGCCTTTTGGAGACCATTGATCAGTTTACATTAATCAGTTTACATTTATGCAAACAGATAGCCTGTTTGCTTTTGGGACATTTGGTTTGCACCCAATATACAATCTGTGCTTTCTACATATTTGATTATATTTGCAGCAAAGATGTTTGCATGGCCTCCTACTGCTGCACAGCTGTTCCCCCAAGGCCAATAAAATTTTATCCCCTCTTATCTTATTTTCTTCTATGCCAAAGTTGGATACCACTCTTATTTCTGTCCTTTTGACATATGAGTAAACAGCTGCTTAGCTTAGCTTAGCTTAGCATAAAGGCAAGAAACAGAGGAGAAAACAGCTAACCCTGTGCTTAATTTTGTTCATTTTAACTCCACAAAAACAAAGAGATAAAAAGGGGAATTTTGTGATTTTAAGGCAAGTTATTTGTTAAAAACCAAAAATATGTATACTATACTTACCCTCATAAAACTAAAAAGTGACATTTAAAGGTGTTTGAAAGCTGTTTTTATGTTTTGAGAGCAAGGCAAGCTGTTTCCCCTTTGTTTCTGGTCTTTGTGCTAAGCTATGCTAACCAGCTGTTGGCTGTAGCTTCATATTTTGCCTCCAGACATGAAAGTATCAGTGTTCTGATTTATCTATCTGCAAGCAGGCAAAGGAGTGTATTTTACAAAATGTCAGCCTATGCCTTTAAAAGGAGCATCAGCATTATACCCACCATGCTCATCATGATGAGATGTAACGGTATGATTACATAACAGCTCCATACATATTCATTCATTATGTAATTTATTTGATTCTTTTTTATACCATACACAAACTAATCAGTGAAATCAGTGCATTTGTTGGTATTGCCTGACTGTGTTTGAATGCTGTCTCCTACATGATGTTTGGACTTACATCCCTGCTTATTGCAGGCTTATGCTATACTCAAAGCTGCTTTCATCTCCGCAGTGACAGCCAAACTCCACATTGTACTTGATGTTATGAAATCCCACTGAATAAATAAGAAAGTATGCTGCTGATCAAGGCAAGGAAGTACCCTTTTATGGGCTCTACAACATCAAAGTGAAAAAATATCATGGCTTCCTCTCTTCAAAAGTCCAGACTCTCTGCCTTAGTGTGAGGAAAGCAACCACCTGCTGGCAGCTCCTCAGCCTGAGAATCTTTGGAGCTCTCCTGGATAATTTAACAGTTAAGAGTATTCTCAAGGCATAAATATATCGGCTGCATAAGTCTGAGTCTTCCTCCTAAAAATAGATTTAGATTTGCATCACAGGATTTTCATACAGCTGAGTCCAAATTGTCACTAGAAGCAGTTGTATGCCTCCAGCCCTGATTAGCGAGCAGCGGCGACAGAGGTGGTGGTTCTGGTACAAAATGTCCTGTTGAGACCCGTGTAGGTGTAGGAGGCCTAATGCAATAATAATTTGTAGCGGGAGGTTTGCAATCAGATAATAACAAAGGCTTACACTTTTCTCTAATTGTTGTGGGTTTTTTTTGCAGTTGATTTTATAGGCGGGTTCGACTCGTATGGTTACCAGGGGCCTCAGAAGACCTCCCACCTTCAACTACAGCCCATGTACATGTAAGTATAGCCACTATGTCTATTTATCAACACATCTGTCTTTAAAAGAACCTTGGTTGAAATGCTGCCATGTTTTATCACATACCCAGAACATTAGTCTTAAATATGAAGATTAAATAGCATAAATTATTCTGAGTTGATATCAAAAATTCACTCTTCATTCCTCGCCGTCTTAAATCTTTTTAACTGTAAATACATGAAACACACTCCAGATCCTCAGGCCAACCCCCATCAGCGACAGCCCACCGTGTGTAGGGGCTTATTTTCGTCCGTGTCTGATATCTTGAGTTCTGCAGCGAGTGAGATAAAAGCACACATGTAAGCGCACATTGCTGTATCAGCATAAGCGCCTATCATTCATCATACCCAAGGTCTCATCAGTTAGCACCGTTGTAGGACTTTCATCACTCTCCTCACACATGGCAACCAAAGGTGGAGTAAATGATGAAAGCAGCTGTATCCTTGATGTCATTCTTGCTGGAGCGGTGTTTCATCATTAGCGATTTTACCCACATTGACTAAAAATGGCCTCCTTCTGAGAGTTGTTGTGTGATGAAAAGGGTTTTGTTGTGTCTGAGGCTTTTGTTTTATATCTCTGTGGGCTGGATTCCAGTTTGTATGGTGATTTCCTGAGATTGAAACCACAGATTCCAGTTTCATGGACATTTTCAGCGATTCTTAAGCCAGAGAACCGAAAGGATAACACAAAATGAGTCCGAGTCCAGGCACAGACAGCCCAGCATCAATCTCTCTGTCTCACTTTATCTTGTGAAAAGCGCCAAGCAATACAGAAAAAGCTACACCACTGTAACAGACAACAATACGCAATAATGGTGATTCAACTGATGCACAGCAGACAGGTGATCAATAGCTGGTTTTATTAGAGAAAAGAGCCACAGCAAATTAGACAGAGGTACAGACGGACAGAGCGAGAGATGGAGAAAGAGATATTGAGATCAAGATGGCTGAGAGACCAACAGACAGAAAGAGAGAGAGAGAGAGAGAGAGAGAGAGGAGGAGAAGAGAAGAAACACAGAGTGATGGATGAAACGTAAGACTAAACAAAGAAGAGAGGCAATAAAGGGCCATTCTGTAGTTTTATATGTCCCCTGTGGAAGTCATAACACAGATCATAAATCATCGACCCCCAAGATAATGGCTACAAACACACAGACACACACACATGCACACACAAACGCGCACACACGCACTTATACACAAGAGCTGAGGCATGAATACACATATCTATGCACACACAGATACGGGCACTTACAAATAAAAACACAAACACACCAAGACACACGGTAAATGTGCTGATAGACATCTTGTGCATGCACATGAATGTAAGCGCACATATAGACACACACACATATGTGCTCACACCCCCACACTCACATAAACACCATCAATATGCTATCATTGTTCCCCAGCTGTTGTCCCTTCACTTTGGTGTTTATTGGCTCTGGCCAGAGGGACCAATAAAGAAGCATCAGCTGTATGGTCCCAATGGAAACATCTCCTCGCAAGACACACACTCAACCACCCACTCACACCTACAAACACACACACACACACACAAATATAACAGCAACAACAATTATCGCCCCCAGAATTTTGTACAAGTATGCACTTCCTTGCAGAAGGAAAAAAATACTCCTAGATCAACTTATTGTTGACCTGTTTCTCTGCAAGCATTCAAATGAGAGCAGAATTGAGCTTAATCCCAAACACATCCCTGCACCTGAAAAATAAAAAATAACTACACAGAGCCCAAATGTTTCTGATCATAGAAATCTTGATTAATTTTCTACAAAACTGATATTTATTTCTGCATTGTTTTGACATCAGTGATTAAGCTCTTGGTTGCATTTGTAGCCGGTTGATTTTGTACAGATCTCTGAAAAAATTATATTTGGGACTTGCGCAGTATCACTGGACTTTGTCAATATAGATAATTAATTAAAAGGAAAAAAAATTGGCGAGAAATGAAAGATACTGAAATTAGGAGTAGATTGATATCAGTGCATTGGCAGGAAATTTCATCCAAGAGTTAGATTCATTACAGGCACACAAGAGCTGTGCTAATATGAGAGAATATGTAACTTCAACAGAGGCCACAGCAGCTCTGTGACAGAAATGCTCAAACTAAATAATACCACTATTATAACTTCTCTTTAGAATTTAAATAAATTCTAAGTGATTGTAGCAGTGACACACGTAGAGAAGATTCATGAAGTCGGGAACAAAACCCCAGCAATTTCTGTTATACAGCATTATTTACTCAAAATTAGCTTACATGAGATACTATAAACTAGAGGTCATGTGAGACCAAGTAAAGCTGTTGCAGCAACATAGAAAAATATTAATTACTTTAATCACTGTTATTAACACCACTAACATTTATAGGTGTTAATGTATCAAATCCAGTCAACTCATGAGGGTGACAATGTGTTTTTTTATGTATTATTATCTTTTATAAAACACACAGGGCCTCTGAACTTCCCACCAACACCATGTTTTTCAGCTTATTTTCCCCAGACGAACACTCATTAAGGACTATACTGCAAAATGCACTGCAAAGCATTTCATCATGAACCTCTTAATCTCCTTTGTTCTCAATTAGGCCTCAGCTTTCTCCAGAAGCATTAAAGTTTATAAAAAATAAAAAAATTCCTAGTGTACAGTGCAAAAAGGTTGCTTTATGTTATATATGTGATTGTTCTGAGGCTGATAATCAACATGCCTTCTATTTATGACTTGCCACTTGCAGTTTTAGAGGTTTACATAAGCATTTACTTTTAGATCCAGTCGGTTTTTTTACTCTGCCCTCTCTCTCCTCTTCATACAGGTCGAAGTAAACCCAGGAGCTACTCCAGGAGTGCTGCCTTACCAACCACCACTGCTTAACATCCTGCTTTTACTACTCCAACTGTCTTTTTAACAAACAACAGCCAAGACACAGACAGGTAGACGGAACATGGAAGACACCAGGATATATTCTGAGTTTCTATCTACAAACCCCCACAGTCAGATTGCTCTCCTGGTCTGCCTGTCTGCTGTTTTATAATGGAGTTAGGTCTGTTCCTGATGAAACACAGGCCTCGTGTGGCTGAACACAGTAACTGCAGGACACGTGTGCCGCACCAGTACTGGCAGCTCTGATAACAACTGCATTATTATTATTTTTCGGTCTCTGAGGGACGCAATTGGGAGCCAATGACTTGCTTCCTCTAGCGCTGTTGGGTATCTGCATTGTGAAAGAAACCAAAGAGGGCACGACTCATTGGTAAATTACCGACGCATTTCATCAGGCTTCCAAGGAGATCTAATGGAGTTCTGCCGTCAGAAATACATTAACATGGAACCTGTTTCTTCAGATTACTGCAGATATCAGCCAGTGTCTCCAGCACTGTGGTGTCTAACAGCTCTCAAATGCAGATATGCCCGACCAAAGAGTTTAGAAAAACCCCAGAGAGGAACTTGTTGCTCTTTGTGCCTGATAGATTGGACACTGAACTTCCAACCGTCAAACATCAACTAACAAGACTACCGATATAGGAATGTCCAACACCTTTTTTTTTTCTAAAAAAAAATAAATAAATCCTTTTTGGTGCATTTGGGTTCTTGTTGCAAACAGTGACTGTGGCCGCACTCGAGCACGAGTCCACTGAAGCCACAAACATTGAATGTTCAGTAACAGTGTGATGTGTAGATTAACATACTTTTCTTTCATATGTGCATGTGTACAGGAAAACAGATACACATTCACATACACAGGCATTAAGTAATGCATATGTGGAATCGCACATGCATGCACACACACACACACACACACACACACACACACACACACACAAATACATACACATAAATAACAGATGAATTAACATTAACTTTTTTTACTACTAATGTGAATCTTAATGTTTACAATAGAATTGCAGTCTGCCGGACAGAAAGACTGAACTCCTGACGGTTAGATGCAACAGGTGGACAGACAGGCAAGACTGAGAGACAGACAGGACTCAGGAGAGATGACTGACATTTTTTAAATGCAGCCCAAAGGCTATTGGGTGTTTTCTGCCATATTAAAACAGACCAGGCTGTTGCTCCAGATGGGACTTTTGGTCTCTTTCTGTCTAAATATTTTGTCTTCCATTTAAGACAGACTGGCAGATGTAGAAAGAGACAGAACATGACAAAGAAAACAACCACCCAAGAGGGATTGAGGTCAGTTAAGTTTGCCGTCGATCTCAGACCTTTTTTAGCTCTCAATGCCAAGCTTCTGTTGTCACTCGCCCATCTCTTTCAGCAGGCTTTTTTTTTCTCCCTTTTTCTCAATTACAAAAAAAAAAGCTTGAAGCCCAGAAGCTGCCTGAGCAGCCTGATCTGCCGCATTCACGTCTTACTCAAACAGAAATAGTTCAAGAGCAGCCAAAAAATCCTCTCACAGGCAAGAAAAGACATGCCCTTTACAGAAATGACAATCACAGTCAGAGTGGCCTGGATCTTGTCATGGTTAGCATTTTTTTCTATCTTAAAAAAAAAAAAAAAAGTGCTGTCATCTTGTGGGGACAGAGAGGCATCTAAATTAGATTATTGATTAATTATTTATTGTTTAGGTTTGGAGAGAAATGAAACGGCTGAATCTTGACACTGACTGTACATGTTCGCCCTCGCCTGCAGACTAACGAGGACAAACATTATACCGGAGAGACGGCAGGGACTTTGCAGCCCCCCCCCACCACCTCGCCCCCCACCCCCCCTCCCACCACCACCATGTCCCCACTACTCGAATTTTAATGCTGAAAGTGCCAACTATATCAACACATGGATATCTGTAGAGATGGTTTCTGAAAGCCACAGACTGGGACCAAAAATAATGGGTCTCAGGTTCACTTTACTCGGGTTTCAAGCGAAAGGAAAAATAAAGAGGATAGAAATTGAAAAAAAATCCCATTTGCATTCCAGCCAGCCAGCAGGTTTTTTTGGGGTTTTTTTTGGTTTTTTTTTGCTCGCCTTTTACTCTGCTCAGAAAAAAAAAATCAACCGATTCCCTCCGGAAATGTGACTAAACGTGTTGCATTTGTGTTTAAAAATCACTGGACCAAATGTTTGAGGCCTTCTCTGTCAACCAAGGCACATTTCTGGGTGCAAGCACTGGCTTCTCTTGACATAAGGATGGACTAACAAACTGTTTTCCCCCTCTACAAACTGATCTCAAAGTCCACCTTGCTGGGGGGGGGGGGGGGGGGGGGGGGGGGGGGGGGGGGGGGGGGGGGGGGGGGGGGGGGGGGGGGGGGGGGGG
>JAQMCX010000023.1:10896114-10961114 GCA_029814765.1 Acanthurus leucopareius | reverse complement strand
CATCTGTACAGAGAGAGTTAAACATTTCCAGGAGAAGCTGGAGTTGTTATTTTGTTGAATGGTGTCAATAAACTTTCAGTCAAGCCTTTGTCTCTCAATCTGTCAATCTGTACTCCAGTCCGAAGCTTTACAGTTATGACAAGAGGAAACCAGAGGGAATTGAGGAGACAGTGGACAATGAAAGTCCGTATGACGTCCTCTGATCTGACCTTTCAGGCGTTTTTTTCAAACTGTCATTTTTCAAACTTTCAATGGCCTCAACTTATTGATATCTGATACATTACACATGTGAATGACAAAGCATCCATAGTGAGAGTCATTTATTTAAGAGTTAAAGGATGCTTTAATGCCTTTATGTGTTTTTATGTTTAAGTTTTAAAGGAAAATCGCTAAAATGACTGAAATAAAGATAAACAGGATCCTAAGAGACAGCTATTCAAAACAAAACCTCCAACAGCTTCATTCAATCATTTCCACAAAGCACTATTGTTGATTTGCAAAGGAAATATCATGGTGAGAGGAGTAGAGGAGTAGCACTCAAAGGTACATTTAGTGTCTAAATCCCTGAAAAATGATGGTGTTTAAGTAAAACATGAAACATCTAACTTGTTGACACTAAACACCTCTTGACTGAGAAAGAAAAAAGCCCTTATTATGCAGATGCATTAGACAGAGTTTAAGATGGAGTGAACGCTCAAGGTTGGAAGTACTTTAAATATTTATTTGTAGCCTGCAGAGCGTCCCAACGTTTTGACCTGTTTAATGTGGAGTAGCACACATCAGAAAAAATGTCTAATGGGTTTTCTGGCTCTGTGTAATAAGCTGGGACTCACACTTGTAAAGGCTTTTTAATATTGTTGGCATTCTCCACTAAAACCAATTGGGCACAGCCAGGACAAGCAAACTAATTACCGCATGGATTACGCCCTATGGCATTAATGAGGAATTGTAACAGAGCTAACAACCCATTTTACAGGCGCCCCAGTTAGGTTTATTTGAAAGTTGTGCCAACAGCATCAAACTAAAAATGCATCTGTCCAAACGACTTGAATTCGTATGTGTTCAAGTGTCAATTTTCCTGTTGAAATTGAATTAGTTTTGGTTAAAGTGGGTTTTCTATGAAAATGAGAACAGCATACACAGGTTGCAATGAAAACTAATAGGTATTCAACCTTCCAAAAAACTATGTAGCCTGGATCTAGCCCACTTACGATAATAATATAACCGTAACAGTAATAGCACATCGTAATTTCTTTAATTACATTTTTCTGGCATACGGAGGTCAGTAGAAGGGCAGATGTGCTCACATGACTGAAAAGTTTTGCCCCTTTTGAACAGAAAAAAAAGGCTTCAGTCGATGTTAAGCACTCATAATCTCATAAGCAGGCCTTGCAACTGACTCATACAGCATCACACCTGCAGTTCTGAAGCTCGAGTCCAAATTGCAGAAGACTTCTTTCATATTTTCTCTTTTCATAGCAGGAAAAGCCCAGTTGTTTGCACTGTCACCATGTAGGTGAGCTCGATCCGAGGTCCTTCTAATCTGCATTCTGGGTCACTGGCATGGCTTACTCGCTCAATAAAATTTGTTCAATTTGTGATTTTTTTTTTAAAAGTTGAGTTTCTATATGATTGAAACTACTTGACCTTGAAAAAAGTAGTGTGACAAAACAATTTAAGCTTAAGGTCCACTTTCCACCTTTCTCTTGAATTTTAAACCACATCCTATGGTTCTAATCAGTAGATACAGTTTGCTCAGTTGTCATAGTGATGTCATGCCTCAGTTCATGTCAGGTCATGTGATGACAGCTGAGCTATCTCCGTGACAACTGTGCAAACTTCAACCCACGATGACAAAAATGCTTGAAAGAAGCACCTGGACACTTTAATAAGTGGACATACATTAAATATTTTTTTGTTAAATTTATATTTAACACTCTAAACATGCAAAAAAAACAATTTCATTTAAAAAAAATGAGAAGGTTCACACCATTTTGAGTCCCCCTGTGTTGTCCAAATGGATGTAAAGTAAGTAATTAAAACAAGTTTGTGTCGTATGTATGATCCAGCTCTGTTATTGCTCCTGAATATTTGAATACAACAGATATTAGATAATTTGTATAGCTGGTATTACTTGAAAGAACAGCTTGTGAGCTCCAAACTGATGATAGGTCTACTGTACTATGCAGCCTGGACATATCTCATCCATGATAACAGATGACGTGAAGCATGAACTGCATGCAAATTATGCCTTTAGTGTGAAACCATCTTCTTAGCTTGAAACTACTGCAGCCATTTTGCCACAACTTGGGCACAAATGAGCTGCAGGGCCACTGTTATATCCTCATACTTGGACAGGTGATCTGTTTTTCAGTACTGTTATCATTTCTGGACAGAGGTTTACTGCGTAATAATTAAGTAAACACATTATTGTTGGGATATGCAGCTGAGTTAGGCAATAACTCATGTCAATATTATGACACAAGGGCTCTTCCCATGCCAAGGAACACAAGATTAGTTGATAAACTCAAACAGTTTCTAATTTGAACTCAAACTAGTGACATAGTAAAGCTGGAGGGCCCATGAACAAATGGCTCACTTTGCCCGTTTTGAAATCCAGCCACAGCTGCAGTTGAAAGTCTTCTTTACTGTCAGCAACAGTGACATTTTGCCTGTGTTTATTCCAGTATGCCAGGGCTGCAGGTCACCGCTAGGCTTCCCATCGGCCTATCGCTGCTCTCCGCACGCTGACGACGAAACCCGGAAGCACCGAGCTGCCTGCTTTGTTTTGTTTTTGTAGCAGGAGTTGGTGAAGAGGAAGACAGGCTGAGGTCCGTGCGGGAGACGACCGCTCACTAAATGGGGAGAGACGTGTCGGGAATGGAAAATGACGGACCGATAGCTGACGCCTGTAAAATGCCGAGTTTTATCAGCACTTTGGAGGAAGGGAGGGTGAAATTGTCCCGCAACCTGCCGACGGAAACTTCCCTCGCGGACCGCAAAGTTGAGCGCTCGGTCAGGGATTTAAGCCAACATGTCACCAGATCAAACTCGGGGCTCTCTCTGGGCGGAGGTGAGAGGGAGTCGGAGGAGAGGGGTAGCAAGGAGGAGGAGGATGTGAAGGGCAACAACAACAACAACTGCAACGGCGGAGGAGGAGGAGGAGGAGGAGAGGAGAGCAGGAGGGCGAGCGCTGTCGAGATTTTGAGGAGGAACTTCGGGGTGTCGAAGTCTCCCTCCCTCCATTTGAATGTAAGCAGTCGGATGCAGAACGGCACCGAGCAAGAAAACCAAGAAGAAAACGTTAATAACGACGTTACTGACGGTTATGAGAGTGAATGTGGCGACAGTAAAAAGTCGGACCGTGAAACGGGCGAGGCGGTGACTGAAAACGAGCTAACCCCGAGCGAACTGGCGACTTCGGGTGTACAAGGAGTTGAAATAGTAACCGTTACAGGTCAGTGCCATCATAAACGTGACAGTGAAGGCAACACGGTCACTTTAAACGAGTCATTTAAGAATAAAGAACACATCTACTGCACTGTGTATTGCATCGCTAACGACAGCCATCAAGGGGACGCTGAAATCACAGATGATGACACGGCCGCATCTGACGCACCAGAAATGGAACCGGGAGCGGGACAGGAAGAGAGTTCGAGTCCCGAACCGGCACTGTATACACTGGACGACCTGGTGGATCCTTTCGGGGACATAACCCCTCACCGGCTGCTCACCATCGTACAGGCCCGTGGGGAGACGACGATACAGAGCTGCCGGGTGTGCATGGAAGGGAAATCCATCGCACCCCTGCCCTGCTGCATGAGGGCCGTGTGTGATGAGTGTCTGAAACTCTACGTCAGCTCCCAGGTTGGTGGGGAGGGAGAGAGGCTGGCTGGTTGGGTGGCTGAGGGGTGAGGGTGCTCACCACGAGCTAAGGTCTCGTGAAAGTATTATTTAAACGTCACAGGCCGACGTCTGCAGTCCTCCTCATCTTGTGATTACAGATGTTTCTGTGTGAATCTGGGTCACTGACACATTCTGCAACAAACAACAGACCTGGGCAGGGACGCCTGCCATAAAAGCTCCTTGTGTGTGTTGTTGTGTTTATTTAGCTCAGTTTCCTTCTCTCAGACCCACATATTTAAGACAGAGTTTATCCTCAGATACACTACTTGTAATCTGTTGTGCCTTTTAAGTCCAACAAAGCACAAGTGTGCCCCTCTATTAGTCTCATCTAATTCTATATTGTTTGTTCAAAACCCAAAAAGTGCTGTCTGCTCCTGCCAGAAAATAAGACACGGCATCCCAATGGTGTGTTTTTGGGGTCACAACTTTCTGTATCTTGATGCTACAATGCATCCCAGCTTCTTATAGTATCTTTCTGCTTGCATGAGTTTTGAAAGTTGGTGCAAAATAGTTCAGTGAGAGCTCTGGTTAATAAATTTTTGGGTATAATTCACATGTATAAATCAAGGGGAATGAATAATAGATGAATTAATCATTTATTTCCATTAATTCAATGTAGCTGCCATGGATGTAGGGACTTGGCAGTGAGAGGTGGATTGGCAGTTTCTGCTCTCTAACTGAGCTCAAGTGTTTCAGGAGTTTTTTTTAAAGAAGTGCTTTGTTATGAGCTCTTTGCCAGAGGAGTTACAATCTTTGCTCATTGCTACTGTTCCTATAATCTGCTTCACTCTGTTTTGATAAAACACTTTTTATCTGTCACCCTGAATCCTTTTTATCTGCAATTATCTTGTTTTGATAACAAGGCAGGAATAATCATAGAAGCGCAGAGAAAAGCAGGCTCTCTGATAAGCACACTGAGAAATAGATAAGGGTCATGTAAGCCATCCTGTGTAGGTGGAATTTTTTTCTGTTAATGCACTGCAAACTAATTTTTACACATGCTTGGTGTTAACCTTCAATACACACAGAAGCTTTATGTCAGAGAGATGTTGTTGTGCAAGAGGTTCCGCACTTGTTATTTTATCATTCTCCCCAAATCAAGGCAATATCGTTTGGCTTTTTTTAAGATTTATAAATATAGACAGTGTTGGTTGATTTTGCTTTTTTGAAGTGACAGTCTCTACTGTGTTCTGCCTCAATTTAAAAAGGTGTTTCTAAATGTTAGAAGTGTTTAGGTTCTCTGGTATGAGCATCATAGCTTCATCGTGTATGTCCATAAATACTCCCACAGCCTCATCAAATGATCTCAAATCCCTTTATGGTGCTTTTACAAAATATTAACACAATGAGAATTTTGATCAATAATCATTCCTACCATGAATATAATGACTAGGTGGGTAAATGCAATCATAAGAACAACTAGAACACTTAAAAGGAAATTCGATTAATTTTTTTTTACAGCCTTTAAATTGTGGACAGCTTACTGGTCATTTACTTAAAATCTGCTTCACATCATTTTTTTAATCCTAATTTAGCTGTTCATTGTTATCCCTACCACAAATATGCAGAAACATCTTTTTAAAAACATTATTTGAATCTTAAAGTTGTGATGTTAAGCTAAGCTGACTTATTCCTTGTGTTGGAAGCATTCATATTTTAACTAGATTAAGGCCTTAGCTGTGCCAAACTGCAGCATAATGTCACTACATGCTCCTGCTGCATACTAGCTTTGAGTGGTCTTACAGCCATATGTCCATTGTAAGCTTAATTATTTAGCTTTTTCAGTCCTGTACATGGTCTTATATTTAATTCTATGGCAGTGAAATTACAGAGCCCTTGTACCAAACACACTTCACACCATGACACATGTGTGTGAGCCACATGAAGTGGAAGCAGTCCCAACCTGTCCAACCAGTATAGTTGTGGTCATCAAAGCATGAGTGTTTTGGCAACAGTATGAACACATCAGCTCTCATGCCTGCAGAGGATACATTTTCATTATCATGTAATAGGTTTTTGTGTGTGTGCGTGTGCGCACATGCGTTTTGGGTACGTTGGGTGTAACACCGTCAGAGGCTGACCCTATTGTTCTATGCATTCTGTCTGCTGTCATTTCACACACTCTCACAGACACACACACACTGACAAAATGCCTTCTCATGTGTCAGTACAGCAGGTCTCACAAGCTTTTGATGGACTGAAAGTGTGAGCAGAGAATGAAGGTGAAAGACAATATGAAATGAAGAAGAGTAACCAGAGAAAAATAGATGCCCCGAGAGGAAATAAAGACAAGAAAATAATTACTCAGTAAAAAGAAGAGAATGAGGAAGAATTTCACAGAGGAATTTAGTGTCTTGACTCTCACTGTGTCCCATTAGTCAGTCCCATAAGATCTATACACTCACTTGTTATGCTTTGGATGTTTCTGAGCCCGGATGTGAAGTTAATGATGGGAAATTAGTGTTCTTATGTAACAAAGTGTAACTAGATTATGAAGTACAGAAGTGCACCCAAGATAAAGAGCATCACTTCTATCCTGTGTGCACATAATGACATGTCAGGCCCTGAAGGTGGTGAATCATGTGTGGTTATGTCTGTGTGTGCTTTGGCACATATTAACCTCATCTCTCTCCACTGCTCTTACAGCCTTTCTTTCATGCACCTTTCCCTCCCTCTATTATTTGGCAGATTATTACCCTTTACTCATCAGTAGTCTGACTATGTAGTTTTTTTTTAATATGCTCAAGGCAAATTCCAGACAAAAAAAATACAGAAAGATGAATTTTGCCTCCTGAAGCAGAAGCAAGGTGTAATGTTCCACATGTCCATGTTCTACATGTTCCACCACAATCACAAAGAAACCCACTACAGAGGGATCCAGAGTTAACACACACACACACACACACAGACACGCACACACTTTAGAGGAGATGATATTGCATAAGTTGCTATCAGTGCTGTCTGTGGCACTCCTACTGTAACTGATTGTATTCAACACAGCACCCTGATAGCAAAGATATTTTTGGTATTATTGTTTTGCAACTGTTTTCACATACTTAAGTATATATTCTTTGTCTCAGTGTAAACCTTTAATGGGCACTCTGTTCTGTGATGTTTCCCAGGTGCGAGTAGCCAAATCTTACATCAGTTGTCCGATCCCAGAGTGCAGTGGCTACCTGGAGGAGGGGATGGTGATCTCCCATTTGGCCAATGAGGATGTGGCAAAGTATCGTTACTTTTTGGAGCTGAGTCAGCTGGACTCGAGCACCAAACCCTGCCCCCACTGTAGTAATTTCACCACTCTGAAGGAGCACAGCGCCAACCGCTCCGAGCACAAGTACAAGGTAAGAAAATGCGCCTCGAAATATGAGGAAAGTAAAAAACAAGAGATTAAATTCCACCAACACCTGATTAATATTCACTCCTCTGTCCCTGCTGTAGATCCAGTGTAGCAATTGCCAGTTTGTGTGGTGCTTTAAATGCCATGCGCCATGGCATAATGGGCTCAAATGTCGCGACTACAGGAAAGGAGACAAGCTGCTACGAAGCTGGGCTAGTGTCATAGAGCATGGACAAAGAAATGCCCAGAAATGTCCACAGTGCAAGGTAGGAACTCAGGAGGACATAAGCTGCTATGATACTGTGTTTTTTTGTAGAATAACATGGGCGGGGGAGGGCATGTCAGGTTGGTGTGCGTAAATGGAAAAGGGAGCTGACTGATGGAGGGTGGAACGATTGTAGATGCATAAATCAATGAGGGTTAAAAAGCATAAGAGCAAGGAAAGATGATGGATAGAGGGCTGCTGAGGACTAGAAGGAGGCCGATATAAAGCACACGTGGAACTGCAAAGCAGAGACGCATGGACAGTAAATATAGTGGGGGAAAAAAAACAGTGATGTCTTAGCTGCACAAATCTGGAAGACTTAACTCTCAGAGCCATAAAAAAGGAGGCTGACCCAAGTTAGTCCAAACAGCATCTAATGTGACTGTGAGAAAATGACTAAAGCAAGACAGAAATTAGGATAATTACCAGTTCATGCTCAAAGCAGCAAACACTTTCCATCTGTGTTCATTCGCACTGATGCTCCATGTCTCTGAGTTTCTGATCTGGAAGCAGAAGAGAGGATCCTGTTTGACTGTGAAGCCAACAGATTGGTGTCACGCTGTGTTTAGTTGGAAAAGAGGCTGAGAGCGGCTGAACTTAATGCCCAGTTTATAGTGAGACTGCTCACTGTTAAAGCAGCCAGAAAGCACAGATCCATTAGGAGTGCTGCTGCATGCATACTGCAGTGCTCTGTAATGGATGCTGGTTTGGATGCTTATAGTTTTAAGATGAAAATAACAGTAAACCCTGCTTGTGTAACATTTTTACTAATGCAAAAACTTGCTAAATCTTTTACCTCTTGTTTCTGCTTCCGTGTGTTTTTAGATCCATATCCAGCGCACGGAGGGGTGTGACCACATGACATGCACACAGTGTAACACTAACTTCTGTTATCGCTGTGGAGAGCGCTACCGACAGCTAAGGTAACGATCCTACACTCATTCGCTGTCTTGTTTCTGTAAGCTGGCCAGATGAGAAAGGGTGAAATTAAGGACAGGGATGGGCGTGGTCACATGTTCCTGATGGACGTGACCCCCAATACAGAACATTCATTTTTCAGATGAGAAAATTTGTTATACAGATTAAACCTTCTTCACTTCAGTGTGTTTCTTTTCAGCATCCTTTGAAACAGAGGCAACATTTCAAATAAAATAAAACCCCATATATGACCTGACCATCCCTTTCTCTGTGATAATCTGTTTTCATCTTAAACTCTTTGTTGTCAGGTTTTTTGGGGACCATACATCCAACCTCAGCGTGTTTGGATGCAAGTATCGCTATTTACCTAACAAACCTCATCTGAGACGGCTAATTAGAGGGTCTGTGTGTGGTAAGTTGAATGTGTGTCTTGAATCTGTATCTTTTTTAGACCGTGATAACCTCAGATGACTGTTAAATTTAAAGCTATGCTATTGGCGTGACTCTGAGGATTGCAGTTCAGTTTGTCTGTCTTTTTGGTACAGATTGCAATATCTCAACCATTATCACGTGTTCCTGTAATGTGACATTTTGCACAGATAATAAAAAAACTGTTGAGCTGTCCACTTTTCCCACATTCCCTCAACCTGCCTTATTTTCTGTAATTCTACTTTTTGCCCAGAAATTTTCTGTGTTACCCAGAATGCCAGTGCCCCACAATAATTTAGCATTAGCATGTTGCACTCAGCTGTGGATTATAAATGAAGATTAGAGAGAGCAATAATTATACAAAGATAGGCCGTAGATAAATCATAACAATAGCAGTGATTTTACCCTGGATCAAAGTGCTAAAATGGTGCTGGCCTGTTGAGACTCCTATTAAAAGCAAACAGCCATGTCTCATCCATGACGGGCATGAATGTACGTCTCTTGATGGCAACAGCAAAGAACACTTCCGTAAGACCACTAAGGAGAGCTTTATAATGAAGCGTGGAAGCATTACATATCATATTATGTTAATTATGATTATCCTTCCCCTGTAGTCACTGAGTATGCACAAGCAAGCCGCCAGGAAGTTCCTGTGGTAGTTTGTTCGGCTCTGCTCTCCATGACAGCTACAGCTAGTTATGCCAGCAGGGCGCCTGTTGAAATGGGAGTTAATTTGTCCCCTAACAAGAACTATTTACCCATTAGAGCTATCATCGCTGTCTCCATGCTATGAACTGTTAGCGGCACAGATTTTGCATGTAATAAGGGACATTTTACTTTAGATGGAGTTGATTTTTTTTTTATTTTTTCCCTGCTCAGTATTTAGTATTCAGCCCTCCATGGTCAAATTGAGGTCCTGGTGGCCAAACATCTGAAATATTCTGCAGGGATGCATTAAAATTTAAACCCAAAATGTAACAGCACATTAATTTTAAATCATGCAATTAATATTCCATCAGACATTTATTTATTATAAATGATTATTTTCATGTTCCTCTCTCTTTCTCTGTTTTTTTTTTTTTTTCTCTGCAGCCACAAAGGTGCTGATAGCTCCAGTGGTCATTTTGCTGGTTGTGGTGCTTGGAGCTCTCGCGCTGGTGATAGGTAACATAATTATACGCATGAACACACATGCACATTAATCAGGGTGAGGCTCCAGTGAGAGCGGTAAACAGATAACAGCTGAACGGTTGGACTCTATCACAGATATTTTTTCTTTCTCAAAGCAAAGCAGATGCACCGTCTATGCAAAAAAAAACCAAAAAAAAATCATGCCACAAGCACTCCACTTATATTAGCATGACATTCTCACACATATGCATGAATGTAATGAGCACATGTCCTCGTTTAAAGGAGAAGTAAACCGCTGTTCATCCAGATTATCTCTCTCTCTCACTGTCTCTGGATTTTACTTCCTGAAGCTACATTTACTAATAATATCATCCAGCTGCACTCTGTATGCACTCTGTCAGACAGTTCTGTGAACTATCGAGGCCTCGGCTGAACTGTAATTAGTGTTAATCTCTTTCCCGTGTCTGTGCGTCTGACAGATGATCTGCTGCAGGCCAACATGCCGTGATTGCAGATTCATATTTATTTTCATTGTTACTAGAATAAGTTTTGTGCAAATGTCTCTCTCTCCAATTCTCTCTTTTTCTGCTCAATTAATTTCTCAGGGACCAAATTGGTTTGAAGTGTGCTGCAGTCAAATCCTTTTAGAGTACATCAGAGCTAGTAATATTTAAAAACTATTATTATTAGCATCATTAGGAATGATGCTAGTTTGCTTTAATCAATCTCTCTCCTCTTTTCTCCTCCTTCTGCCTTCATCTCTTTAATCATCTCCTTTGTCTGCAGGTGCTGTAGTTTTCCCGGTCTACTATGTGTGTAAGAGAAGGAAGAAGCAGCGAGCACAGGGCTCCGGACGGTGGATCTAAAACCTGTTCTGCAGTTCAGCTAGACCACACACACACACACACACACAAAAACACAGATACACACACACTGCTTGAAAGACGACGCCCACATCTCCTCAGGGATGAATGCTCCAGCCTGAGTCATCACAAGATGTTCCTGAGAGGAACAAGTACATAAACCAATAGAGCGATGCCTGGATAATCACACACCATCACATTGAGAATATGCTTAATCAGGATATTTCAGCAGAAACGGAAGGAAAAAAAACAACTAAAATTTTATGAAAAAGAAAAAAAAATGCAAATTTGTGGTTGAGTTCTTGAACAACCACTGTCTTGTAAGGTGTTTGTACCCCCTCCGTCTCAAATAGATTTCACAGCCCTCAGCTATTTCAAATGAAAGACTTTCTCGATGGCCAACTCTTGTCCTGTGACACATTACCGGAAGTGTCATTTGTGTACATTTGCAGCTTTTCTCTCCTCTGTCACACATTTAACAACCGCTATCTTTCAGGAGAATTAAACGCAGGCAATAGACAGATGCAGTTTTGTTTACACCCACACTTGTAATAAAGTTAATTGGATGCGAAGGCTCTAAATGATCTGCAGTGGAGGATACCAGAAATCATGAACGCAGACCACTGGAAGAGTGCAGAGAGTATAGGAGGAGCTCACAGATGCTGGGTAAAATTATCTTCCTTATTAAACTTTTGCAAAGGCATCTTCAGTTGTTTTGCATTGCAGTTGGCAAGTGCAAAATGGGAACTGAATTTGGAACAAGCCATGATGGAAAAAACTAGTTCTCACAGATGCAACAAAACTGTACTGAATTCAACATCACTGAATTTGTTCATTTTACTCTGCTGGAAACTCAATTTTCACTTGGTATTGAAAATTTCAATTAGATTTAAGTCTTTGACAAGCACATGCTATTCAGAACAATGTGAGAAGACTGTGTGAGAGAGATGGAAGGCCACGCCCACCAAAGCTTTAAATGAAAGGTTCCCAAAATTCAGCCCACTGACACCTAAATTGAGTACAGGAAATGCCAAGTGGAATTTTAGCAAGCCTCCATTGGTTTCTGTTGTGGTTTTAAATCAGCTCCTCCCTCCATCTGTCCCTGTGTCTGTGGTCCCCCCTTTCCTGTGTGTGTGTGTCTGTCTGGATGGCGGCTCACACACCCTCTCTGCCTGACAGGTCATCTCTGCTCTGCCCACATATCGTATGCCAGTATCTGCATCATCAAAAAAAAAAAAAAAAAAAGGCTGCTGCGCGGCAACAGTGCCAAAACAAATCGCTGAATGTGGCAGGATGGACCCCGTCCCTTTGTTAGATTTTAAAAATTTCTTTTATAGGGGTAGTCTGTTTGCAGAGATTTGGGCGATGAGTGAAGTCTGCAGAAACAAATAAACTTGCAGGCCCTGTCACATCACACAAGAGGTACAACTCTGATTTCTAAAAAAGTTGGGACACTGTGCAAGACAGTGATCAAGATTAATGTAATGATTTGCTTAAATTTTTTAACATACATTCGCTTGAAAATAGTACAAAGACAGTATACTTGATGTTTTACCTCCTCAACCTTATTGGTATTTGTTAATAAATAAATTCGACCTTAGCAAGAATTTACTAATAAGTTGTGAGAGAAGTAACAGAAGGCTAGGAGAGTTGTAAAATGCTCCAAAAACACTTGTTGGAGCATTCCACGGGTAAATAGGTTTGTTGATAACAGGTGATTGTATCATTATTGTGCATGAAAGGGTTGTATTGAAAGGCTTGGTCATTCACAAGCAAGGATGGACGAGGTTTCTTGATTCAGAAACAGCATGTTAAAGGTCCGTTACAAACAGTTTTTTGTATTTTGATTTAATTTCTGTTTACATGGCGCCACAACCTTTTGGAAATTGGGAAATATGAGGAGAACTTCTCAGATAATTTCCCAGAAAACTAAACATACTTGTGCAAATGTTACCTGTAGATAAACATGAGTTTTTAAGATTTGACTTTTGATTTTTATGTGGTCCAAGTGTCGGTTTGCTTAAGAGTTAAGCAGCGTGTTAGTTTATTTTAAAGAAGTGAGCTCAGAGGTTATCATCAGATTGCTGTGCACTGAATAGATTCAATACATATTGGATTTAAATTTGCTTTTAAGAATCGATGCAAGGAGTTTGGTTTTGTGTCCAATTTTTGCAGTGATGAGAGGTCGTCCTTCTGCTTGAGACTTAGGATGGAGACATAGTGGTTTTTAACGTACACACACTCAGCTCATTCACTCTGGCACATGCTGCAAGGAGGCACACGGGTGGAGCGCTGCCAGGAAACAGGAGATTTACAAGAGCTTTAGAGGTCGTCACCTGGCAGCAGCCAGCTTGCTGTCCTTCACTTATCCCTCTACCCTCTGCTCCCTGCTGTCAGTCCTTAGTTTTGAAAATGGATGTATGTCCACTGGAGCTGCAGCTGCTGTTCAGCCACAAAAAATCTGGATGCTTTTAAGCCTCTGATATGTGAAAATAACACAGAGTTACCTGTGGTGCACACTGCGGTCAAGTGGAAACCATCCACATCAGTCACAGATTATTACCTTGCTTGTATTTGTGTGTGTGTGTACCACGGCTTCATAGAGAGATCTGTTTTTATGTTTTATCGTACTATGAACACGTTTTAATCAAATAGACTCAAGGAAAGGAAACAAAGACAAAGATAAGCACAATATGTCTTTATATAAAAAAATGTAACTGTGATAAAAAGATGATAAAATGTTAAGAAGATGAAGGGAAATGTCTCCACAGGAAGTAAACACACACAGTTAAGATAAAAGTGGTTACCAGTGGACTATATCTTGAGTGTTACAGCACATTTCATCACTGTATCTTCACTAAAGCTAAAATTTATGGCATGAAGGAAATGTAGGATTGATTTTTGTGCATGTTGGACATTTCGCAGTGCATCGCCGTGAGCGTGGCCTTTGTCCCAGGGATCTGAGACATTTTCTACATCTGAGAGTTAAATAATACCAACTTTTCCTAAAGGGCACAGAGATATGTTGTTCCACACTGCTTTCAGTAGGTCCTGACTCTGGGTTTGAATGCACTCTCAGGGAGTTTTGTTTTCTGTTCACTGTGCCCAGAGCCCTCCATCTACAATACATGAGCTGCACCACAGAAACTGCTGAACAACATCATAGAGTCGAAATGCTTCCTGATGCATTTGCCCAGAGCTGCTTTGCAACCATGTTTAGTACCAGGAAGTAAAAAACACTGCGGTGTCTGAAGAGAGCCAGATATCACAGTAATGTACTTCTCAGCCTAACTCAGAACACTAAATGCTGCATGAGGGTCAGGGGTCGAGTCTGGGGCTAAAATGCGGAACAAGAAAATATGCATTAGTAATGCAGAACTGGGAAAAATAAATGTGTATGTCAGCGCCAAAAAACTCCACTGATTTACTCAACAACTGTTCACTTGCATCAAATGTATACATGTTTCATCTATCTGCTCAGCTAGAACTACGCTGACATGTTAAAAGGCTGCAATTCATTATATGCTTGAATAACATATGACTGACATGTAATGGAGACTTTGTACTTCAATTGTCTTAAGCACACAGAAATGCATCAGCAGAATGTGAGAAGTTTAATTTACCAGGTTTTTTTTTTGTTTAATTCTTTTTGCCATTTTAATGACATCGTATCCTTAACATTGCTCTGCAGTTTACACTGTGGCACCTCTTAAAACATCAATCCACTGATTAACTTATTTGTGATTAACTTATTTGCAGAAAAAAACAGCAAAAGACATGTTTGATACTTGATTAATCATTCCAATCATCAATTAGGGAACAATAACAAACATTCAGTAAATGAAGCAGCTTCTTTGGAAAGTTGGAGTATGTAAAACAGTTATTATGATTATAAATTTGTTCCTCCTGGTCAGCCACAGGACAGATGTAAATCATTTCAAATGAGGGTTCTTTTCCTGGTTAGCCCCTCATATCTGATTTGTCATGTTTAACATTTGCAAGTGTGTTCATTTAAAAATCCTCCTCATGTGTTCAATATTTAGATGCCAGGTTAAAATGTCATCATTTTCTTATTGTTTTGCTCTTTTTTTCTTACATATTACTGACTTACAGATTACTGAAATACATACAGCTGTTTGGCTAAAGCTTAACATGCATAACAACGAAAATTTGCACATCAATTCATTCAGAGTTGTTTTGGCCAATGTTATTTTTTTCCTTTGCTGGGGTGTATTGGCTGGCTGATAGCCCCGGCCTTGTTGTTTTGTGTTACGATCCTTCTGATATCGGCATAAATATGCAATAGTGCCTTCACAGCCATTAGACATCAGGGTATGCCAACCTGTGTGCAGAGACTCCAAAGATTGCAAATGGGGGTAAAATCTATCACAATAAAAGTTAAAGCAAAGTGTAATGTATTGTAATGTGGGCCCCCTGATGTAATATAAGCCACCGTTCAATATACTGTATCCATTGGTCCATTACCCCTGTACACAGGGAAATATGCAGTGCAATCAGGCCTTCAATTAAAGATGTGTGTTTTCTGCCAAAACTGTGATTTTAATAGCTAAGGATTGAACCAAACCTCTAAATTTTTTCAGGTACCACATTACAGGGTTACAGCTGTGTCCCAAATACTCTTGTACTTTTGCACAAGTTAAACTGTCACTTTATCTTGGCTCTTACCAACCTCAGTGTGTAGATTCAAAAGGAGGAAGCAGCAGCACAGTGAGCCCTGTTTCTAACAGTGGATGAGTTTCTGAGGCTTGTATGGACAAACGTGCTCAGAGAAGGAAGTGAAAACACCAAAAATATGTACTTCATCAGATCAAATGTCGAGTTAGAGACAACACGTCATAGGTCAGTTTCAACTCAGGCGGCCTGTGGATACTCACTTTGCAGTAAATGGTGTTTTAGTAGTAACATCAGGAATTTTCACCATCTAGACATGCAAATGTATGAAACTGACAAGAGTTTATGTCTGTACACCACATTGTTTTCAATGATATTTCTCTTTACAGAAATGTCTTTAACTTGACTACTGTGCTTCTTGTTTGCACCAAGAACTTATTCTTCCATCTGCTGCCACTGTTATAAATGTCTGCTGTTATTATTATCGCCCACTTGGCCAGAAACACTGTTTTCATCATTTTTCAAGGATCTGATGAAGAATAAACTAAACTGGGTCAAATGCCAAAATATCCTGGTTTGATTAATTTATTTGATATTAATGCATTGTCACAAATTAAGTAGCCCTCCTTTTGTTGACAGATTTTGTTAATGTTTTTCCCCGAGTTATTTCATGTTTAAGTTACTCAGACTCTTCCTTATAAGAGTCTGATTACTGGGTGAGTGTCTGTTTGCTGATCATGTCACCAGCTGCAACATCCACATCACTTCCTGTTTGTAGCCACAGTTGTGACTACTGGTTTATGTCAGCAGGGGTCATAAGTGCACTGCAGGAGGCAAATCCATCCAACCTGGATTTTTATTTGAACAACCCAAATGCAGCATATTACAGGCAGAGTCAGGGACAAAAAAAAAATAGTACCATATTAATTCATATTATTTTAAAATTAGATAAGTTCTCATTCAATTAAAACATTTAGAGAGTATCAGCTTAGGCTTTATTATCTTTTATTAATGAACATTATTATTATTATTATTATTATTATTATTATTATTATTATTATTAGTTAATACTAAGAATGGCATAAATCTACTTCTTGATATAAATTGTATATGAATCAGTAATGAAGCTTCCATTCACCTTTTTGTATGAACGTTTCAACAGTGGGTATTTTAACTCCATGTGAGCATTTTGCTACATTATACCTCCACCTGACAAAAATTTAAAAAATAAAACTCCTCTAGTCTGGACTAAATTTAGATTTAGGTTACTTACTTTTGCAAGGAAATAATTTATTAATTTATTTAGCATGCAAACGCAACATGTTTTGTGTCCTATGAGCGCAGTTTCCCATAAAGAAAAACGTCCGGTCAGTGAATTTGGCAAATCACAACAGCGCGAGCCCATTGGCTTGAGCTCGTAGCCCCGCCTCGGAGCTGGCCCAGCGCGTGACAACCAAAAGGAAACACGAGTAAAGGGTGCTGCGCGCGCTGACGTGCACTATCTGTCTCGAGAGGTTGTTTGGGAAGTTCACCTGGCCGTCGCTGATGGAGACCAGACAACAAGGTGAGTCAGAGTCGCTTGGTGTTGAAAACAGCCCTGTTTTTCAAACACAAGTCCGGAAAAGTGGCTGCGTTTCATGGATGTTTTCTGTTGATCTGATAATGAGCTGAACTTACACGCAGGCTTAATGCACACGTCACTGCTTTGAGGTTACTGGAACTAGTAATATAAATTAGTAAATGCTGGAAATATCTAAAAATCTGTGGTGACTAATGTTGCAGTTTTGAGGTCATGACTTAAAGATTACACTAATTGTTTATTTATTGCAGCCTGCCTCTTAAATTATTACAGACTGTGTGCTCCCATGTGTCATTTCTCGGACAGCAAGTCCACATTGTTTCCAAAATGTGATTTATTTTGAAATCTTTCTGAAGAGATATGAAGAGATGGTCATTAGTGCTGGTTAAAGAGACAAACAACTTATCACCAAGGCGTGAAGCCAGTGCACAGTTGGCCAGTGTGCTGTGGGCTGTCAGGTTATTCAGGACATGTTGGAAACTCCAGACCAAACTCAGTCTTACAGCTGGATACTGTTTCCTGTATCAGAAGCTATCTGGTGGTCTGAAGCATGATCTGTTACATTTTCAGCCTCTTCACTTGCTTTGAAGGAGACAGAAACTCAAACATGAAGCCTGGTGAAAGTTTTATTCCAAGAGTTGTTTCTTTACGTTAAAACAAATGAGTGCATTCACTCTAAATGATAAATAAGACTCACTCTGTAACCCTGTCATGTTGTTGGATTTTTGCTCTGCATTCATGACATTAATAGACTTTTTAATACTTGTGCTGTTTTAGGGCTGACAGTGTGCTGCTTTTTAAATTCAGTCCATGTTCACTGTGGAATGGGAATTTGAACGTGAAAAATGAGACATGAGCTAATCAGACAGGGCACTGACTCCCACATCCATGCAGTCAGTGGGATGAAGGTGGTGTTTGTTCAGTAGTTAATTACATTCCTTTGCATTCCAGCTTTGCATGTGTATGCCTAACTTGGAGTCAACAGGGAAAATCCTTTCAATTTTCCATGAAACGTTATAACATTAACTTAATAAAGATAGGAATTTGAATTTATGATTCCCCAAAACATCCCAAAGGCTTATAATCCACATATTTGATGCTTTAAAAGGGTATTTAATGGTGTATAAAGTATATAAAAAGGTCAGTGTACAGTATGTACTGTATTGTTACTGCTTGACCAAACTGCAGGCAACTCGGCGTCTAGTTTAACTTCAATTGATTTTGTGGCCGTATGACCATCCGCAGGCCTCTGATTTAACATGACCACATGACCAGTGGGCAAAAAGGGAGTCTTGTGACCAAAGGTATTCCACCCCCAACAAAAAGGAAGGGTGGAGAGAAACAGAAAGAGGAGAATAAAGAAGAGGAGTGTTTAATGTATATTTGTTAAGTATTCTTCTGTTTAATAAACAGCAAGCCAGGCAAACTATGAATGCATCCAATTGGCCTGATGAGTGCTGCTTTACGGTCATTATATGAGAAAATTAGGCCGACAACCAGACTCATCATCCACTTTGATGTGCTCAAATGATGCTTAATCATTGCAGGTGTTTTCATACATGCTGCAAAGTGTGACTTCTTGAAATAAATGTTTAAGATAAAAAGAGAATCCCTTTATATCTTAAATGTGTATGGGAAATCTATTATAAACAAGACACGATTCTCAAGTGACATTGTTATTGAGTAATCTTCCCTTTATGTTTTTGTTTTCCAGTAAAATCTATGACCTTTTTCCTCCCTGAAAAGCTGTTTAACAGTCAGTCTTACCACAAGTCAAACCAGAAGGAAATCACTGTCAGTGAATCAACACTGGCCTCATGTCGGTCCACTTCTTCCTGTAGTGCTGCGGTATGGTGTAATGTGATTTCCTCAGAAACTACAGAACCTGGATTTGGGAACTTGGACCTTGTTTCCCAATAACCTTGGATATTATTGCTCAATTATTTTACAAAAGCTCTTATTGTTGACTATGAGACACAGGTTTGCTCCCTCATAGCAAGAATCAGGTATATCCTGTTTAAAATAGCTACAAGAAGTTGAGATCAGTGCTGAAAGGGGGAAAAGTCAGATTTCCTGTTTCTATGCAAATACAAGACTGAGATAAGCTGCCAACACTAACTCCTGCTAATGAAAAAGACCTCCATATTATCAAGTTACGGACAAGGCCGGGATGGACACTGGAGAAACACCAAATCCAGATCAGTGACGTGTGTGTTGGTGTGTTTGTGTATGTTTATGTAACCCGTTTTCTTGTCTCCTCTCGCCCTGCTGCCTTGCTCTGCTGCAGAGTTGTACTCAAGTGTTCTGAGTGATGCAGTGGTGGACTGGGGCAGCATGGGTCCTGGAGAGGAATGGGTTAACTCAGACACACAGGAGGGAGAGCAGGGTAAGACTCAACTCTCCCAGATAGAAGAAAAAAACAATAAAAATCCACTCTGAATCACAGAATGGAAACTGCTGCTGCACATGCATGACATCACAGGAAGTGATGTCAAAGCATATGTGTTTTACCTGAAGTGATATCACTAACTCAGGTGTTTGAGGATGTGCAGCGTGTGTAGAACTCATCTGTATTGAGATCAATGCAGCTGCAGTTTTCCCAAATGAAATATGTGATTCAGTGTTGATTTCATTAGTAATAGTCACACAAGTGGTTAAGTGTGGTCTGAGTGGGTACATTTAATTTAGACGGCCGGTCCTTGGAGGACACCAAGGCTTTGATCTTATCACTGCAACTAACAAATGATTCATTTACTCTAATAATCATTTTGTCAAGAAAAAGCCAGAAAAAACATTGTCAGACGCTTCAGTTTTATTCTAAAAAAAAAAATCATTCCAGGTGACCTCGACTGAAGCACAACATCTAAATTCATCTGGATCTTTAATACTCTGTTGGATGTATTGGATAATAAATCTGAACACACAACTATACATTTGCTTACTTTGTTAAATGAATGACAGTGTAATTCCTACTTTGTCATTAGAGGCAAAACTTTTATTTTGGACCCCTCTGGACATACATCTTTACTGTGTTGCTGGGTTATTACTACAATATACTAGTTATCCTAGAATAATACTTATTTTTGTCAGTTTGTGACAGTTTGATTAAACAAATCCCTTTTAACGGAATTACCATCATATTAGCACATTTTACTGTAAAATTATCCCTCCATTAGTTCATGCAGAACCAGCCTTAGTTGAAGTTGCACTTGTTGCACATAGAGTAGGATGTGCTTAGAGTCAGCATATTGTAGTTGTGGGAGTTGATAGTTTGTTTTTCTCAGTACCAAATGATTCATTGATAATTCCTCAAGAAACTGAGACTTCTCTCTTGTCAAATTCACCAACCAGGTGGCACTTTGATACATGTACAGAAACTTCCTGTATGCTGAAATGCTTAAATTCTCGTGAAGAGGCCAGTTTAACGTGATGGCTCATAACCAGACTTTTATTTTTTTGCCAGTTAAGCTAAAAGACCATTAAAAGTGGAATCATCACTTGCAAAACATGATGAATCAAGCACTTCCTGTTTTGTCTGAAGGACTGAAATATATTCAAAAGTTCAATTGCACAGATTTGGATCAGAGTATGTTTGAACCTCTGTGGCGAGCTGTCAGTGGGGAACACTCGGCTCCAGTGCCCCATGATGGAGAAAATCTTGCAGAACAGAGTAAAAGTTCACTATCATCCATGACCAGCGGGGTCAGGAACCAAGTGGATCATGTTCACACATGCAAGTGGACAAGAAGTGAAAAAAATATGTAGACTAAAGTCTCTTCACTTCATTTTCATTTCATAACTGACACCTGTGGGAACTTCCTGCCTCATTGCAGCCTCTGAGGACACTGAGGTGAAGTTCTCAGTGTTTTATATGGTAATTTGGGGGTTTTAGCAGCTTAGAATCAAGTGGAGGAAATTTAATGGTATAAATTGAGAAAAAAATACAACACAACAGCAAAGACATTTGGGTATATTCAAGGCAGATTCAGGAAGGGTATTATTAATTTTCGTTACTTATAGGCAGTGAATAAAAGAGGATTTTGTTTTCCTCCATCAGAATTTTAATCAGGGAAAAAATTAGTGTACTTAATTAAAAGGGAGAAAAACATGATAGCTGCTAAGATACTAAATTAACAGTTTTTGGCAAAGGTTCTATAAAATGTTGCCTGTGTAACAAGACCTGATTATTAATTCCCCAGTTAAGTAGAGACCAAAGGACCTGATCTTACTTTGTAACTTACCATATCATGCAGTGAACCATGACCGAGATCATTAACTACAAGTTCAGCATTTTTTACATTCCACAGATATGGCAACACTGCAGTAGTGTGTCATAGTAAAAAATGACATGAGCAAGCATTTAAAACAAACTTTACATTTTTCTTTGCAGTTTTATTGAAGATCTTTTGAGGGTGTCTGTACTCCTCCATGCTTTATGAAAATTGGCACTGCGTTGTCTATTGGCGCTGGTAATATAAAAAGCAGCTTGGACAGGGTGTCTTTTGTTTCAGTAACGACCGTCTGTTATACATGTGACTATAGGCTCCATCTTTCATACACTTTCATAGATGTGAAATTCTAATAACACACAGACAGCCTGTTCTGACTGTAGCTGGCAAAAAGGCTCTTTAATTCAGTTTTATATTTCCCTTTAAGATGAGCAAGCAAGCACGTTAGCTAAACAGACATGTAACTCAGTGAAAAAGAAACCCTGGTAACCTGCATTAGCTAAACACACACCTGCCTTACTGACAAGTAATCTATGTTATCAGAAAAGACACCTGCCTAAGCTACAATAAACCTGCATAAGGTAAACACGCACCTTCCTCACAGACAAATAAACTCGTGTTACCTGAACACACACCTGTCTTTGTTCCAAATAAACCCGCATTAGATTAAAAAGGACTGGCTTTAGTTGAGAAGAATCTTATCTTGACTACCTATATTCTTAATTTAGCACCGATATAATCATCATTTCTTTAAAAGTAATATAATCACTTGGCTTGGAAAAGATAATAGAATGACCATTATTCAGTTAAAAGAATTGGGGTGGGAATATTGTTGTGGAGTGGATATGAAATAGTTAATTTCCATTCTCCAATTAATACCAAACTTAACCCTCTTATGAAATTTTTAAGCTCTCCTTGGCATTTTTAAGGTCCTCTTATGGTTTTGTGAACATGAAAAGCAACATGAAGTCATCCATCTGAGCCACAGGGGTTTAAAAATCTGATTGTCGTGCTGCTGTGTGATGTAGGCAGAAATAGCTCCCTACTGTAGAAAGGCCCGTCTTGTACTGGTGCATGCTGTGCTTGAGTTTGGCGCTGCAAGCTACAATTTTGTGAAGTGTGTGCTTGTTTACTGCATGTGATGTTGAGTCCCTTTTAAACCTTAGATTTTAATCCACTGGCCTGCAAGTAGAGTGTGTTTTTTTTTCATTTGCTGTTCAGACTGTCAACAGTATACCAGTTTTATCATTCTTTGCTAAACTTTGTCCTCACCTGTCTTGCAATGCTGCTACATTAAGAGAGAGGACACCTGACAGCAGGTACAGTAATCCTTTTTATTTTCATTCTGTCAAAACTGTGTTTTTCAGATAAAGTTTATGTGTAAAACTTCAACAGGTCCATGGTGAGATAAATGTCCAAATGCATTTGAACTTCTCAGTTGTGTGGTTCATGTCTATCCTGATTTGCCCTCCACAAAAAAGGGAAATACTGGAACAATGTGATTGAATAATGTGATTGAAACATTTTTAATGTGTCATCAGTTGTTTTCTTTCATTTTCCCCATGTTTTATCACCATGCTGCATTATGATGTGTGCATAATCTTTGTAAAAAATCTGTCATTTTACATTTTGACTTCTTAAATCAAGTATTTAGAATATTGCAAACTTACAAGATATAAATCACTTTTCTCAGACAACTGATGCAACTCAGATGAGCATGTGTGTCAGCTTTGGTACTCTGTCTGAACCCAAAGATTAATTTGTAGAGACACTTGAAGTAATTTGTTTTTTCTTGGAAATGCATGTAGTGGTGTGGCCTGTGCTAGTGTGTGTGTGTGTGTGTGTGCCTGTGTATGTATGTGTGTGTGTCTGTGTGTGTGTGTGTGTGTGTTGCAGTGTAATTGTGTGAATGAGACATAGTGCTGTTTCCAGGAGTAAGTACAGTGTGCAGGGCAGGCGGCGTAATAAGGTGTTTCTGTGACACAGCTGAAGACTGTTTATGAAAGAAGTTATTTCTTTTAAAAAATGTCTTGAAAGATTTACAACTTCTGGAAATATTTTTACGCCTGTCACTTTGTAAACTGTCATTCTATTTTTATATTATGATTATGTGCTAAAGCAAACTTTGCCTTAGATCTCCAGCTTTATTCTTACTGTTTACCACTATAGTCTAATTTTGCGACTTTAAACTCAATTTGTCCTCAGAAACACCATCTTGTTTGTGTGTGTGTGTGTGTGTGTGTGTGTGTGTGTTTGTGTGTGTGTGTGTGTGTGTGTGTCAGTCTGTAGTGTCCATCTACAGAGTTAAAGCAAGATAATCCACATCAGTTAATCCAGATTAGAGTGCTACAGGCTGCGACCACAGATTGCATAACTGTCAGACCGAGATGCAGTCAGACACAGAGAGACAGACAGACAGTTATGTGAGTTCAGACATACAGGCTGTCAGACAACAAGACAGGCAGACTGATAGAGATACGTTGTAAAAATACTGTACAGGGATCTCAGACAGGAGAAACAGAACCGTAAATGGCAGAATTCCTCAGAGGGTCTATAATGTTGCATTTAAAGTAAAAGACAATTAAACTCTACATTGATAAGAATATAAAAATCTAATTAGTTAAGCTTATTTTTGTAGAAAAATTGCATCGATTGGACCAAACGCCTGTCAAAGTGCATGACAAATTGTTGCTTTTGTCATACATGGCCTTGTTATAAATGGTAGGATCAGTCATTGTGTCTGTATCTCCTTTACTGTTTTACAGCTCAAACAGAAGTTTTTCATGAACACATCATGAACCCATCTATGTGTGTGTATGTTTTATTCAGGCTTTTTGGACTCTGAGCCATTGAGGGAGACTGATGAAGATTTGGTGTCAGATGTCAACTTAAACAACTCCATCATGACGGAGGAGGAGAGGGAGGAGATTCAGCAAGAATTAGCCAAAGTATGCTCACACATGCCTGCACGTTCTAAGGTGTTGATACTAAAAAGCAGAAAAAAAGCCTCTTATATATCTCTCTTTTTTTATTCCATGTGCACCCAGCTGGAAGAGGAGATCAGCACATTGAAGCAGGTTTTGTTGTCCAAAGAGAAGCAGCATGCAGATCTCAAACAGAAACTGGGCATCACACCTCTGAGCGAGCTCAGAAACAACTTCAGCAGAGGCTGGCACGACATGCAGACCACCACGGCGTAAGTCTGCAGGTTAACTGAGCTAAAGCGAAGGAAGGTAGTGTGTGTGTATTTGTGTTTGTGTTTGTGTTTGTGTCCGCTGCACACAGCAGAATAGCTTTCCTGTTTACCATCAACATAGATTCCCTTCTCAGGAACTCACTCACAGAGCAGATAGTTGTCTTTTTAACAGCCCTTACCGCACAATGCTCCAAACTGAGGATCCGTTATAAACACAGACATCACAAACCCAATTAAAAAGACATAACCCTTTGCTCCTGGCTGCACAGCAGGTGTGTGTGTGTGTGTGTGTGTGTGTGTGTTATCTCTGTTGTGCTCTGTGTAACAGACATCATAAACCTAATTAAAAACACATCAAATGACTATGCGGTACTAAAGGCTATCATCAGCACATAATTAGATGAACATGTCCCGTCCATTCAGTTGAAATGATAATTATGTTTTATCTTGTGCGTCATTTCTTTAGATTCCAATCAAAATCCGCCCGGCCATGATGTTAATACCCACAAATGTTTTCTTATTATTTAGATAAAATATCCTGATTTTTACTGCATTAGCCAGAGCGAAATACATCTGGAATGTTCCTCCAAATCAGGGTACGACTTTTGATGATTTTTGCCTTTCAGCATGAAAAATAACGGTGTTTCCTCATTAAAGCGTCAGCTATGAGCTCTCAGCCAGAAACCAAGAGACGGAGGGGAGCAAGGGGATAGTTCTCCAGAGTCCTCCCCTCTTATCCAGTTACACTTCGACATGAAGATCACTTTACACACACAGTCGCCGTCCTCATGTATAATGAACCAGTGTGACCACAGGAGTGTGAGATCATAGGTTGCCTACATAGCAGATGCTCTTAAGTTGCAATCTGTGATGCAAATGCAAACAAAACACCACTAGCCTTTTAAAAATAAAGGCAGCTCAAGTTTACATCACTGAAAAAAAAGCCCTGATGGTATTTTTACAAGGTGATCCAGTCACAGTTAAGTGATATTGATCAGTTATTTGCAAAAATTAACTGGCTCTGACTAAAAAGTGACTAAAAGTTTAGCTTAATTTGTGTGTGTACCAGTAAGCTTAGGTATTTATTGGTGGTGATTAGGATGAAGATTAGTAAAAATTTATATGAATGGTAATAATAGCTGGCCAAATTACCCAAAGGCACTTTAATTTGATGGCCCCATTTGTTCTGTTTGTTGTTATAATAGGTTTGTGTGTGAGTTCATCACATTCATATGCATCTGTATACATCTGTATGCATGTGTGGATGCTGTATTCATTTAAACATGAGAGTTCAGTGTGTTGAGGACACAGTACTGAAACCTTCTTTACATCTCAGGTACAAGAAGACATCAGAGACGCTGTCCACAGCGGGACAGAAAACCTCAGCAGCCTTCAGCACGCTGGGCACCGCCATCACCAGGAAGTTCGGAGACATGAGGTACACAGTGATGTCATATCTGATTATTTAGGGGCCATTTAAACAACACAGGTTTTTGCATAAAATGGTCAACTTTTGTTGCATTTTGGCTTTTTGTTCACAAAACAACAACATTTCGGGAACCTTAAAACACAAACAAAGAGTGTAATCTTTTGAAAACGACACCTTTGCCATCACTGTGTAAACTGGCAATACACATTAGAGTGAAAACTGAGACTACAGAGACAACTTTGCATATGGCTTTTACATTTTCTGCTCATTAGCCATGCAAATATGGAACTACATGTACAATGGCAGACTATCAAGTTTTTTTTTTACTTCACCTCAAGTAACATCTCTGTCCTGACAACATGATCTGTTTTCAAAGGTGCATCTGCCATCATCCTCTTGTATGTTGTGCTGCCGTGTATGAGTTTATACCCACATGATGTTATTTTGTGGTGTTGCTTTGCGAGCTTACATCACTACCTGCTGCTTGCATGCATGCCAAAGTGTTTTCCAACATTTTTTGCAGATATGCATACACAGGAATCATTGTCATGTTATCAGGGCTTTAGTGTAGTTCACTTCAAAACAGAGAACAAATTTTCTGGCTCACCTGCCAACCGTCTGTTATCAGTGTCAGAAATCTGCCTCTGCTGATTAAAATATATTATGCAAATATTGTAGTAAAGTCGGAAGTGTGTCCTTTGCTGTGATGGTAGACTCTTGCCCATCATAAAGGTCCACCATCAAAACATTTGCATTTCCAAACCTTCAAAAAAAAACCCAGCAGCCCCCTCTTTCCCCTCTGATGCATTTCCATTTAAGTCTAATTCAAAGACATGTTTTTATTTATGCAATCCATCCCCATCTTTCAGCCAGCAGAGCTTTGACTCCCGCTCTGTCCATCTCAGGGGGGAAGCTGAGATTATGTAAGCCTACATTAAGCTGCTTTCTGTGGCGAGCTGAAGAGCCCAAAGGCAATGTCTGTCCTCCTCAGTCACTTTCCTCTTCTTGTTCTGTCTTGTGCCTGTCTGTCTCTCTGTGTCGCCCTGTTTGAGATTCTGAGAGCCAACACAAAGTGTGTGACCCTGCATTGTTCTGTGTGTAAATAAATAGGGCATTTGTGTGTTTGATGACAAGAGAGAGCTTGAGAATGTGGGCTTGTGGCTTCATGTCTTTCTGAGGTCAAAAAACAAAGCTCACTACAGGAACGACTCATTTGATTTTTAAAGCTAATAATAAAATCAAGAAAATGCAGAATTAATAACACTCATTGCTATTTTGTCCATAAAAGTAAAACTTGGTAACTGCTTAAAAAATGTATGTGCAGGTTTGATACCATTAACAAAGCATAAAGGTGTAAGAATACAGTACTTCCTGTGGCGACTATAATATGTTGACAGTGGTTACAGTGGAAAGACAAATGGGATGCTGGTGGTTCTGGATACACTGGGGCTTATTGTGTTTTTACAATATAAAGGGCAGAAAGGAAACAATACATTATTTTTGATTATTCCAGCATGGTTGGTCTAGAGTTACTGTTCCCTCGGAGGTACGTTCCTGTGGTTTATCGCTCATTGTGTGCCTTGTTCTGCTTTGTAATCACACACAATAAGCATGTTTGTATTTTCTTCTTGCAATTGTGTTTGAAGAGTGTTTCTGCATGTCATTTTGTTCCAAAGTCAGAAATATTGAACCATTTTTTAAACTGATTTTCCATAGAGTTGAATTCTCCAGGGACACAGTACATCAAACTTTATTTACGTCTGGCCCACTATCCTGACATGTATTGTGCAATCTTTGTTGACATCATTTATGCTAATAATTCTCATTATAACAAAGCAGCAGCAACAACAAAAATCTTAGAACTGTGACATCTGTGTAAAATTCTGCATTAAAGAGTCAAATCCACTTTAAAGAGAACATTAGGAGCTTTAAAATATGCAAGAAAAAGTGACATAGTAGCTTTTTCCAATTTTAAAAAATCCAGTTCAAATCAGACTCTCTGCTGTTCACACAGTGTGTCTTTACCTTTGCCACCGCTGTTAATTCTGTCATGTTCTTCAGTCTGCTGTGTGTGTGTTTGTGTGTGTGTGCGTGCGTGCATGCGTGTGATCACATAGTATAGAAATCTGGTTTGTTTACCAAATGTTTGGCAATCATTAACTTTCTATTATTATACTTGAGAGTTTTCCTTTAGGTGTGATTGTGCTTTTTGTGTGTTTTTATTAATGTTTAACATTCGTAGAACATTTCCATTTTGTTAGCATGTGTGTATACAAGTGAGATAAAGGGTAGCTGATTACAATCTGGTTCCCACAGACAGGTTGCTCACTTGCTTCCAGTTCTGCTTCCCCAAACAGAGGTAGAACAAAAAGCTGAAAACAGTATGTGATAGCAGTAGAAATGTTCCTTTTTATCTGTGTAATTGTTTGTGTTATTTACTTAAATGTTCTACCAAAGTGAAAGAATGTGACTTAAAAGTTAAAAAGTCCTAAAAAATGTGTTCTCCATCTTCCTCCATGCTCCCAAAGGTCCAACTCCATAGGGTAAGAATTACACAGCTGATTATGTCACATTAGTTGTTCCTGACGCAGAGGTCTTAGGCAGCCAGTCTTAACTCAATAGATCTCAGTCAGATCAGCTGACAGCACTAACTGGTTGGTACAGTGTGGACTGAAACAGTCAGCTGAGTCTGGTTGAGTAAATGCTGCGGCCGTGCTGCATTGCAGCAGTCGGTCAGAGGCTTCTTGTCTCAGCTCCAAACCAGATCCAACTGATTTTACGTGAACATGGTTTCATGGCGTGTACTGCAGCTTCGTAGCTGCAGGAAAGTGCAAACACTTAGCTAACATGGACTGTGACTGTGCGTGATGACCATGCAGGCTTTTGAATCACTGATTTGATTGAACAGATGATTGAAGAATGAAACCAATTGTGAGTCGCTGCACATAATTATATCATATCACAGATGTAATATCCCACTTCTTCCCTCTATTTTATCCTTTAATAGAGACTCTGAAACTGACACTGCGTGAGCACAAAATCAAAAGAAAATAGAATGTCATTACTCTAGTCAACTCTTCAGCTCTTCAATCAGTGCAACTCTAGCTTTGTGTGTGCTTGTGTGTGTATGTGTGTAAAGCCTGTTAACCATTAACTCCTCTCTCGCCATGCTCTCATGGGACAGCTACTCTATCAGGCACTCTATGAGCATGCCCACCATGAGGTAACCAGTCAGTTTGTGTTTTATTCTTCTCTTTGTATCATGTCTGTTCTTTGTCATTTTTTAACACAAAATTCTACCTTGCTCTCATTTTAAGTAAGTAAATAAATCAGCGCTAAACACCAGGTGCAGTGCAGAAGTAGAAGTTTAATGTTCCCCTTCACTGATGTGTGTTTAGTTGTTGGCTGAATGGTGATAAGTTCTGTCTGATACAAAGCAACCTGGAAAAACTAAATACCTGAGATGTTTTCATTATCTGCACAATGCTTGTTTACATTTCTTTTCTGATGCTTACAGTGCACTTTATTACCTTACTACTTTAAGCAAATGTATGCCATTACAGGTAATACACACTGTTATGGAGAGAGTGTATCCCAGACTTGGGTTATAAACTATCATCCACAATGCAACAGGTTTAGCAAGAAAGACATGAGTGGCTCTAATCACTTCATTTCTTCAGAAGTAGTTTTGTAAATCCATTTCTGCACTTAATAAAGCAGTTTCTTTTCTTTTTCTTCACAGAAACTCTCCCAGCTTTAAGTCTTTTGAGGAGAAAGTTGAGAACACAGTGTCCACCATCAAGGTAAACTGTGTGTTTGTGAGAGAGTTTGTACTCCTAAGTCGTGTCAGACTAAAATACAGTATGTTAGCTGCTCAATAATCATACTTTTTCAAGGCATTAAAGTCATAGTGTACTTTGGAAGCATCTCATATAACAGAAACAAGCTCATATGAGAAACTGTAATTGCAGGGCATCTTATTAATAACGTGCAAACTATGTTTCGTTTAGCAATAGACTGTGAAAGCCACACATACAAACGGGTTAAGTGCCTGCCTCTGAGGATTGTCAATGAAGCGCAGCAAGTAGAAAACACTATAATCTGACTGTAATTGCTAGTTTACACTCACACACACTTTGAGTTTTTTACATCACACTGACCCTGATGCAGCCTGAGCAGCAAACTTGCATCCTTTGTCTATACTTAAAAGCCACAGTTAGTGGTGGGAGAAGCACTCAGATCCTCTTAAAATACCTCTATGGTTAAAAGTCTTGTGTCAGAACCTCACCAGAGTAAAAGTGTTAGTTTTATCAGCCAAGTACCTGCAAACTGTCAAAAATAGTCTTTATATAGTAAAATGATCCCAGTAAATGTTTGTTACATAGGGTGTTTCTGGATTAATATCACTGATGTTGCTTTTTATTGCCGTAGATGTTTAAAGCTGAGCCAATTTTAAATTCTTGATACACTGTTGTGTAATCAAATCTATCATCATATGTTTGTGGCATTGGTGACCTGAGAGAACTTCATGATTTTAGAAAAAACAGCTCCGCTTTTAGCTTCATCACCATTCATTTTCCCTGCTGATCCAAGAGGATTTTAATGTGGTTTATTTGCTTAATGATGTAGGAAAATTTTGTTAATCCTTCAGTTTATAAGAAAACTTCAAATTGAAATTCACCAAATTAGGAGATACAAGGTTTTAGAAGGATATAAAAGTAAGATCTGAAAAGTAACTAGTAACTAAAGCTGTCAAACAGATGTAGTAGGGTAAAAAGTACAATATTTGCTTGTGAGATGTGGTGGAATAGAAATATAAAGTTGCATAAAGTAGGAAGGATCATGTAGAGTTCAAGTACTTGATTAAATGTACTCAGTTACATTTCATTACTGGCTGCTGTAAAGATCACATTTGATTTATGGGGCTACATTGAGAACATAGAGGTTAAAAAAAGTGAAACACTGAATATCTGCTGACTCTTCTCCTGTTTTATGACTTTTTTTATGAGTTTTAATAACATCTCAAGGAGAACAGGCTCGTACATAAAAATGTAACATCTCTTAATCTCATGAAACCCTGTAAATACACTCATGAGCTCAAAGATGCATACTGCAACCTTTAAAGCTGTTCAGATTAGTTACTGAAGAGTTTACATTTCAGCTTTGATTATCTATTAAAATATGAAACATTCCTCTTATCTTCTTATGCACTCACTGTCTGTGTCTGACAGTGGAAGCCTTTGTGAAAGGCTGCCCCCTGGAGTCTCTTCTCCAGCATAACACCAGTGCAGCAACTGTGTGAAGAACCATTCAGTGATGACGGCACATTTTGTGTTGACAACGTTTTTTCCTGCATTTTTTCATAGACAAAGGTTGGCGTTTCAGAGACCAGAGGCAGCTTTGAGGACGTCCTCTCGTCTGCAGCGAACGCCAGCTCTCAGGACACGCCCACTAACACCTTGACGGACAGCTCTGAGAGGCCGAGTTAGAGCTGCACACGCACGCATGCACACACACACACACACCACAAGATGGTATTTCAACCAGGAACTCTTATCACTGCTGCACATATCTTCAAAAGGCTCTGACTGAAGACTTTATATTTGACCCCAAGTGTTAAGATGCAAACAGGCACCTGTGTGTGATAACACTTGAATTAAATTTCCTGCTACCCCAAACACTTAGTTTGAAAATTAGCACCATTTCATGTCTAAAGCAGCATTTTTCAACCTTTATTTTGAAAGATGAAGACAAATAATGTCAAATGCAAGCCTGCCTTTGGTTGTGTAACACGTAAGCGGACATGGTTGATCTTTGTGTTGATGGACTCTGCTTCAGTGTTTAAACCGACCTGCACTCCATTGGCCTCCAAACCACGTTAGACCACAGACGTTGAATCAGATGGGGTGGGAGGGAAGGAGCAGAAAAACTTAAGCTAAAAAACACTGAAATGAAAAATTTTAGAATTTTTGGATATGTATTGGATCACTTAAGATGCCAGTGTCATGATTTTGCTCATGCAGTTACTCTGCTGTCCCAAATGGAAAAACTTAAAACTGTAAAATCACAGCTGGAATTCCTCACACAAGGAGTTATGTATTCTTTATTTTTAATGTAAATTCAACATAAGCAGAAACAGTTTTGGAAAAAGAAACAAAAATCAACATTACTTTTAATTGTAACTTTCATACCAAAAAAGGACATATTAGTTTATAATTAGAAAGATGTTTGATTTGAAAAAAAAAACATGTTACATTTTCTAGTACTTTTTATAAAACATTTAAATAATGTGTATATAACATAAGTCGATGTGATGTATCCAGAAGTCCTGGGTTAATCCATCATCTCTAAACCTTTATAGATGATTTAATGTTAACAGAAAATCTTGTTGTTCAGATTTTGTTTTAGCAAATCGAATGATCTTTAGTGGGATGACTCTGTAAATGTAACCTGTCACACCACTTTTTGAAAAAAAGCATACAAATAGTTTGGGTTGGAGTGCATATTTAGTCTGTGCATGCACATTATAGGTAAAACAAGACCGTAAGAAGATGAAAGAAAACATATTTTCCATGTGCAGTGAAGTTTGGGCAAACACTGGATATTTTTTCCATGTGTAAATGTGAAAATAAGAAATATGCTCATTTTTTTTTATGATTGCCTATAAATATAAAGTCACAGAGAATCTGATTTATCACTTTGGACGATAAAGATGAATGCTGGAGAATAAAAAAAAAACCACTGCAGCTGCACTGCTGTACCTCGAAATAGCGGTGGAGGTAAGATTTTTAACCAGTTTTTGTGGGAGTTTTTGTCCGCTGCCCTATAAACTTCATGCCTGAGTCATTTCAGATAGAAAATCTGACACTAATAAACAAAATTATATTGTTGCTGTAGTATATTTGTAGTACAATCCTTGACTGTAATCCTGACATCCAAGATCTACTTTTTTACTTACAGATCTGATTGTAAACATCATGTTACAGAACTAACCTTTGAAACGCTGAAAAAAAGTAAGGACTTGTGCAGAGGTTGGTGCCACAGAACATAAAAAATGCATGATTACATATTTTTTTTTAGTTTTATTTTCACATATGCTGTCTGTGCTGATAACTGCCAGCAAACTAACATTTGGTTTTCAATAGGTAATGTTCTGAATTTCATTTTTCTCACTCTGTCTTTCATGTGGTTTTATCGTCTTTGCTGTGCTTCGAAATGATGCCTCCAGATCATTTCATGCTGAGTTCAGTCTGTTCGTGAAATGTATTTATTAAAATTCACATCATTAATCAAGTACTGAAAGATCTTTTGTAGTAAAAAAGGTTGTCAGCTCTGACTTCTTTCCAAATAACTGAGTTAATGCATGTTGCATCATTGAAATAATGAATTACAGTGTTTATCATACATGTACATTTTTTGTTGGTTTGAAATTAAATGAAACTTAGCAACCGATAGAAGCCTTTTTTACAAACTCTATAACATAACAGCCACAGATAAAAGTGTGACATTCAAATAAAATAACATGAACCCTGACATTTAACATATTATTCTGTATCCATAAAATTAAATAGACATACATTTCTGGTTTCATTGGTTGATATTGAGGATCATTTTAACCAAACTGAATATAAAAAATGACTGATTGAACAATAAACACTAAAAACTTACTGAACCTGTTGAAAAGCAGAGGTAAAACAACAGGAATAACTGAAACAGTGTGCAAATGAAATTTTATGGTGATACCAACATCTGGTCACTTGTCAGCAACAGTGAGCTCCTGAGTGTGCTGTTGTTACATATTACCAACATATCCTGAACATTGAACAGCAAGACTGCATCAGAAAATGCATTAACACCATTTTTTCTGATGGCTTAGCACCTTTTGTATATTTTTTTATGTATAACATTAACTGCCAGATAATATCTACACAATTCAAAATATTCAAATGCAATTGTCAGTGGCATGAATGCAATAAAGTTGGCATAGTTTGATAGTTTCTCTTCATATTAGCACAGAAACAGAAACCAATAGAAGGTCAAATCTGCAACTGACACGATAATATAAGGATATTATTTTTAATTTATTTAGCTTTTATTACATTTTCAACCCATTTATCAAGAAATGAATAAAGTTTTGTAAAGTTTTTGCATTTGTATACTATCTCGCAGTTTTTGCATCAGTAGTTATCAGACATAAAAATAAAAGACAACAGATCAAAACAGCTACATGCACTTAGAAGACAGCAATGTGCCGTTTACATTGCCTGATAAAAGAGGAGATGTAAAAGACAACTGAAATTCCAAAAATAAAGTTTCCTTCAGTCGTTCACACGCCTGATGCTGTGACAGGTTTGTGTTGCAGTCTGGTATCTCAGTCCCTTCACTGAGGAGGTGTTTGTGTTACAGTCAGGAGGAGGTTTTTGGCGTTGTATTTTGATCTGAAGAGCCTGCAGCAGCCGTCTGTGATTTCTCAGGATTCTTTGTTTCGTCTGTGTTAGTCATGTGAGATTGTCTCTCTTCGTTCAAAGAGCTGACGAGCTGGAGCACGTCTGCGTGATGGAAACGACCTGAGAGAGAACAATGCAAGAAGAGCAACAGGCTTAAACACAGTGATGTGTAAATGTTTGAGGCCTAAAATCACACAAACATTAACGGTAATACAAGGTCAAAGCTGGTCAAAGGGCTGTTCTGTTTTATGAATAAAATAGCTCAAATATAATATAACAGCTCTTACATGGCTTGGGGTTGATTGATAAGTTGATAAGGTGTGAGGTGTCAATTTTATACATTGATAAATAATTTATAGAGAAATGTGTGTCATTAGGCAATCCGTGACACCTAAATATGAGTAACAAAAGTAAAGAGCTCCAGTGAAGACAAAGAGAAACAGAAATGGAGAAAGATGAAGGAAGAAAGATAGGGATAAATAGGAGACGTACCATTGGTGGAATCAAAGAACTCCTGCAGTCTTCCCGGCGTTCCCTCCAGCTCCTCGTACTCATGAGCCTGCAGGATCATCTCCAGGAGGTCAAACTGTTTCACCAACCTGGCCTCTGGACTGCTCTGGGTCTCATATTCCTGCACATAAGAAAAATGTGCATCTCTTATTAGATTATTTAAATTTTCATTCATTAAAGCCACAAACACTCCATGAATGCAAAACTTCCCACATACCTGCCAGAGGCCATAAATCTCCTGTTTGAGTCCCTCTTGCAAAAGACCTGTGAGATGTCTCATTGCTTCCTAAAAGAGCAGTTGAGAGGGAGGAACCACGTAAGCGTGAAGCATCATCATGTCGTGTCGTTACACCTGAGCAGGTGTGAACAGACACTCGCTCAATTTAATGTATCAGAAACCCTAAACAGACTTGTGCTTTGACCCAATGAATGAACACTGGTCACTCACCTCTTCTTGTCTGTGTTTCTCTGCTTTACTGACGTTGTCTGATGGGGTGATATCTCCCACAATGCACTCTGCCATGTCATGAACTAGTGCCAGCTTTATGCATCTTAAGACAGAGGAAGAAAAACAATGTGAGCATGATGGAGTTAATATTTTGTAATCATTTTTGTGTCACAATATTTGAAAATCTCTTGAACAGTTATGGAGGTGAACCGCTCCTTTCATTTGAAAAGGACGCTCTGAGGTCTGTGTGTGAGTTGGGAGAGCTCAGTACCTGTCCTTGTCCACTGTGGGGTCGGTGATGGTCAGAGACATCATGGCCATGCGGTACATGTGGTCTGATACGCTCTCTGGTTTCTTCACGTTCCTGTACACCCAACCAGTCCGTGGGACCCTCTGCAGGAAATATCAGCCACAACACATGATTCATCAGCGGCACAGGAAAGAGTGGAAAAGTTGATATTGATGTATCCTCACGACTTATACCTACAGCTGAGGGAGATGGTTTGTGTTTTTATAGACTGACTTCACTGCACAAAATCACTGAAAGGTTTTGACTGCATATTTTCCCTCTAGTCTTTTTTTTTTTTATTTTCATAACTAGGCTTAAATTTGATAATAATTTATTCCTGTAAGACATTTGTAAGCAAGAATTCACTTTCTCAAGCTTGTGGAGGGTGACTGTGTTCTTGATCTTAAAAAGTAAAAGGAATTTATTTGGGCTTTGTACTATGGGTTGGATAAAATGAGACAATTCAAACATTGTGGACTATGGATTATGGGATATATAATCAGCCACATTCTGTAGATAAAATTATAAATTAGTTCGTTACTTTATCAATTTAAAATCAGAAAATCAGAAAATTTATGTGTAAAGCAAATCATCTAGCATCGCAACACAGAGGCAATACGGGGTCAAATGTAGGCTACTGGTATACTATGCATATAGCTACATGCATCAGTTGAAAAAATAGCAATAAAGTATTTCCGTTTATATAAACGGTTAATAAGTGGTTGAATATGTAGAAATCTGTGATCACGATAAATTCATCAGTCCAGGCGCAATTTTTTTTAAACCTTGCATCATTGAAAACACCAGCAAAACAATTTATAAAGACAAGCTTTAGGTCTGGAAGTTAATACATCCTGTCCAAGACTCGGCCAGGGGATCCAGCGTAAGGTAAAATTTTATTTCTGACCATGGAGCAGAGATCGCCAGAAAAATAGCCTAGTCGGGGATCAGTCTTACTTTGAGCTGTCCGATAAGTTTCATAAATTGCAGCATTTTACTCATGCCGACTGCTGCCTCCGTGTGAGCTGCCATCGATATCTTTTGACCCGGATACATTAAGACAGTTTGCAGCTATAAAGTAGCAAAAAGCAGCCGCCAGGTGGCAGCAGAAACATCACAACCAGCCGAAGTGCAAAGAAATGCTATACAAAAAGTTATATTCCCTGCTGCCTGGTTTTAAATGTTCTCATTTAGACGTTTAACTTTTGGCAAAAAGATATTTCAGTTGAATTACATATCCTCGCTTTGGACCCTAATCTTACGTCGACATTAATAAGACAGGTTTATCTGCTAAAAATGCAGGAACACAAAAACAGCTGTTGATGGCAGTAAAGCAACAAGGAACGCTATTAGAGCCACGAAGAAGAAGCAAATTCACCGGAAGTCAGAGAAGCGGGAGATTAGAAGACGTAAACAAACTTCTTGGTGCCGTGAGCTGCTGTTTCTCACTAAACATTTGCCAAGATGTTGAAGAAGGCACCCAAATTAAAAAACACAGTGAGAACGAAAATGAAGAGCAACTTAAACGTGAGGCCGACGTCAGAGGCAATGGTGGGTAGCCGACGGTATTGATTTCTCACGCGCTAAACTCGGTTATTTTGACTGTTCGCTTTGTTTATGACTAACAACTATGGCTATCTTCTCATTTTCTCAGATTGAGCTCCTGACGCTGCTGTTTTTGAACAGCCTGGCTGAGGAGGCGAAGGCCAAAGCGTTTGAAGAAAAATCTGCAACGATTAGAGCTCAACATGTTAAAGCTGTTTCGAAGGTTAGTGCAAAAAAGTCAAAATCATAGGTTTTGTCTGAACTAACTCTGTGACGACTCTTCACTGCAGTAACTCAGTAACGCTTAACATTACTCTCAAATGTCATTTAAATGTTGAACGGTTCTGAAATATTGTTTCGAATTACGTGCATAACTTTAAACACAGTGTATATTAGTATTATACTGTCTGCAAACTGGATAACGCACGTATAAATGCGTATATTCTGATTAGAGACGCAATTATTTTGTTACAATTTGACAGTGTGAAGTGCTTAAGTTACCCAATTAATGGCCTGAATGTCAGAGCCTAATGAAAATGTCCCTCACTGTTTCCAAAAACCTAAGCTGATGTCTTCAACTGTAGTTCAGACCTGATGAAATTCAGTGTGCTGTTTCGAACAAAAATGGATTTTCCAAACAAAATCACATGAATGAATAATTAGTTGTCAAAATTTTAGCCAGTTAATTTTATGTCACTTAGCTTAGCCTCTGAATTTTTTAATGGTCATTATTATTATTCTGATTATTTATGCAGCAGAGTATTTTCCTGCTCAGGTTCAAGTTAAGGAAAATATTTTTTTAGCTGTTTGTTTCAGTCTATAAAGTTTTCTAATGATCCTTTGTGTGTGAGATCAAACTTATTTACACACCTCACAAGTCAAAAGTTTCTGAATGCTTACTCAGTCAATGCTACTGTTTCTCTGCTTGTTTTTTTATTGGCTTATTCTGCATTCATTCAAAACTCAAAGGTGTGTCAGACCTCTCTTGACGAGTAATAGATTAGCACCAGCTGAAGCTCACATAATATGTGTATTCCTTTTACAATTGATGTGTAGTGTTTTTAACCGTGTTGTGTTTTAAAATATCCATTTAAGTGCACTGATATACAACCATCAAATATGTGTATTAAAGGCTGCAGTAATAGGCAAGTTTGTTCTATCCTGATCAGAGTCTGACTACAGTTGATATAGAGGCAGATGCACCAGAGAAATGAACTAATTGATCTCATTGATGAGATGTCACAGTCCCTCTTACCAATAACGATTTGTATTATATTTAAGTGTTTTTGAAACCTCTGTATTTTGAACAGGACACAGATTTACAAAGATTTTTTTCCTTTCTTTCTAGAAAATACTGAAAAAAGCAAGAGGATGAAGACAGTGAAAAGTGTCGTCACCTTTTTTTATTAACATTGTGACCAACATAATGAATGACAATAGAAACATTTTTGTTCTCTTTTTTAGTTTTTATTCTGAAATGATATGTACCTGTTTTCCTGTCATTAGAGTTTATTGTTTGTTATTAAATTCTCTTGAATCATATAATGGCTCATATTATCGACCTCTCAGTTCTAAACTTGCAATTCTAACATAATGGCTTTCTTATGTTGAAAAAAGTAGAATTATTTATAGACATGTGGAGTGAGTGATGCTTTGATCTCAAAGTTGTGGACAGCTCACAGTAGGTTAGTATTTCCAGATTTCTTCAGCGTGTGTCTCACTTTCACGGTCTAAGTTTTTAAAGTGCGTGCTTCACAGCCTCTTCACGGAGCCTCCTCCCAAATTCCTCACTTCTTCACGCCACATACAGTTGATTATCTGTGTGCCGAGATGCTATCCGTCTCATTCCTTATCGCTGAGGGGTTCCTCACGGTGAGGCTCTGGCCTTCTTAAGTGTCTGTGCAGTGAGAATGTAAGAGTTGTGTGGTTAAATAGCTAGATTGTACACTGTTTGCTATACAATTACCAGAAATGATGTGAGAAAACATAATCTGCTCCAACAATTTTGTAGTTTGTATTTCAGCAGTTCTTTATAGAGTCTTAGCCAGTATATGAACTGTAAATCAAGTGATTTATGTATTAAAAAGTGCTAAGGTCCAACTTCAGTGCATGAATTTGAATGTAAGATGACTTAATGGGAACATGATAATAGTTGTATGTCCACATGGTTTAAATTTATCACTAACTTCACTTGGCTCTCTCTCTCTCTTTCTCTCTTTGCTTGATGTGCTCCATCTTTAAAATTTTCCCTTTTTCCCCCTTTTTCTCCTTGGCAGTTACGGCATTCCTTGGCTCCCAATGGCTATTTTCTTCAAGAATCTGATCTGGCACCCTAGTGAACAAATCCTTGTCATATTTATGTTCCCAGTCAGGTTGAAGAGGTGTTACAGGGTTCGTGGAGCCCCACCTACCTGACTTTTAAACCCCTGCCACCTGTCTCTCTTCCCTGTGGTTTTCTCCTCAAGTCTAATACTCTCATCACAAAACACTATTGAATACATTTCACTTTAATGTAGCCTCCCAAGTTACCTGTTTGACAGAAGAGTTAGAAAAACTCGGTTCTCCCTTGTTGCAGGTATATACTTTGTGAGAACAGTCTGATCCATAAATCTAACGCTGCAGATTGATGGCTGGTGTTGCTCTCCAGCAGCTGGCCACACATCCAGAGGCTCCCCTGAGGTGTTATTTTATCATCCTCCTCTCAAGGTTTTGCCTGTGTTCTTGAGGGATTTGAGAAACACACACTCTTCTGCCTCTGTCAAAATAAAGAAAGTAGCCATCCCTCGCATATCCGGTCCGCGTTCGTGTCTGAGCATCTGTTGACAATTAAAGTGAGCAGTCTCCACAGCCCTGTCCAGCTCCTCCGTCTGGCTGCGTGTAACTTTTAGATCCATCTCTTTCAGATAAATCAGCTCTGGTGTAAAATCTCTCCTGCTGATTCTTTTGACATATTTCCAGACAGGCCAGCAAAGCACGGCAGTCTTTCTGGCAGAGATGTTGTTGTTATAACTTACTGTGCCTTTCTTAACAAGGAGCACATGGTTTGACAGGTTATAAGAGTGTCACTGTTATGGGTCATGTCTTTGCTCAGAGAAAGACAATGTGGCATGAACAAACAAGCTAAAGCAACGTCACCAAATTTGGCTTTTTAGAAATATCTGGGAATTTATGATCTTATAAGACTTGACAGGCTGTGAAAGCAAATAATCAAAAACCGATTCCAGAAAAAAGGAACAGTGAAGAATTTAAATCTGTTTTGGTGAAGCGATAAAGACACACTTAGTTCCCAAAACAGGAGATAATACTCACCAGGTTGCCAAACAATGAATCCTCAGGGGGGCTTAAAGCTCTCACCACCTCCAGCCTTTTTGTGGGAATCGCAGATTTTCTGTGACACCTTCAGCTCTAATTTTTGTTTTGCCATCGAATGTAGTCAAATCACCCAGTGTTTGGGGTTTCAATTCCCTGAATCCAGTCTTCATGGGAAACATGAAGAGCTTTATCATGGATTACGTTGAACTAAATCTAAAAAGTGTGCATAGTAATTGCAGTTTTGGTGGAATTTATATAAGTATATATTGTGTAATATTTCCACCCGATTCCATCATTGTGCGTTCATTCAGCCTTTGTGGGAAGACTTATGAAAGCATTAGTCTGATGTTGTGATGACATGCTTTAAAAACACAGTCAAGCCTGTTTTAAATGGAACCAAATGAGGAGATATTTCGTTGTCATGGTCACACGCTCTCTCTATTTGCTATTAGATTCTATCTGTTTAGATTTAGCAGTGTGTGATTTATTCTACTGAATGAGTAAATGGAGGGTTTGTGAACTTGATGTGCTACAGTTACCATGTTTGAGTCTTGCACTGTAATTCTTTGGCATATGTAGTGTGGTACAAAACCTGCCATATGAAAGAAATGTACTTGTAAATTCATATAGATGCATTTTTTATATGTCTGCTCAGATTATAAGATATTGATCAAATGTTTTTCTGGCTGAAATATAAATGCAGTTCTTGATAAGAATTTCAAGGTTAAGATGAAATTACTTTTCAGTGTCTTCAAAAGACTTTTTGCTTGTCACAGACCTCAGGGGTAACGCCATTACAGACTGACGAAGGAAGGCAAAATGTAACTAAATGTAATGTGAATAAAACTTTACAACACAACTTCATGAATGTGAGTTAACGAGTGACCACTTTTGCTCGAGTCAGCTAGATTTTCATCTGCAATGGGGCCCTTGTGACAAATAAATTAATCCCATAATCCAGTACTCTTTGCAACATCATCACACTTTGTATTTTATCCTGATTGTTTTAATTGAGAGACCTCTAGTGGCTTAAATTATATACCGTGCATTTAGGATCATAAAATTATGTCTTTTCAATTAATAAACTTGTTTCAACAAGAAAAATGTGTAAACCATTTTAAAGGTGGAATTTGTAGGATTTTTCTTTAAAATGAAATGAAAGGACATATAAAGAAATAATTCCTCACAAGCCTCAATTACATATGTGGATTCTGTATCTGAAGTGACCCTGTCCTCAGATCAGGCGACTAGTTACCTGATGGAAAGATTATCAAAAAGTGAAGGTGTTCAGGAAAAGGGGCTTATTTTGAATGTTTTGCTTACAGACCACAACTTACAAATCCTACTCATACTGCCTTTAGAAATGTTTAAAATTAAATCTACTCCTTTTCTCTTATCCAAGAATTCAAGAATCTATAATTCAGCAAATATTTAAAACACTGGATACAACAGGTGTAGTTGACTCTCAACATCAGTGAATTCTACATGTGCAAGTCGCTTATAGGAACATTGTGATGTCCCCTTCAGCAAATGAGTGTAAAAACAGTTTTTTGGTTTAAAACTCTGCAGACTGAAGGTCAAACATCCAAGTGAAGTGACAATAAGTAAAACACATTTTTGAGTGGAGGGGTCCTTTAAAAGACAGTGTTGTCAGCTAAGCCTTAGTTTGATAAATAGAGAACGTGACAGATTAGGATGAATGTTTATTAGGAGTGAAATAGTATGTAAATCCCAGTATTACCAGTCTAATTCTCTAATTCTCTTACGAGACTGTTTGATAATAGATCAGGAGGAGGGTCCTGACAAAAGAGTAAAACAGGAGAGGAGGTTGGGAGTGTGTGTGTGTGTGTGCATGTGTGTGTGTGTGTGAAATAGAGACAAGCCCACAACAGCTTACTCAAACTTGCATTAGATCTGCCTTGCGACTATCATATGATGGTTTGTCTTCTGTTTGCATTCTTCATGGCATTCTGCCGGCTTCAGTGATCTCATGGAATGCACATGGGATTTTCCTTCAAGAAAACATTTAGTCCAACTCTGCACTCGGCAACTCTTTTACACCACACCGGAGTCCCTACATGGGCTCATCTGAATGAATTTTGTGGAGACATTCACAGATTTTTACTCAAATGTATATCATGGAATTGGGGATGTGATGACACCGTCTTTGCTGACTGGATCGATGCCTTGCTGAAGGTGAAGGAAAATGCTGATAACATTTTTCATTTGGATTCTGCACTTTGTAAATCTTGCAAAAGGCCTTAATAACACAAAGATTCTGCGATACAGACGTAAGTATTCAATCATGACTTATATTTCCACCTCTCTAGTGCTCTTGTTAGACATGTCTTTTGTGGAATGTACCTTGTCTTTCCCCATTTTTTTTCAAGTGCAAGATAGTAAACAGTGGACAGATACTGCACATGGAGACGACAAGTGATTTCTTTTAGCTTTCACGGACCAATGTGGTCATAGATTTACACTGGTTTTACATACTTGCACTATGAATTTGTAGGCTTGACTCTGTCTTTTTGCTCATCAAACAATTAATCTTTAAAATTAAATAAGGAAAATAGCGTATAGGGTACTTGAGTATTTCACTCCCTTTAATTTGCTCAAGCACATAATTCATATAAACTCCATTCAGCTCCTCCACACACATCTTTTTATCCACAGGTAGTTCCTCTGTGAGCAGACTCTGCCCAGCAGGTTGTGCAACATGCTCGACCCTGAACGGCTGTCTTTCCTGTAAACCTCGCCTCTTCTTCCACTTGGAGCTGGATGGGATGCGGCAGAGGGGCACCTGTCTGTCCGCCTGTCCCCGGGGTCACTATGGCATGCGCTCCCCGTACATCAGCACCTGCACCAGTAGGTACCGAGAGGCGAATTGATGTTTAAACTTATTTTATCTGATTGTTTGATCAAGACTTTGCAGTCATAGGTTTTCTCTTCCTGGTTAAAAAACCTGAGTAAGGCTTAAAAACCTATTTATGTGCATACTATAAATTGGTTGTGTGAAAATAAAACAAAAAGGGATATGTTTTGGTGTCATTTCCATTGGTCTTCAGGGTGCAAGAAGGACTGTGCTTCCTGTTTCAGTGAAAATTTCTGCATACGTTGTCACCCTGGTCACTTCCTGTTCCGGGGAAAATGTGAAAGCAGCTGTCCAAATGGGCTGACCCCAAACACAGCACTGAGAGAGTGCACAGGTTAGGCATTGCACAGCAACACTACATGGCCAGCATTTCAGGTCTGTGAGGAATATACATATATTTATGTAATACTGACGTCTTCTGTGGAACAATGGTACAATGTAACATGTTTCTGTCTATGTTAGAGTGCTCCATAGGCTGTGAGGTGTGTGTGAGGAGGAACACATGTGTGAGGTGCAGGGCAGACATGTACTTTCTTCACGGCCAGTGCCACCTCACCTGCCCAATGGAATTTGAGCCTGATGTGCAGCTTATGCAATGCCTCCCTCTAGGTGAGGGAAATTCCCTTTCATTTGCCTAGACACATAAAGAAGTGACATCAAATAAAACCAATATCAAAAATCTACGTAAGTATACAAATCTCATTTTTATTACCACTTACAATTATTCTTAATAAGTTGGAAAGCAGTGACTGTTTTATGATCTGTATCTGAGCCAATGTAATAATGTCCTTTATACAATTTAGTGTTTCACAAAGTAAATGTATCATCTCTGTACTGTTTTCAATTGAGTATATGTTAAAAAGGAGAATCAGATTATTATTTTCCATTTTATCTGTTTTACACAGTAGCTCCACACAGTTTTTCCCTCTTTCTGTCTGTGAGAATTTCACTCATCTCTCTCCTCAAAGTGCACTGTGCAGTTGGGGAATGGACAGATTGGGGTCCATGTGTTCGGAGAAGGAGCATGCGGGCCCACAGATGGGGAGAGGAGTCACGTACCAGACAAGTTCTGCGACCCCCAAGTGTCTCCGGTGACCCATGTCCACATGTGTCAGAGATCAGGAAGTGTGTCATCAAAAAGAGACCAAAGAGTCCAGCGAGGTTGTAAAAAGTTTAAAGAGAGTCCCTCATAAATCTATTGTTGATACTGCAGAGATATTCAGTTTGTTATTGCACATTCTACCTTGACTGGTAATCTAAAGCAATGTAAAACTATTGTAAATTGAAAAAATGTCTAAGTAAAGATGTATTTATCTAAAATAAAATGATTTTCCTTTGCAGTCCAGCAGAAATGAATGAAAGGGATAATAATAATTTTTTTATAATGAAATTCTTGTGTAACTGTATATTTAACATCTTTGCTGCATTGCTTGGCCTTATCTGGACTGAATAAGAGACATTTCAGAGACTGCTCATATTTTTTTCTTGCATGCTGATTGCCTTACGTCAGTGTTGGTTTCATTGCAACTTTTAGAGGACACTTGCACACTGTCTTCTTATTTTCAATAAAATTTTACAATGAAAAATGTTTTGGTTGTTAGCTCTTGGTGTGAAAAAACAAATCACTTTAGCCAGTTTGGTTTCAGGGTCCTGCTAATGTGTGTGTCAGCTCAATGTCATACCATCATGACTAACAAGGAAACTTAAAAGAACGCTGTCATCATTGATATCCATTAGTAACACATGTGCCTGTCTTACTAGTACCAGACCACACTACCTGTACATTATTCAGCACAAAAAGACATAAGTACCCTTTAAATGATGTGAGATCTTTCAATTAGTTTGCGGAATTTGTCAAACATTTCCAATATAAAGCACTTTTGGGCCGATAAGTCTAACCATAAACTACATTAAAACAACACATTTTCAAGAGAATTTATTCATCTAAATGAATATGAGAACAAGTATTAATTCTGAAATATTTAACTTAAATAATTTATTTTAAGTATATTTCAGAACAAAAATGTGACAAATTAAAGGATATGATACCCAGGCAACAATGTTTTGTTTAGTTTTTGTTTTTTTGATAAAAAGGGACAGATTGCTTCACCCATCGTCCTTTTCCTAAGTGAGTGAACTCAGTGGCGACTGGTTAAAGAAGGGTGGTAGGTTGCCGCCCCACTAACTCTCCACATGAAGAAAAATCACAGAGCCCTTCACTAAGGAACGCTTTCAAATATACCCGTATTTGTTGAATGAGAAAGGAAATTTTAAATAGTAAGTATGTCAATATGTAGTGGGTTATTTCGTCGTCTTTTTTTCTCACCTTGCCATGTTCGTAAGTACCGGGAGCACTAAATGCGTATACTCGAACGCACGGTACGTACTGTGCGCAGCTATATTAGATCTACATAACATGCTGCTTGGCATTGGAAATATCGCGAGGCCGATTCAGTAGCCTCACAGTCAGGTGGGCTTGGCCATAGCAATGTCCCAACGAATACGCCACCATTATTTGACGTAACTTTTTAACCAAATATGAATGAAGCTTTATAAATATCTCAGTTTGCGCTCCTATTAAAGACACCTCCAGAGGAATTCCAGCGTTCAGGTGAGAAAATCAGTAAAAAAAAGTAAAATAAGCAGAAAGCACAATGACAGCTGTCAAGCTAACAAAAAATTCAGCTGTCAAGTTAACCGAAGCTAACGATAGGTGGCTAATAGCTTGTCTTTAACTTCACTGTACCTTGGTTTCAATGTAACTCACCATAACATTAGTAGCTCTGATATCACTTTTAGGAACATAAGTTTTTTGCTCTTTACGTTAATGTAACTAGGAATTTAGTGAGTTGGTTCACGTTAGCTTAGCAGTAGTTGTGTGAGAAACGTTAGCTCTATGAGACGACGGCAAAGGGGCCTTTAGAAACGTTAACGTTATAGGTCTCCGCCATGAAATCGTTTAGAGTTTCCAGCCGGTCTCTCGTGTCACAGAACTAACTCCTATTCGTAAACATTTTAGGAAACTTTATGATAGAGATGTAACGTCAAAAATTTGATGTAAGCATGTCATATTGGGAGGGCGTTTCCCAAAACTATCAACACAGCAGCGCATGTGAAGTGGGACTCCCATCAAATTGCATGCTTGTTAAGCTAAAATTTAAGTACACGAGTCACAGTCATGTTTTACAGCAAACTAGTCTTGCCAGGCAGATTTGTTGAGTGCAATGCTCTCTCTCTAGTATGGCAGGCTGTGGAAAAGTGGACTGTTCAATAAATGCCCGGGCCACCTCCAAGCTCACGGAGGAAGCAGAAGATTCTTGTTCTACAGACTCCTCCAATTCTGCCAGCACCCCAGAGTGTGCCATCTGCCTGCAAAGCTGTATCCACCCTGTACGCCTCCCATGCTGCCATGTCTTCTGTTTCCTGTGTGTGAAAGGTGCCTCCTGGCACAGCAGGCGCTGTGCTCTCTGCAGACAAGACATCCCTGAGGACTTTCTAGAGCGACCAGTTCTCCTGTCACCTGAAGAAGTGAAAGCTGCAGCTGCAGGGGTGAGTCGAAGTGTAGGAACAAGGGGCAGTTCCTGTGGAGACTTTGCATGGTACTATGAAGGGCGCAATGGCTGGTGGCAATATGACGAGAGGACCAGCAGTGAGCTGGAGGACGCCTTCTCTAAGGGCAGGAAGAGCACAGAGATGCTGATTGCAGGGTCACTTTATGTGGCTGACCTGGAAAATATGGTGCAATATCGCCGCAATGAGCACAGCCGTAGACGCAAAATAAAGCGTGACAGTGTAGATATCCCTAAGAAAGGAGTTGCAGGACTGAGGATAGACCCTGAACCTGTCCCCATGGCTGCACTACCTCTTGTTACCCCAGCTGCAACAGAACGCATTAACTCAGGTGATGGATCGGACACTGCAAACCAATCCCAGTCTTCATCCTTTGGAATATTGGCATCTCTTCCCCCTGTTAGACCTCCAACACTCCTGGGACGTCATCTTACGAATCCCCTTTCACCCTCACTGTCATCTCTGGAACAATCTTTCTCCCAGCTCCTAATCAGCCAGCCAGGTGAAGAGCTGGATGGTGACGAGGAGCAACAGAAGTATGAGTGTGCTTCTGACAGCAGCGAGAGCGAGGGAGAATCAGAGCCTGTGAGAGCAGAATCGATGCCTCGGAGAAGACATATTCAAAGACCACTAGGAGAGAGTCAACCAGCCAGAATGCCTCCAAGGGGCGGTCCCTCCAGCTCTGCACTCAGTCTCCGCTCACGTAGTCCTGATGGACAGTGCACTGTGACTGAAGTCTGACTGCAACTGGACAATTGTATTTGTTCTGTGGATGACAGTACTTAAACTTTTATCAGTTCAGCAAAAAACTTATATGCATCTTTAGGTCTCGTGAAATGATGAACACCTTTCCCGTGTTGCTACTTGTGTCTCTAGGTGTAATTTTCCCCTCTGATCATGTGCCAAATATTATCCTTGAATGCAGTTTGCCTATTTTCATGTTAAAATATTCTAGGCTTAATGCAAGATCTCCATCCAGTTGAATGAAATCTTGGTTTTAATGGGGAATCCAGCCAACCCTTTCTTTTAGACCTGCAGGTCTATAAAGGTAATTAGCAGTAGCCTTCCTTTGCTAACACATGACACTTGGGATAAAATTAAGTCCATCCTTGTTGCTCTCAACCAAATATTGTTTTTCATGCTAAAAATGCTTCAAAGCATTTAAAAAGTTTGAACTTCTAAAGTCGTTCAAGGGATTCGTAACACAAGAATTACAGCTTTTTTGTTGAAGGAAGAAATATTCTGTATACACTGGTAGTTATGCATTACTCTAAGCAACAGATTATGTAATTAAGTAGAAGTCTTTCAACTTCTTGGTTAGTGCTGCCTACCACATCAATCACTGGCTTAACATTAGTTCATGACAAAGCAATACAATCTCTCTAAATTAAAACGAGACCCTCTTTGTTCTCTTATTTTGAGCTCATGGTTAACATGGTGATATTTTCTACTCTTTTTTGTTTTCCTCTCTTTTTGAGCCATGATGTGAAAATAGAGCTGAAATGTAGCACCTGATGTACCAGATACAGAGGGTAAAACTGGATTTTTTCCTCCTTACTAATGAGGTGTTTTGAAGTTAAGATTTATTCAAGATCTAATTAATAACTGTTTAAACTTGAGTTTGTGTGTGTGTGTTTGTGTTTTTAGGGCTGTGGGGGGGGAACAGACTGTATTCCGTCCATTTTAGTGTAAAAGTCTTTCACTAATGGTGTGTGTTTGGGCTATTGGGGCAGTGTTGGGTGCTGAAAAGCTACTGGCAGAAGCACTGGAAAATATTTGGCTATATAAGTAGAGACACATTTGGATTTCTATTTCTTGCCATAGTACTCTCGATATGACTACTATCAGAGCACTGGCATGGACATGTTCTTGGACCAACTCAAGCTGTCCTCACCTTCTTAATTTTTCCCTTTTGCTCCAGCTGCTATTATTTTATTATTACTACTTCAACCTTTCACTGTTTGTGTCTTATTGTCTAAATGACCTACAACAAACTTGTCAGTGTGATGTAGCCCCTTTGGTGTTTTGTCAAGATATTAAAGATGTTTGTCTTTAATTTAAAATCTTATGTGGTTCAATGAATCTCTTTTTTAGTGGGGGAAGACTTAATTCAAAGCATCACAGAATAATGTGAGCTGTGAAAACAGAAGTGGCACTGATCCATAAGGCGGTTTGCAATGTGTGTTCTGATGTCAGTGCAAATGCAGCATTCCTTAAAAGTCCACTGGATGGAGCTGTTGCACAGTTTAAAAATCCCCTTCACCCCTCAGAACTCATCAAGCTGTTGACGTTGGAGTTAGAAATTTTTTGTGTACAAAGTGCATAACACCAAATTGTTAAGCTTCATCTCAAACAGTTTGACCTTTTTCAGAAGTAAGCTTCGTGACTTGATTGCTGAGGTTAGATGAAAGATCGGTAAGAAATTAGTCTATTTTGCAAAATGTCAAACTATTTCTCGTTAGTTTCCTGTTTTGAGCATTTTTAGAAATAAATGTGACCAGAGTACTAAATCTGTAGCCTTTGGGTGGTAATCAAGTTGATTGAAAGTAATTAAAGGTTTGAAGCCTGAGCTAAACTTTAGATGAACTATTTTACAATAATTTACTACAAACCTAATCCGCCACAGATTCTGTAATTTGATTGTTAAGTGTTCCTGCCATCTGTCACATTAACAAAGTAGGTATCTTACGTGTTTGCTAATGGTGAACTTTACCTGCAAGTTTTTGTGAGAGATGTGGAGAGACCTCAAGTATTTATGTTTATAGAACTTTAAGACAACAAAGACACCAGGTCATTCTCTAAACTCATTTATATTCTGACAACATAAGCAAATTACATCTTCTTCAATCATCCCTCTACACACAACAGGGATTATTTTTACAGCCTGGTTATGTTCTTGTGTAATACTGAAAAAGAAGCTGTGGTACTTTTACTTTGATTACCTAAACCATTGGCGACAAAAATTAGGTGCTGCTGAAAGTACATGTTTGTTTCAGGACTGTGGGAAGATAAAACTTTGCTAAAACCAAGACTGCCACCGCTGCAGCTGAGCTGCAGCATTCCCCAACTGAAGAAAATCAGACGTAGTGTGTGCAGTTGGAGTGTGACTTGAATTAAAAACATGGTTAATGAGCCAGACTTGAGCTTGTGTCTGTTTAGGGCTTTCATACAACTGCTTACTCTGTAACTTCAATTATAAGGGCAGTAAAATGTTGAATGGTAAACAATGTGCTTTTGATTTTGCATTCGGTATACTTTACATTTGCAAACTTTAAAATATTTGTTATTCTTGTCCATGAACACATCACAACCATAGTTACTATAATGAAATGAATGTCTCTTCCACATGACAGAGCCTAATATCACATTAATTCAAAATTTATCATGTAACGTTTCCAGTTCTTGAGCATTTTTCTTTCCATTGCTCAGTATGTTCATGTATTTCCTTTTGTTGTTCCTGTACTGAAGTGACAAACAGGGTTAACAGCCACAAAAATAATATTAGATTTTCTCAACTCTAGGTTGTAATTTTCAGTGGATATATATTCTTACACAGGATTTGATGCTAGCAACATCTTTAAACAAAGTTTGGAGAGGAACAACAAAAGACTGTGGAAGTTGTTGAATGCTCAGAAGACACCTGTTTGGATCTTTCTGCAGGTAAACAGGTTCAGGTTGTACCAAAATTTATAGCACACCTTTGAATAATTGTAGAGATATTTCACTCAAAACCATAAATGTCAACCTTGTGGGGGCGCTAGAGGAGAAATCAGTATGATTCAACATTAAGCACCATGTTTGTACCAAACTTTTATTTAATCTACTGTAGCTAAATAGCTATATATTCACCTTATAGTAGCAGTTGAATAAAACACACACTATAAAATACAGACACACACATCCCTCTGTAGTTTCTGTCCTTTCATTGGTTGGACAAAAATATGGCAGGCCAGATTAAAAATGTTACAAGATAAAAGTTAAATCAAAGCTGGAGTCAGTTGGTTTAGTATGAATGTGTAACACCTTGCTTCAATGATAAGTGAACATAAGTTAATTTCAATATTATCTTTATTTTTACTGCAGTTTAAAAGCATGCAGGAGTTAAGTCAAAAGATCACGCCACTGATCACAGTGCATGCTAAAGAAATGTTTCAGCCCAAACCAGTGACATTAACCTCATGTTGGCTCTCTCTTCAGATGAGAAGATATTTCAGTCTGAAGTGTAGGACCAATCATTTTCAAGATATTATGAAGTATATCAGTTTAAATAAACTCAAAACAGCTTGACTTGACTGACAAACAAGCTGACATGAGCCAACATTGTACCACTGTTTGCAATAGTTCAACATCATGCATAAAAATAAGTGTGATATTTTTTTCCATAGAGCTCAGCAACAGGATTTGCATGCTGTATGTCAAAATTTTATGTGGGGCATCACCTAAAAACGCAATGACACACTGACAGATTTATCAGGCGTGGAAACAGAGACTGTATTTAGATTGAACGTGCACAGAGCAGCAATCTGATGGGGGACATGTGGGGACATGGGACATGTGGTGCCAGTGTGAAGGACACCAACAGAAGAAAAACTCCATATCTATAAAGGAACAACGGCATTATGGCTGAGTTAAAAGAAGAGAGAGATTGAGTGTCTGTCTCTTTGCATGCGTGATAAGAGGTCATTAAGTACTGCTCGTCTAGGCATGCATTATATAGTAGGACCCGCCGAACACAAAGGCAGACAGACAGACAGGAGACAACACTACTATATGTTTTCAGACGCATAGCTGCCCTTTAACTCCCTCATATATGCTATCATATCCTGGTTAAATACCTTCTGTAGCCTCCGTCTTCACACTACAGAAAATACATGCGCTGTCTCCAATCCCTCCACAAATAGTCACGTCATACCCACATCTTTCACCACCTCGAGGCCCACGGTCGAGCATTGTTGTTGTGTGGATTATTTATGACCTTGTTTTTGTTGAACAAGGTCAACAACACATGCCCATTAAATGCATGTGATCTTATAAAAAAAACATTATTAGTGTAATGCTGCAGCTACCTTATTGTTACAGTAGCTTCAGTGTGTATACTCTGTCCTGCAGTTGTGCATGTTGTGTCTATACATTTATGTGCAGTATGTCATCAGTATGCGTGATCATAATGCTGAGATTCACAGACGGGGTATCTCACTCCTGCAGGAGCCAGGAATGACCTCACTCCTACAGTAACCATCATCGACCTAACACCATTAGAGCCTATCAAGTGACATGCCTCGCTAAGCCCAGTGCTACGGAACTATTTATATCAGCGACGTGTCACGTCATTACTATGATGACTTATAAAATCATAAAGTTTATATCGTAGGTTTTGTCCATTTCTAAATATAGCACCATTTTGCTGCACAGTCCATTTTTGTCTTTATGCTACTGCTTCTGCTATCTAGGGAAGAGTGCAACAGGTGAGATAATGGAAAAGGTGAAGTAGTGGACACCATCGCACACATTGAGTCACAGATATGTTCAGCACACAGCGGCCTGTTATTGTTAGATTTCCAGTGGTACAATGAAAAACTGTCTTTTGTTGAGATTGGGAGGCCATGCTTAAGTTAATTGTCATGTTATCTGTATCATCTTCAGAAATCATGTCGTACAAGGAGGCCATACATCAATGCACCCCATCATACAACATTAAGGGTGAGACAGAGACCCAACACCCACCAGTAAAGATCCCACAACAACCACATAAATAAAAGATTGTAGAACTACTTTTGACACCAGGCAAGTTGGAATCATTAGATGCTGCTTATGCCAAACTACAGTAAATGTGACTATCAGCTTCTGTTGTCCCACAACTGTATGTGTAATATGCTTACAGTACACTGCAGGTCAGACCTGTGTGCAATTCTCACCTTTTCCCTAATGTAAAAGTTTTTTAACAACCTCCTCCTCTGCTTTCCTGAGGAACTCTGCTTAAAGTACCACATTCTGGAAAATAACACTTGTTTGCAAAAAGTTAGATGAGAAGATCACTACCACTCTCATTACTGTGTTGATAAAGTAAAAAAGTACAAGTAAGTGTAAAAAAAAAAGTCTACCTACCAGCATCTTTATATTTTGGTAATTTACACATTATATCTTCTTTGTGTTACCTGTCTTTAAGTGTATAAGCAACAAATTGTGGACAGGGAGTTACATGCTGAAACTCTCTCTTGTTCAGGTGGTGTGACTTAGTGGCGTCGCTGCTGTCATACTGTGCAACAGTATGACTATATGTATCCAAAATTTAAGATGAAATGTAGTCTCATAATACAATATTGAATGTAGAGATTTTATATCAGACTACATTATTTTTAACTAAGTTTACAACATAAGCAACTTAGTGGAGTGTAGATGTGTGATAGAATAATTATCATGCTTATTGTCATGATAAATCAATGTAGTTAACAGAACAAAGGCCCTTGGTTGGACACGTCACCACTGAATATTTCAGAACCTTTGTTAACCCCTTCCACCTTCCTCACTAGAGTTTTTCCACACTGTGGAGTTGGTCTCCGTAATCTCACGGTCTCATTCCAGCCTGTCGGTCGCTCCCGCAGAGCAAAGACACATCTGTGTCTGTTGTTCCTTGAGCCTACCACAGTGAAGGCAAACCACTGACTCCAGCTTCTATTTAACTTTTAGATGCACATTAAATCAGCATTTCTTGTAATTTTCCTCTGACTTTACATAGGGGCTGTAACCAAGCCACATTTATCATTTATCCAACAAAGTTTATGACCAATGACCTGTCTAACTAAACTAAAGACATTTACATCAGTACGAGCAATACCGTGTATGTAGTTAGCAAATATAAGCATGCTAACAAAATTGATTAAAAAGACAAATATTGGCCCTATACCTGCGAAACTACAGCATGCTAACATTGCCATGTGTTAGCATACTGAAATGAGCTCTGAGCTATTGGTGGTGCAGCCACAGTCACAGAGCTTTGAGGTGTGGTGAACATGTTGGTGTGGGACAGAGGCCAGACAGCGGGTCATGTAGTCGCTCCCAGCTGACCGATACACTGAAACCAAATTAAAATTGGTCATTTGTCACACGATAAATAGACCACCATGGTCACCTCTGCCGGGCAACACCAGCTAATCCCACGAGAGCACTCTGCTCTTGTTTTGAAAGGCGAGCCTCATGGCTTGTCTTTCAAAGTGGAGATATTTGGGCCCCATTCTATTTTAATGGAGAGGTCTGAAATTCTCAAGAACCCTTTAGGGTCCTCCCAGCTGTCCTTGATGGTCCCACGTCTCGCACTGCTACACTCATCAGCAGGCATTTGAGATGAATTTCAATGGATGGACGCAGACACACTGACAGTTTGGACATGGGGACGAAGATAAAGTGAGCGGGATTGTGACATTCGCTGCAATCCAACAGACGGGACGTTTTGTACTTCGTAGATAAACTTGGTGAAAATGGAAGTGTAGAAGTGTTGGAGTTAAAAGTGGCCTACAACTATGGTCTAACAGCATTGAGCCCTACATTCATAATATAAGCCATCAACACCCTTTGAGAGAAGTCCATGTTTTGCATACTGATACAAGCTTTCAAGGCACAAAAGCCCAGTAACCTCTTTAATATATTTAAAATCTAAGGTGTTGTTAACAAGGAGTACCACCTCTGCCTGAGATGCCCTAAATTGCTCTTTGATTACAGGTCTGTGGTAAAGTTTTGTCCTTTGAAAGAACGTTCAACACCAAATAACCCTGACAAGGCTGCAAAACAGGTGTCCAACCCCTTAGCTTGTTTGTGAAACCGTGCACTCATGTCCGGTGCAGGTGGATGCCAGTGAGGGAAGATCCTTAAAGAGTCAAAGAAAAATGCAAACACTGTAGAACTTGAAAGTACACTAACATCCATGCTGTTTGAAACATGCAAGCGCCTCTGGACCTGTTAAATTTTAACAAGAGAAAACATTTTAAATAATCCAGAGAGATGAACCGGGGGACCCTTTAAAACAGCTGTAAAACAGCTCGGTTTCGGGTCGTCTAGTCCCCTTCATGTTTAACCTCTGGAACAGGGTGGTCCTGTCACTCTCAAGTTCACATTTTTGTGCGACACACACATACATGTGGCAGTTAACCATCTATTTTGAGTGCGTCGCAGTAGCAACTGACACATGCTGAGGATTTCAGTGTAGACCCCTAAGTGCAGCTCCAATGAATGAGAAGCTTGTCAGGACAGAGTTGCAGCTCAGGGGGCAGAGGGCACAGGACAGGGGACAGGTGGATGAGGGCGAGAAGAGGCAGGAAGGAACGTGAGATTCACACGTGCCTCTTACAACCAAGAAGACATTATGTCAGCCACCGGGGGCCGATTCAGACAGATGTAACGCTCATAATCACACATGTATGGAAGATGTATTGAGCCTAAAGGTTGGTAACCTGTGTAGACAGCCTGACCTCACAGTGAAATGGTCAGAGATGAACTCAGCTATGGCCTGTACGTTATATCACAATGATACAGATGATAATTTGTATTGATGGCAACTGTGATGTTTAAAAATTGATATTGTGGTAATAATAAACATACAATATTGTGTACACAGCAATCGCCTTTTGAATAATTTCTATTTATTTTCGACTTGATCTGTCACAGTATGTGACAGTATTGCACCTTAATACTAGTTGCCATAAAACAGATATTCATTAAGAGTAATTGTTCTTTTGTACAGTTATGGTTTACGAACTCTTTCCCCACCTCCCTACACTCGCATTTTTAACGGTATTTGCTAAAATAGAGACGAAAGACACACCTAACAAAGTCAAAGAATGATTCAGTTCGAATTACAGTATTTTTACCGTTTTCACAAATTCTTTATGACACAATAATTGTGTCATAATGACAACCTGATAGTCATGACAGCCCTATGTATCATATTTTGGAAATGTAGATAACTGAGAATGTTCTTTAAATTGGTCTGAGTTTGAATTTAAGGTTATTAATGAAATGAATCCCAAAATGTCTACAGGCAGCTACTATTGTATTAACCACAAAACACTTGGATACTATAATTTGGCTTCTGTTAAATATTGACTCGTTGTAACTGTTTTTAAAGAGGGGACATTAGACTTAACCACATTTACTATTGGTTTATGTATTTGGTGTCATCAGAGGACACACACACAAACACTGCAGTGATTCATTCAGACGGGCAGTTTGTTTACACAGTCATATATTTCTCCATTAATTTGCATTTGTGTGTTTGTGCAGGATTCCTTTACATTTGGAGCACTCGCACATGACAACATGTCATAAAAAGTTGTGTAACCCAATAGAGATAACTCCAGAGGTCTTTATCGCCGTGATGCAAAACTGATTTTTAATGGGCGTTGCCCCTTCCAGGGGCCGGAGTGGGTGTGACAACTTTGTGTGCTGACGTCAGGGAAACCATGGCTACAATTCAGCTGTCTGTTCTTTTGTTCCTTTTCTCTGTCATCAGTCTGACTCTGCTCTAATGAATAGACTGACCAGCGGAGAACATGCTGTGCCAAGCTCTGCTAAGCTGTGTCTGTCTGCAGTGTGCAGAGAGCGTCCTCAGTCAGGGAAGAGAAAAAAATACACCAAATAATGTATCTTTTGTAGAATGAGCTGCAAATCTCCTGTTGAACTGTTAGATCATGAAGGCAGCAGCTTGCCAAGAGTTAGCAAGGGTCCTGATGAGGACAGAGGAGGGATGGCCAACAGTACGCCTTGTTAAAATACCCTCATCTAGCCCAAGTAGGTGCCAACCTGTAAGATAGTCTCTTATTTAAACGCATACAAACTGAGAATAGAGACAGGAAGAGGCAAGAGGAGAGAGGACAAAAAAAGTTGTCTCAGAAAAGCAGACAGGGGAAAGGTACAGTCTTGGGACTAAAAGAGTATAAATATAAATGAATAAAAAAAAATGTAACTGACGACAGTGTGGGAAAATGAGGTGATAAGAGGACAAAGCTCTATTCTTTAAGAAGCAAACTCAATCCCAATTTTGTGAACATTTATTAGAAATCACATTTGATGGAAGGCAGAAATAGTGACAAGCAAGATGAAAGAAAGAGTTGGGGAGACAGAGGGAGGAACCAACGCCCCCCTCCCACTCTTTATTTATACCCCCAAAGACAGCAGGCTAAGATTTCTGGCACCAAAACACACGTCACGCTTGCTATTTCCGTCTGAGGTGCCACATAGCACCGAGAGGTTGGGTGACAGGGCTGAGGCATCATGGGGCCAAAACACTTCCGTACACCCATCCAGCCTTTACACGACATTTCACACTTTGGCCGCCTCTGCAAGCACAGAGCGGTGCGTGAATGTATGGCAGGGGCATGTGCTCATTTGTTCAAAAAACATAAATGTTCACTTGGTGAGAAAACTGCACAATATGTGTGCTTGTATAACTTAGGTTCATTTGTTCGTTTGTGTATGTGTGAAACTGAGAGCGTGTTTCCTCACCTTCCACTGAGCAGAAGGTGTCAGGGAATCCAGAGGTTGTTGATGTTGATTATGAGGCGAGAAACATAGAGCATGAAAGGCGATCCCTGCTGCCACAGAGCCACTCTGTGCTGCACACTGGATACTCTGGCAATGATAGTAGCAGCTCTTTTGCAGCATTAGTGTTCTTTACAGCATATTCAGTGACAAATGGTTTTAAATATGGAATACAATAAGCACTGTTACATGAGCATTAAAACTCCCTGTTCGGATGAAAATCAAATATCATTATGCAGTTCCTCAGCTTTGTTTAAACTAGTTTATGTTGTAAAATTAGTGGATAGTTAGCTCATTTGCAACAGCAGTCATTACTACTTGAGCTGCTTTTGAACTGGCATGCAGGGAGCTGCTGCAATCAGATACCCACAGGCTTAAGATGCAGTAAATCATCAACGCTCTGCAATATGAGCCGCCATTAATGAACAATACAAAGCAATGCTGCAACAGAGAGAGACAGAGTCTTCATGTCAAAGCACTGTCATATTTATTACCAAGAAAAAAAAAATACATTAAAGGCATATCATTGTTTTTTTGTCACAGCTGTTATTTCAACATCTTAAATATATTACTTTGACAGTTTGATACAGTAAAACACACAGTTGTTGACAGCAGATTGCTGCTGGGAGCGCAGTTGCGACTTAATCTACTCCTACTGGTGGCCAAGTTGAATTTGATTCAACATGGCAACCATGAGGATTAAACACATGGGCATGCCCCCTTAAACTAGGGCTGCATGCAAAATCTCATTATAGAGAAAACACTTGAAAATCAATACAAAAAAAGAGGAAAATGGATAAGTGGGGGGGGAACTGCAACAAAGCAATATGTAAATGTGTTGGCAAATGTTCAGCAAAGAAGCAAAAAGCCACAGCAACACTGGAGAATGTTGTGGATGTGTTTTATCTTGAACATGGCACTGAGATCAAGCTAAGCACTTCTTTGCAACCCTTAAGCGATTTTGTTTTAACAGAAAAAGGTCCTTGGTATTTACATGGAGAGTGGGTTTTCCTGGAGGAAGGGAACAAGCTTCACTGAAATGGAAATCTATCACATGATGACAGTCTCAGTCTGAAGAGAATAGGAAATGACGGGCCGATGCTTCAGGGCGGGACTTGGGGTTCTGGTCATGGGGCTTGGGGGGCGGGCAAGGGGGCTCTGGGAACGGTACATAGGGCCTGATGGGGCGCTGATCCTGGCTGTCGGGGTGCGGCTTGCCCATCTGGATGGAGGTCGCTGGTTTGCTGGTCGCGCAGGACGAGAGAAGCTCCCGTTAGGTTTGGAGGGAGGCAACTCCACTTGGTTTACCTGGACAGACACATTAACAGAAGGCATGTCAGCTTGTACAATAGCTTGAGTTTCATTGGTTGCTTTTGTAGAACTGATGCTGAGGCTGAACTTCATGAAGAAAGGACACAGAAGAAAACCTACCTGCTGTGGGTCTTGTCTGTAGGCTCTGTGTGCTGTTCTGGGACTGGAGCTGTACTCATGTTGGATCTCAAGCATGTCTAGCAGCTCAATAAGGTCTTCGTCCTTCATATGGCCAGAACCTGGTGACTCCTGTCCTACTAACCCTCCTCTCTGGATCTTACGAGCTCCAGAAGAAGCGCTTGCGACCCTGTAGTCCACTTTGGGCTCTGCATGTTGGGGTGTGGGCTTCCTAGCTCTCTCTCCTGGAGCCAATCCTCCATCTCTGTCTGTCCCACTGTTAGCCCTAGGTCTGATCTTAGGGCTCCCCGTCACTTGTGATCTCCTCTGGGACTGTTGAGGACTCCGCTGGGACCCTTTAGAGCCGCTGTAGCCTCCTCTGTGATCTCTGTGATTCTGTCTACCAGAGTCTGATACTAACCCCCAGTCTTGGCCTGGCTCTATATCTGCTGTCAGCACGTCAGAATGTACTTGGCATTTCTGGGTAGGCACGCGCATGGGCGCCCTGCCGGCGACTGCAGTGGCTCCCAGAGCTCTACGCTGACAGCCAGGGGTGGGGCACTTTGGCTCTGGGGCCAGACCCTGATGGGTCACCACCCCCGATTCAGTGAGCATTTTGCCCTCATTTTCCTGAAGCATGGCTCCAAACTTCCTGAGAACAGATGGGCTGCCGCATTTCCTGTCTCCCAGGACACCAGGACCGTAAGACTTCCTGTCCAGAGCAGGAGTTTCAGCTGTTGTGATTGGGAGCTGTGATCGTGGTTGTACAACAGGAGAATCCCTTTGTCCAAGAGGGGGCTTGGCACCTGTGTTTTCTTTGCTGGGGGAACTCTCTCTGTGGGGGGAGTTTCTCATGTGAGACACTTGGTTCTTCCTGTTTTCAGTTTCCTCAAAACTGCCAAAACACTGCTCATGACCAAGCCTGAAGCAAATAAATTGAACACAAGTAAAATTAACAGGTCTTTCCCTCACATCATTGCTCTAGGAAATACTAACGAATCCAGTGCAAATTCACTTACCTTTCATTTCCAAAACTCCCTCTGATCTCATTCTGGTACGCAGGGATGTCTGGGCTCACATTGATCGTGTCACTGAAGCGCTGAGAGAGATTGGATAAAATATATTCAAAAAACATCCATATACATCACACTGTTTTAGAAGCTTTAAATTAAAGTGTGCTACTTCAGGATCACTGACAAGCTTCTTTTTAATGTACCCTGTCTAAACTGGACCTCAGCTGACCCTTCATCACTACTCAATATAGCACTGCTGTAACTATTGTGACATACTGTACTTAACTCTTTTAAGTGCATGTAAGGTGGACCAGGAAACAGTTTAACATCTTGGCCCACTTCTTGATTGCTTTGTCGGGGTGGTGCAAGAGTTTGGACAGTCCAAAGTGACATGATGTGAAATCAAATCCTATCTGTTTATTTGTGTATAAGCAGACTTGAAGGAACCAGCTAACTGAAATCAATATGTTCCTGTCTGAACCCCAAACTTGTCTCATATCATGTCCACCTGTCTGCTTTCCTCAGATGTGCAGACACCAAAGTAATGATGCATAAGGAAGAAAATTTGTAAAAAAAATTGCTTTATTTACCACGTGGCGAGCTCCGTTGTTCTTCCGGCTCATTTGCTTCCCCTGCCCCAAATAATCCTGCAGTAAGTCTCCAATCTCTGCAACTCCATTGGTGTGGCAGTAACCGTAGCCATTCTGATGACTCACTGGGTAGCTGTACCCACTGGGACTATAGTTACAGCCGTTACTATAGTGATGCGGCACAGCTACGGCTCCAGAATGATTCTTGCTGTGATGTGCTGGCACAAAAAGACCATTACCATGGTGCCCTGGACTACACCCCAACTCGCCACCATTTTTCTGGGTGTCAGCGGCGTTTGCTCCTCTGCGGGCCTGAACTTCATTGTACAACTGCAAAATGCAAACAAAAGATCTCCGGTTAATTCGGTGTATTCTTCCGATATCTGAACTCAATGCAAAACAGCTCGACACTAGAAACTGTGTTTACACAACAACCTAGTTATAATTATCGCAAAATCATTGCACAACTGAACCTATATTTATGATTCGCACATGTTATTCCAACGACCATGTGTTTCTCATTGCGACCTTTAATACATCCTTTAGTATCCACTTTCACACACTGTGTGTGTTTGTGTGTGTGGGTTGAGGGGATTGCTGAAAGAGAGAGAGGGAGGGAGAGAGAGAGCAAAAGAGAGAGAGAGTGAGAGTGTTCAGCACATCTGTCAGTACATCACACCCCAATTAGCTTGTTAACATTTGTCTGTATCATTGCTCCAACAAGGCAGTGAGGTTGAGTCAGTCGGTGTACTGCCAACAGTTTATTATGGAGCCCAAGCACAAACACACACACACACATATACACGTGCAAGATGCACACACATCTTACACCAATTAACACACACCCTTGGGATTACAGAAGCACTTTATAACGAGCAAACAAAATCATTAACATGTTCACACATTCCAGTATCAAATTTGAGTGACTGTTGAATTATGTCTGGGTCTACTGCGACCACATTTGAATAATTGTTAAACCAAACTCTTTAAGAAATCTGGTTCTGTGCAGCTGAACTTCTTCATCTTTCTTGTGAAACCCTGAGTATCTCCCTGTTGAGCCAAGTTTAAAACACCATTTTCTCCTTAAATCCCATTTTTACACAGTATTAGTGATATAACCATCCACTAACCCAAACTGTCCATGCTCCTAGCTACTGTCTTTAATGTCATTCCAATGCCATGTGCATTTTCAGATATTTCAGGGCAGGTAGCAGCTTGAGATCGTGTTCATTATTATCTCTGTCCAGTCTCTCTATTTATTGAAATCTTACCTCTTCAATTTTTCTCTGTATGTCCTGCAGCTGGTCCTCCCACTCCTGCATCTCTGAGTCAAAGTTGTCCATCAGCTCTGGCCTCTCTTTACCCCAGACCCGGCCGCTGTGCTCCAACCCACGCTCCAGATCAATGGCTGCCATGACGCAGGCGGTTCGATGTTGGGAGGCCTTTTTAAATGGCAATTTCCCCTTTCTCCTCTTTCCTGTCAGAGGTCACCACAGGAATGCCAGAGAGGGACGGAAGGATCAATGGCCTGGAAACACTATGAAGACAAACATATAGGTCAAATATTTTTGACACTCTTTTTCCCTTCAGTGCTGCACAATTCGTTTCCTAATAAAAGATACATTTAATGGCAATATCATTTTATTACTGGATTTTTTTTCTTGACTCTGTTGCTTCATTATCTTGTTATGTCGGACACTTTGTGCCATCACAAAGGTCAGATATTTACAGCCCTCTCCTTTTGCATTCTTGTCCAAAATTCACAGGCATGTAAGTCTACTAATGCAGCACGTGTGGACAAGAGTATAGCATGACAACACCACAACTGCTTTTGGTCCTGGTCACTTTGACCTCCAGCCTGCCTCACTACACTTATTGTGTCCCACTGGGAGTACCAGCTCCGATCAGGTAAACAAAATTCACCAGGGTTTGTTGTTGTTGCCATCATTAAATATGACAAGTATCCTGTTCAAAAGTGTCTGAATGTACCAGCCACCTCCCTCCCACCTATGATGTAAGAGTACAGATATTAATAAGCCTGTAACTATGCATAGTAAACTGGCCGCCTGGCCTGAGCGCATGGGAGAGGGAGACAGAAAGTGAATGTATGTCAGAGATAAAAGGGAATGTAAAAAGCAACATTTTGAAACTTAAAAAAGTAAAATAAATAGGGAAGAGCAAAATGAAGGAAAATTAAGATAAAAAAATCACCAGATGACTTAACATCACTTGCCATTCATCCTATTTAAATTTTAATATTTCATGTCTATACAATTAGTCTTAAATTCTCTTTTTTAAATGACACTTACACCTCAGACAAAATGCTTCCTTACCTTGCTCAAACACACAACTTCTCCCTGCCCTCCAGTAAAAATCCTCAGCCTGCTCTAGCTCCTTGGGCGCAGTGCGCCTCGGTCTCTTCAACAGATTCACTCCTCTCCTCGCCAAATTGTCAAGTCCCCTCTCTGCTGCGCGTACCCTCCGCTTTTTTCCTCCTCTGTGTTACGTAAAACCCGGCGGACTGGATTTAAAGGGACCCCTTCTTCTGCTCACGCCTCGGTGTCGGGGTTAAGCCCGGAGCGTTGAGTCAAAGGGTAAACATCCTCTGTACGAGCCGAAGCGCTCAGCCTTTATACCGCTCCTCAGTGTTTACGTGAACGCGCCATTGGAGCCGAGATCAAATATCATAATGTCAAATTTATTCCAGCATTTGAAGTCTCGATGGGACAACTGTCGTCACCGGCATAACTAGGGCTCACAGAGAGAGGGAAAGTGTTTACATAGCTATTTCAGCTGCTGCGACCTCTCAGCCAATCGGCTTCTCTGTTGCTACTCTGCTTTAGGATGCTCGGGCAGACTTTGCCTTGTGATCATGCGCTACCGCAAATCATTTTTCCAAGGGACGCCAAATGGGCGTTGGGGGGCAGACACAGTGAGTAACAATGTGTCACAGTCAATAATATCTTTATTGAAAATAGTCATGCTGGATGCCCAGGATGTTTGGTAGATTTCTGTCGTATTATTTTATTTTTACAAAGACTGTCAATGTCATCAAACTTCACATGGCCCCAACATTGATTATTTTTTTATACTTTCTGGAATTCTTTATAAAATTCTAACCAATCCAAATAGCACAGGCTTTAAATACCATATGTTAGAAATTATGAAAAAAAGGAGCAAGATGTGTGAAATCTCACTAAAATATCCTGCAGTAATCAGAAACTGTGACTGTGTTCTTGAGTCATCCTGCTGCAGTGACGTCAAAAGACAGTTGATACTGTTCATCTGCTACACCATCAATTACCATGTCTGCCTCTAATTAGGGTTCCTGTTGGGAGTTTTGGGGCTCCTACCACACAGGATCTGACATTTGGCACTCAGTGAGATCATCAGAATTCCTTCCAGTTTGCAAATGATGACTATTATTCCTCCACCTGTTGTGTTTCCTAATAAAGGACAAATCTGTCAGAAGTTAAAGAGAGGGATGAAAACATCTTTATCCTTACTTTACCTTGAGGCAACAACAGCAGGTCTGCACAGCAAGTATGGTTCTGAAAAACAGAGAGGAGGTGCTGTTAATATAACCTGCTACATGAGCAAATATAGTTAGTAACAAAATTAAACCAGAACATAAAGTAACATGCACTGTTAATTTGGATTTCTTCCCTCACAGTCTTATGACCTTAGAACTCAATGTAAGCAGTGATAAACCCTGTATTACCTCTATTACCTCTTATATAACCCTATGTTACTATTACCTCTGATGAACTGAGTAGCTTTTCGGGACTTTCAGCCACATGCATGAGCCTCATTAGCCATGGGAGTAGATTTATATGGATTTCCCCATTGTATTGAATTGGGGAAATAAGTTTTTTTTACAGTTTTTTGCCAAGTGTTAGGTGCCAAGATCAACACCACCTTAACCTGTGCTAAACATGGGGCTATAGCCAGCAGCAGTTAGCCAGCCAGCTTAGCATATGACAGAAGGTAGCAGGTAACAGCTAGCCTGCCACTTTTAAAAAACAAGATGTGCCTAGCAGCACCTTGAAGACTCCTTGATTTACATGTTTTATCATGTTTGTTTGTTCCCAAAATATTCCATTAAGGCAGAAATTTTATCCATCCACAGCCAACTTGGATGAAAGCTCCTTTAAGTGCTTCATGGACCCTACAAGTTGAAATTGTTTTGTCACTTCTACGGTTCCCTAATTGGATGATTAACTTCTATAAGCAAAACAATCTGTTACTTGTTCACACAGACACACATCCTGAACTTAAATCTGTTTAAATGTATTGCAGGATATCAACCCTAACACCAATAGCGTTTCTCACAAAAAACCTTTTGGGTTGTAGTCAAAGTGATGCAGTGTAATGATAAGATGATGTCGTTGTTGCTCTGCAGCATCACAAACATCAGATCTGTGACACACTGACATGACAATAGTCCTAAATAGTGGTGGGACTCGATTAAAAAAATTAATCTAATTAATTAGAGGCTTTGTAATTAATTAATCTCAATTAATCGC
>JAQMCX010000023.1:10833932-10888911 GCA_029814765.1 Acanthurus leucopareius | reverse complement strand
AATTTTTCTGGGTTCAAAACTGTCTTAAATTAGAGAGCGAGGGTCTAAATGTAGCTGTTCTATTAATATTCATGAGATGTTTTTACAATATAAATTATCACATTTTTACAATATAGATTATCACGTTTTTACAATATAACAAACTATCACGTTATAACGTGAAACGTTTCACGTTCTTACAATAAAGATTATCACGTTATAACGTGAAAATATATTGTTCTAACAATAAACATAACACGTTATAACGTGTTACTGATCAATTTTTATTTATATAGGGTGGCAGTAATACGCTTCCGTACTAACAACACTTGGGCTTGAATTTAATATTTTTAAAACATGGCCTCTTACAAAGATGATGACGTGCACTCAAAAGTTGTAGGCTTTTATCAGGCAGAGTCTAACAAGGGTTGCATTTTGGGAATTGTAGGATCCAGTGTTTTTGGAGCTCGGGATATATCAGCCTCTTCCTCTAAAAATCCCTAGAACAATGCTAAACTGGTAGAATAGCCCCTTTAGTGCAAATTTATTAAGAAATGCACAAGAAATTCTGATAGGCCTAGTCTGATATCAGCCTTATATCTTGAACAAATTTACAAGTAATACATCTAACACTAACTATGTCACATCAAAACCCGGAACCAATCACATTTTTAAAAATTATAGTATTTTTTAAATTGACAAATAGGCATTAATTCATAAAATATCTAATGGACATATAATATTACTTTTGGTGGTTATCACACTATGCGGACCTCATCTCATCCGTGTCTGACTCACAAATAAGCTAAACTCGGGCCCAGCAGAGGGCGCTCTGCACACACAAATCTGAGGTGGCACAAGCTCTGAAAGCAATCTGTGCCACACAGACGGAGAGTCAGTACAACGCTGACTGTTTCCACTCTGTTAGGCTAGAATGAGCTCCTTAGTCATATAATTGCTAATGAGATGAGTAAGTGACAGGTCAGGTTTGCAGAGTTTTAACTCATGCAAACTGACCCTTTTTCACCCTCTAACAGACTGGCTCTCTCAGACGACGGGGTGGGCTACTTCACTGTCAGTGAGCTAATGAAACGCTAGGCTTGTAAAATCATCAAAAAGCAGGGAAGGAGTAACATTTTAATGTATGTTTTCTCAATACTTAAATAGCTTTTCCTTAGATTGTTGCATTAGGATGTATTAAGTTAAACTTCTTCATCGAAGTCCACCTGCAGTGGGCAGAAGTTTATCTGGCGCACAAATCTGGGCCGCGGGTCCATGGTATATGTGGATACAGGTATGTGTGCACGTTCCTGCAGCAGCAGGGATGCTTGTGACCTGTGCTAAATGCCTTTGATAGAAAAGCCTTGGCCTCGCTGCAATCCTCTTAGTCCCTGGCTTAGATCCCTCTGTGTCCCCGTGGAGGACAAGTACGTCTATCATTCACATCTACACCCTTAGACCTTCTTGCATCTCCACCCGGATGCCATGGCTGCAAAGAGACAGGCAGTGGTTCCAGAGAAGTTAAGAGACTACAAAGTAGTACATGCACAATGTTAGAGGATGTGGAAAATGTGGCTGAACATGAAGTGTCAGGAATAGCAGAATAATTATGATCTGAGGCTTTTGGATGATAAGAGGAAAGATTGGGGATGAATAATTTAACAGACGCCATTAGTGAACATGCTGGAGGAGTGGTGGGTTTTAGTGTTTTTGCTTTAGGCTAATGAAGACATGCATGACGAGTGTGCAAAAATAAAGTGGATAGCTTGAAGGAGTTAAGTCCTCCAGGAATATTAAAGTCACAGCACTGGCTTTAGATTTTTTTCTTGTAAAAATGGAAGTATTTGGAAATTTCCTATGCCAGGACATGCAGGTCTCTTTTGCCCTGCCTTTCATCACATTGAAGTATATTTTGTATAGTTGAGAAAGATACCGCATCAAAACCAAATGTTAACCAACAAACACAGAGTTTGAGTTACAGTGGTGACCTGATGGCAGATTAGTAAAGGCTTCTCTTCGAGTGACCTGCTTTCCCGGGCAACTCATGGAGTGACGTGGAAATAAGCTCTTTTGAAGCTAAAGCCAATTTAACCCCAAAGATTAGGGCAGATCTGTCTGGACAGGCCAAAGACACAGCCTTCCTCTGCCCCTCACACACCTACAAGAGCCCTTTCCATCCCGCAGATCCTGGGATGGAGGGGAGAGATAAGGAAGTAGTGGAATGAGGAGAGAGAGAAAACGGGAAGATGGGGGAAAGGAAGGCTTCGGCTCTAGATCAGTGGTGACATCTTGGTTTGGTACGTTGAGTACAAAAACTGCTTAAAGTAGCTGTTTTAAAAGCTAATTTTGAAAATGCATGGCTTGCATACACATGCTCAGAACTAACACAAAGACACACAAACTTTAACTATGGGGTGCTGACATTGTCTTTATTTCAGTTATATGTGCAGCCAGAAGCTGTGTCGTTTTAGTTTTTGTAAGACAATGAAATAACCATTCGTTTTCTTAAAAAAAAAAAGCTCTTTTTAGGATGAGTTTCCCTTCAGTCCTACATGGCAGTGAGACATTAACGAGCTGAACTTCAATCTCTTATTCTTGCACCTGAGCTACATCGCACAGCAAAAAGAAATAAATCATGAGGACAAAAAAATATTGTAACAAAGATACCCACAAATTGCATAAGTACTAAAAGAAACTACAGTCCCCTCCCAAAATGTTTTAAACCATATTTTTTAATTCACAACGAACACAAAGAAAATGTCATTCTGGAAATGCAGCACAGTTACATCAGTTTTGAGACAGAGTCAGAGAATTTTCAATGATAGATGTGTAGATGAATAAAAAGTAGTGTAATAGAGAAGATGGCAGTCATAAGAACGTCACTTTGTGTTTTTTTGTTTGCTAAGTTTGCACAACTCTAGATGTTCGTAAACAAAAACCCACCCCCTGAACCAAGAAAACAAAAACCTTTGGTATAAACTTCTGCATTTTCTCTTTGTTGGTAAAAGTTAAATTCATTAAAACTCTTTCAGAGCACTAGAAAATAAATTAGCATATTAAAGACTAGATAAGCTTTCAGTTAAAACAATACTGGAATCCAGAGTACAAAAGTTGGAGGTGAATTTTGGTTGATAAGTTAGTGGATGCTGAGCAGTTTGTCGGTCCTTTAATATTATGGTCCTATCACGGTCCAAAACACAGTTTTGACGGAAGAGCGCGGTGCCTACGAGATGAGCGTTTTGCTTTTCTTGACAAAAATAATAAAACCTGTTATGGAGACAACCAACACCCCTCTCTTCCTCTCAAATCCAGAAACTCTTACAGACACATCCACAAACACACACATTGCTACTCTTTCACCTTTCCAAGTTGGTCATGTATCAGATCCTTCTACACCATTTGCAGGGATGATGGAGCCAGTCTGGTTTGAACTTTCCCTCCCCTCCCTCCTCCTTCTCTGGCCCTTAACACATCTGTCCTTTTTTCTGTTCATCGCCAACCAAGCCCTCTTCCCTCGTTACTCTCTCTTCGCTCTTCCTTTCTTCTGCTTCTTCCCGTTCTCTTCCACTTCCTCCACCTTGCTGTGGCCGTTAGTAACCATAGAGGTGCCGTTTGTGACAGGCTTGCCTCCCTTCTGAGAGGAGGATGGTTTACGGCGATAAGCATGGTAGTAGAAGTTGGCGAAGAGGATGATGAAGGTGACAGCATAGCCGATCAGAGCCCACTGCATCCAGGCGGGGAAGGGACAGCCAGTGTAGAGGGAGTGGCCAGCATGGCCGATTGTCACGTGGAACTGGATCTAAAAATAATAAATAACATAATAAAATATTTAAGCAAAAAAAAACGCATGTAGAAATGCAATAAACTTGCAGAATGTGTTACATGAAATAACCTTTTTAAGAAGTTTTTACTGAGATAGTTTGCTCAAAGCTTAATGAAATAACAGACTTTAAAACATGTCAAAAGTATATGGTGCTTTTAGTGCTTCCAATTGTTTCAATGACCTAACAGCACTGCTATGGCTTAACAAGCATACTAGTTTAATCAGTGCTAATAAAACTGTTTTTCTAAGGAGGTTATTTCAACAAATGTTTTAACATCTGCAAAAATATGTTTTGCTTTTCAAAGAGACATGTTTTGGTCTGGAATAACAACAGGCAAAAACACATCTCTCTTAATTCTTTACAACACCCAAAGAACACAAAAAAATACAGCCTTAAAGCAACACTCACCATCTGAATAATGGTGAGGTATTTCTTCCACCAGAGGTACTTCTGCATCTGAGGTCCCAAGGCTGCCAGACCATAGTAACCGTACATGAGCACATGGATGGAAGAGTTGATGGTTGCACCAAAAAATGCTGTGAAAAAATAAAAGGGGTTAGATCTGTATCATAGGTAATGGAGGTTTTGTTATTCATAAATGGCTAGCTGAGCAGAAAGACCAGATCAAACTGATGAATTTGAAAGCTAGATATCATAAAAAAATGAGGATCCTTTCACTCACATTGTCCACCAGGGACCCATTTGATGCCAATCCACCAGAGGATGAACATGGTGCAGTGATGATACACATGGAGGAAGCTGACCTGGTTGAACTTCTTCCTCAGGATGAAAAAGACTGTGTCCAGGAACTCCACTCCTTTGGAAATGTAGTACCACCAGAGAGCGGAGGCTATCTAAAAATCATAAAATTGGGTGGAAGGAATTGTTGCAGCTGACTGTGGCTGACTTTAGAAACTGCTTAACTTTGTGTGAGATAGCAGATAATAGAGATAATACAGAACAGCTTCAAATAATGAATATAGTGTTCAGTAGAAACTTCAAGTCATCACAGTCACTTAGTGTTTTAAAACTTCTAACATTTGTGAACAATATATAACAAAAAAAAAAGAAATTCTAACCCATAAACCTCAATCAAGTACAAGCAGAATCAAACTTAAAGCACACAGTAAAGGCCAATCATAAAAAGTGGCAGGAAAATAAGTGAGAGTTTTTGAATTTCTGGTTCCCTTGTCTTAATGGCAGTGATTTTATTGAATTGGGCTTTTGTTTAAGTGCCTGAAATAAGGTCTGTGCTTCACAACAGCTTAAGAGACTTTCACATTTTGCGATAAAATGCATTGAATACCCTACTTGTGGTTTTGAAATTTTACGTCTTAAGAAACTTAAACTTCAAACTCAAGCTCTCCAGCTTGTTAACTTCTTAAGATATAATGTGTGATTAGTATAGTGTTGTAGAAGGCTTAGTGTTGGTGACACTGAGGTCATGTTAAATGCCTAATGTCAGCTTTTTATTAATAAGGATTTAATCTACTCGTAAAAAATCACAACAGTCATGTTCACTAAGATTATGTTGCTGAACTAATTGTATAAATATATAAAAAAATAAACATCAATTAAGGAAAACAATAAATAACACTTGGTCACTCAGATGCAATGTATTAAGAATAATTGTTCGATATACAGTGTATTGACCTCATTTGTAGAGCTGTTTTTACTTGTGATCGTGAATTTCAGTCTGTAATCAATATTTCAATTGTAATAAATATCACATTAAACAGGATGGAACAGGATAAACAACAATTAATTGATCCTCTAAGAGAAATTAAGTGTTTAATTAACTTAATTTCATACCAGGGGATTTAGAAACCAAATATTGTCACTATTGGGTTAGACGTACAAAACAGACATATAGGGAGGCCAGCAACATTGACTCATCTTAAACAAGAACAATTGGACCACATATGGAGATTGAAGGTTTTTGCCAGGCAGCGATAACATATTCCAGACGTGTTTGCTATCAGACATCCCATTCCCCTTAAACGACAAACTCAAAGTCAAAATCACCCAGCTGTGTTCTCCTATTAAACACTTCATTTTAATTGCAACACACACATGCACATAGTACACACGGTTCCTCTCTTAGCCACGGTTCTGTGGCATCCTGCCATCACTAAAGAGGAGGGCCATAAGGTGGAGACAGGGGTGGAGAGTACGATGGTGAGACCGATTACTCCCGCCTATCTGAGTGCAGGCCACACCCTGTTTCTCTGATATCATTAGAGATCTGACCTTTATTTTTTCTTGGTCCTTCTTTAACCGAACCACCCAAACAAAACCAAATGCAAGGTTTGGTAACTGTGTACAGAGGTGTGTGTGTGTGTGTGTGTGTATGTGTGTGTGTGTGAATCTATGCTCTAGTGTGGGATGTGTGTTTTAAGGGACTTACCCTGACTTCATTGACATCATTGGAGTAGTTGACAGGCTGACAGAGGTAGCTGTACCCGGCTGCTCTAGAGCCTATTAGGAGCTGATAGGAAGAAAGAAACCAAACCAAGTCAGAAAGAGGCTGAGAGATAACATGACTGACATTTCCTAAGTCTGATTTGAAGGAAGCACGATTATTGCTGTCGACTCAAGTGATCCATCTAAAAAGAGGGTGCAAACACTGAAGGATACTCAAATATAAAGCAAGACTAAAAAAGTTATTCCTTAGGATATATATTTATTAGGAATTTAGGTTTGCCAGTGGGTTTTAAGTTTCCTATAAAACTGCCACACCTGAGCACATCTGCTCTGCACAAAGAAGAAACATTTGAGACTGAAATCTCATTTAACAGAGGGTTATCACAAAGAGTTTCTATATTATTTGATGTAAAAGAAATCATTAGGTGCACAACCCCTTGCCAGGTGCTTAGTTGAGACAGAATGCACAGACTAGACTTGTTGTTCAACCATCTTAATGGCATATCAAAGTGGTTCGACTGAGAGTAATTGTCTTGTCTCCTCACGTCAAGTAACACGTTTGTCTCAAAGGGCACTATCTTTAGAGTAAATGTCTCTATAACCTCGTTATTGTACTTTCTTAAAAACACATGCATTCTGTTTGCCTCACTGGAAACACATAATATGCAAAAAAAGAGAGAAACAGTTCAGAAACGTGCAGAAACAAGAGAGAAGCAGAATATGCAGAATATGTAACTTAATTATGTTTTAGCCTAGAAATATTCTTAATTTTATTCAAGGTAATAAAACAACAAATTTTGTTATAGTTATTGCTGCTAATGCCATTTGATGTTGCTGTCTTGTTAAGTGCTTGAAGCCACAATTTGACCCTTCCCAACTCAGTCATCACATTAGGTTTTCACCACAATGTGACTTCCTAGTTAAATAGAGGTCATAAATCAATTTCTGAGTGTGAGGAAGGAAGTCACACACATATATATATATATAAGATAATAATTAATTAAATAAAAATAATTTAAAAAAAAACTTTATTACATTACCACATCCATGGACATCTCTGCCTTAGATATGACAGAATGACAATGGTGGCTGTTTAACAATGAAGAAAACAACTCCTATAATATCATGCTACTTCATGATATCATGGGTATTTGTTTTTACTGTTTTGATTGAGAGAAATTCCATTCCGTACTGTGAATTTAAGACAACTTCCTTATATAATCAAGTTTTTCTAAATGGGATATTTTAATATTTTGGTTATATTTTTGTTAACTACTCGACCAACAGAGTTTGTGAACAAAGTTTATGTGTTGAATGTCTTTGCAAAAGCCAAGATTAACTGTCGTAGTGTTTCTTCCATGAGGAAGTTAGAACAACTTAATACAACCCTATTATAGTAATGTCTGTGTAATCAGTTATCATTTTGAGTACTAGTGTTATGCATGAGGCAATCTATGCAACTTTCAAAGGTTGAATCCTCACCTCTTTGGCGATGTAGAAATTGAGGACCACCATGCTGAAGTTGTAGACTATGAGGGTCTTCCTGAGCGTATAGGGCTGGCGGTCCTGCATGTATCTAGGCCCCGCCCACAGAAAGAGCAGGTACAGGCAGCTGATGACCAGGGTGGGGAGGGGAGATGACATCATTGGCCAGTTCTCCACCCTCTTGTCTGGAGGAAAAAGGGTTCATTTCAATGTGGGAAAACGCCATGTCTAAAGGTAAACCAACCAATCACATATAAAGCTCACTTCCTCACCAAAGAAGAAGTTCAAATAAAATCCAGCGCTATTAAAAGACACTTTTTGCAGTTTTTTGCCTTTGTTTCTGTTAAATTTATTGTCTTGTTGTCTTTATTCTCTTATTCTCATTTTATTCTTGTGATAGCAATTTACCGATTTACCTAATAGCTTCGATGAAAAGATACAAGGACAATGCACAGTATGTCGTCTCAAGAATAAGTCAACAGATTTTTAAATCAAGTCTTTAGAGCAAATTTGTTATCCTGATTTCATATTTGGAGCTCAGAACCGCATGTTGAAATGATTCCGCAAGCTACCCATTGCTGTTTCTGCTTCAACTTTGACTTTCCAGACTTTGGTATGCTGCAATGCTAACTCCTCTAGAAGGATAAAGGGCAAACCTAACTCTATCCTTTTTTTAAGCATACCCTTATCTCTAAAACTAAGCTGGTGACTTAAATCTTATCATAACCTGACCAACATAATCATTTCTATGACGAGAACAACTGTGAACACAAATCAGTCATTTTTCAATAAGCATTCATCTGAAGTGGTACATTGCTCTTGTGTGTGTGATGTAAAAACAAGCAACTGAAAAGATCTTACCTGCTATAGTAAGGCTCCATTTGTAAAAGTCTACAGTGTCATTCACAAAATGTGTTACAACCTCCATGGCTCTGCCTTTGGTCTTGATTATACTGGTGAAGAAAGAGGGAGAAAGGGCAAGAGGAGACAGAAAAAGAGATAGTCCAAGTAGGTGAGAGCCACCCAAATTAAATTACAGGTCATACATATCCTATCAGTGTAACTGGTAGCACGAGGAGCTACTGGACATAATCATTTTATGCTCTTTGTATATGTCACGCTCTGCAGATGCTGCTGAAGAAACCTCTCCCTGTCATGGTTAGCTTGTCATTGGGAATGTGCATATACGTATCAGGCCAAGATAACACTTTGAACACTTTTCTGCATGCAATTTAACTGACTCATCAGGGTGTGGATTTCTTACAAGATAATATTTGAAAAGTTAAAGTCTTTTTGATGGAGATTTATTATGCTGTGTCATAATTTATGCTACAGTGTGGACCAACTGTAAATGCATTGATAAATTTTTCAATTTAACTGTTTTCAGCATTGTTGTAGACACCCGAAAGACCACATTAAGCCTCTCTTCACTTCTGCCTATACTTGAAACAATATCGTAATATAATCTTCTAGGAGATGCTAATGCACTTTTTATTGATTCTTATGATTGCTTGTAAGTCACAACAGTTTGAGATAATTGCAGGAAATAGGAGGGAGGATAACCAATTAATTCTCTTTCCTCTGTTCCTGACACCATTTTCTCTCTCATTTATTGATAGATAGATGGAATTATTGCATTATTAATCTCAATTAACCTCCTTTAACTTTCTAACTACCAGGACAAATATGACAGAGATATACTAACTAAAAGTCAACAATATTGGCACAGAAGTGAAAGACATGTGCACACCATTGACCTTAATTAAGCAACATTACATAACAAACAGTTCTTATCTATGTGAGAGCAGGTGTCTCCATATTAATCTATTATTAATCCGATGCGTCAGATCAGCTCCCCTATAAATAATTAATGGCTCAGTAGACAGTGACTATTGTCTACCGGTGAGTGTTCACTGACAGAAGGTGTTCACTGTGTTTACAGCAATGTAGCTCATGGGTGTGAGCCATACATAATCTGCAGGATGGACATTTTTTTGCAGGACTTCATATGATAACATACCCTCACAGGGTTTAGTCTGGTTGCAGTGGGCCGCGGAGGGAAATGAGATAGAGAGGGTTAACCGGGTTTGAGTGCACACAAAAAGATAGGGGCGCATGTGTCAGCAGGTTTCGCTCTGACCGCTCAAGAGGCTTAAATTCAATTGATCAACGAGCTTAGATGTAGGCCTAAGTACAAATGCCCAACGACCCACAAGCCTGTTTGATGGTTATCTGCCTACATGTGCTGTGGCAAACCAGAAAAAGGCTTTGATCATGAAGAAAATGGAGAATGAGACTTGTGCGCTATCATTCTGATTCTGCAATGATAATATTGTAGTTGCATTTCCTCACAAAAAGCGCATTTTATTTTTTTGTAAAGGCACAGTTCTCCCACAGCCAATAAAATTATTTGCAGTAGTTTTTAAGTATTCATTTTAAATTGACATGTGCATTTCGGCCCAGGCTTAACAGGTGGGTGGGGGAGGCGAATGAAGACAGGAGTAAGATTAGCAACCAAACTATCACCATGGTTAAAAAACCATTAAAAATGTCCTCCTCGCCCCATTTAGAATTTCTCAATATGTCGTGGACAAAGGGCTCGCCTTTTTTCAGCAATGCTTGTTAATTACGCCCTAACACGAGACTAAAAAGTGGGAGTTGGTCGGTTTTTTTTAGGGCAAATAAAGGAGAGACAGTTAGCACATTCATGACTAAATTTCGACAGCAAACACACACAATGTAAAGAACAATGCAGTCACTTACGTTCTCGATATTTAGATGCGTGTAATGACATCCGGTGCAATTTGATGCCCAACTCCTTTCAGTTACTGCTTCACTCTTCTTCTGCCGTTACTGCTAATCAGTTTCCACGCCGTACCGGTTACAGTTCGACATTAAACGGCAATTTGGCAAGAAACTGGACAAGGCAAGTGAAAATCTATGACTAAGATAGGCCAATTATGCATTCAGTCCGTGCCGGCCGCTCACCCGCATCATCTTCTTGCAATCTCCTAGACGCCGAGAAGCCAGATGGCATTGCGCATGCGGGAATTCATCCGAGTGTCTCGCGTGCGCGCGCGCGCACGCGAGACAAACGTTGGCAGCCAAAGACCGTTGCTTTTTTTTAATGACAAAGGCTTCACTTTCCTCTGTTGATTATCGGTATTTATTACAATAGTACAAGCAAATAACTAATTAATTTACTCATTAACAAACCAACATCTTATAAACAAAGCTAATTCTGCTTTTTTTTAAGTTAGTGACACACACGTAAAGTTGTATGTATGGATGTAAAGCTAAGCATATGTTTCCACATCCTAAAGACAGTGGTCGACATCCATGTACTTTGGCTCCTTTAGGTATCTGGTGATAATGAGCTGTCTCCTGTCGTCTCGGCTCTGTTTATACCACTAGATGGTGCTGTCAAACTATCGTCTTCAGTTCACCTGCCCTCGTGACACCGGCAGCCTCGGGGGGGCGAGGGGGGGGATGAGGTTTCTTTGAAGGAGGCCTGACTTGCTCTGTGAACTCAGTAAGTAAACATCAAAATTCCTTTCAATGCTTTAGTCTGCCCCAGTGGTTCTCAACCTGGGGGGCATGGGCTGATTGGCATGGAGTCACTGCAGGGGGGCTGTGAAAGAACAGGGGAAAAAATATGGAGTGAAACTAAGTGCAATGAATATGATCTTTGTTGGAAAACTGGACAGAGTTTGCTGATGCTATCGTGCTGATTCATCTGGATCCTTGCATGCTGTTAGTCATTCAGTTTATATTGCAATGACAGAAGTCCCTGACAAAGTTTATTATCTTAAGCTGCACAGTCACAATACAAACACTGTGCATCACAAGTGCTTCACCAAATGTCAGTGTGAAATTCAGTTGTGGCTGCATGGATAATGCCTGTAGTGCCTCATGCAGCCTGCATCTGGGGTCCTCTGGCACGATTGTTCCAGCATGGCATGGACAGAGCTATTATTGAGCATCTGGTTCATTTAGAAAAGCTCCATTGCTCCATCCTTTCCCTGTGTCTTGAATGTATTTATTCTTACTTTGACTTTCCATGGGCTAGGGTGACAGATCCAGCTGGACTGTGCTAACCTGGACCAAAGACTAAAGAGCTGCTAGAATACAAAACAGTAAAGGAATGGAGGGTATGTGAGTGGAGGAAACAGTTGGTCCCCATAAGACTGTGTGCTGGTGATTCAGATGAATACATGTTTGTCATTTCCCCGCAAATCTATGGCATAAATCTAGCTATTGAATCCTGCTGTGGACCAAAGAGCATTTGAATGTGTGTGTGCATGAACTGAATGACATACATATAGTGTTTCAAAATAGATGAAGATAAACACTGGTATATTTCAGAGTGTACGGGGTGTGAACATCACAACATTAAAACTTCCTTTCTTCTTGGCTGCAGTGTGGTCAACTCATTATGCATATTCATAGTTGTAACACTCAGTTCTATGTTATGTGCCAATGCACCAAAGGGTGTGTTGCTACCATCCGCTAAATTTGGATAAATATAGATGGACATATGGGTAAACTCAATAATATTCTGGATGCATTTTGCAGAGAATGCACCTGAGAGTTGTTTCTCCTGGCACAAATTATTCCACATTTGCCTTGATGGTTCAGTTCAATGCTGCAATTGCACTGTAATTATGGTACTTGCAGTTATTTGCTCAGGCAACACAAAACCTCTCATTTCTAAAATTGACAATCCTCAGAGCATCCTCCCCATCCTTGTCTACGGATGAGCAAGAGAGCAGTTAGTTTTGGAGAGGTTTGGTGTTGAAATACATTTGACATTTTTTCCCTTTTTATTTATTTTCCTAGATCATGTTTTTTTTTTTTTTATGTGCACTCAGTGGGAATATCAATCTTACTGGAGTTGTTTTTTTAAAATTTATTTTAAACTGCCAGTGAACTCTCGATTTATTTAACATTCAGAATGTGTCCAGGTGCAGTTTGTGTTTTTGTTTGTTAATAACTTTTTGTCATTACAAAAAGCAAAATGGGTCCACTTTAACCTTGAAATATATGAAATAACTTACATGTAGACATTCTGATGTATTTAACTGTGTAGTTTGTGCCACCTACAGGCCAACTGCAGCCTCTCTGCTCATTGCCTGCAGGTCATACAAGTATAGAAACTGTGGTAGCGGTGCAGTATAGTATAGAACAGACCCCTCAAGAGTGAATGAAATACCAATTAGATTTTCATGAGTTAGAAAAGGGAGAGCTTTACTCCAATTTTGTTTTCTGATTCACCTGCCTGCCTGCACTCTACCACCCATGCACGCAGACACATTCATATCTGTGTGGTCCTGTGTACGGATTTGGTTTGGTGCATTCAAAGTGTGGTAAATGCAGAATGTGAGGGAGGCGCGTAGGCGGTCCTATAATCAGAAATGTCATAACTACTGGTCTGTAGTTCCATTGACCACATCAGGGCGACCTAGAAGGTTTGCTTGGCTGCAGATTGTGAGATGAATAAATATACTTAATATTAGAACAGCCTTGAATAGTGCACTAACAACTCTTGGCTGTATTAGAGTAAGGCAGAGTTTCTGTGTGAAGTGGTATAGCCCATGTGGCATCTGGAAAGGGAGTCTCACTGAACTGCTGTTGCACAGATTTTTTTTTTTTTTTAAAATTTATAGATAAATGTTTTGGCTTTAGTTATGTGAGTAAAATTATAATGAAAAAGGGGATAGTTTGTGGCATTTTGTGGTTAAAAATATCAAAAAAAAAAGTAGAGCAAAAATTGGAGAAGATATCTGAGCATCCTACATTGCCTATTTTGTCCTATATTATATTGTTTAATATTGATGTGTGACCCAAAAGAGCATATTGGCATCATCTTTAGAAAAGAGTGTAAGTGATTATGTTTTCATCATGATTCCATTTAAAATTTTTAAAGGTTAATAAGGCCATCATGAGTTTTCAATACTATCATTAGGGAGGCATGTTGTATCACCACAGAGCTTTGATTCCCATCTTTGAAAGTACCAGTAACATTTACTGACCTTATAAAACGGTGGTTACAACAAAGCAATCCAGTGCTTGGAATGCATGTATGTGCTCTTTTGTGAGTTTGTGTGTGTCACAGGGGATATATAGTAGAGTAACAGTGTCATGTGTTGGTGACTGAACTTCCTGTTTTTACCCTTCCTGTTTTCTTCCTTTGGCTTCACTCTGTCTTTTCTTTTTGTCGCCTTGCTTGTTCTTTCTTTCTTTCACCTCCCATCTCTCTTGGCCTATATATGTTGTATTTTCACAGCTTGTTAAGTTAGTGTCTGTTAATCATACATACTTTTTATCACTCTTCAGGGCCTTCATACATTTCTTTTTACATCTGGCATTGTCATTTTAAAAAGGGTGAATGTTTCACAGTTTCCACAAGGCAAATTCAGAGAGTAGCCATCTCTTTTTAGCCCCTAAAGCATTCATCGGAGATATATTAGCTTATAATTTATGCTGGAACACACATTCTGCATAAACCAACGGACTCTCTGTCAGGGAAATTTCCTTCTGAAGGGCACATTCGCAGCCAACCACCTGGGACGAACCATTTTCCACATACCTCTGGAGCAGTGCAGTGCTGTGAAATAGCCTTTTGGGAAATACCACTTTTTCTCAAAACATTCTCCTAGTAAGGGGGTAATTTCTTTCACATGGGCCTCCTGTAACTGTTATATGTGGATAAAATCATGCAACATGAAGTATCCGTTTGCAAATGCAGAAAAACATTTTCAGTGTTGCAAGACACATGCACATCAACACATTGTCGTCACCACCCCTGGCAGAGGACTGAGCAATCTCTGATGATGTGTGAGATGCATGGAGCAGATACGAATAACTCAGTCAAGATGTATTCTCAAGTCCTGCCTCTATTATAGCACGTGCAGCTGGGAAATTACAGGCTTATGGAGATTTGGATATTTGAATGTGTTTATACTGTATACTTACTTTTCTCAGTTTTCTCTGTATGTATGTAATGTAGGTTAGCATGCATGTAAATTCATGAGCAAAATCTTTATTATATTTTTTTGCAGTATGTAGCCAATGCTGTGCATCCTAAGGCAGGATTAAATGATTGTGTTTTAGTATGAATTGGTATGTTTGTGTCAGGTGAAACAAAGTAGATTATATCATTCTCACATGCAGAAAAAAAGCAGCAATTTCCCATAAATGACTGAATTCATGCTCTTTTAATTAGTGCTCTATCCCTAAATAAAATTTCTCCAATTGCATCTAATTGCCATGGGTTGTTTTCTTTAACAGTTTCTGTGTAATCTGGATCCGATCCTTTCCATTAGAGTCTTTTCACATGGTTTTAATTTGAAAGGCATATGCATGAGGCTGAGATTTAACTGGCTTCATTCAGTAGCTGATCCCTTTTTGTCTATAGTGGCTCACTAAATGTGGCATTAGGTCACAGCTTGTGCCATTTTGAGGATAACTGGGCTTCTTTTACTGGTTCCCATAAAAACAGGATTTGAGCTGCACACATATATGTACTCTGCATGTGCACACACCCGGTGCCTTGTCCTCATTTGGCCTTTGTAGAGGGGGAACCCCTCCCCTGTTGCAGTGTGTGGCCTTATGCCCAGTGCCCACATGCAGAAGTACCTCAACACAGGACTGATGATGGAGAACCGATTTTCCATTTATTCTCTTATATTGTTATGTCTCTTTCCTTCACTTTTTTCTGTCCTTCTTTCTGTCTTTCTTGCTTTGTTTCTTTCTCTCCTCTTTCTTTCCCTGTTTCATTCTATCTGTTTTTCAGTTTATCTTTCATTGTCTCTGTCATTTTTTCTCTTACCTCTTTCTGTTTTTCTTTTTCCTTCCTTCTGTCATTCTCCCTTTCTTTCTGCCTCTGCTTTCCTACCCTCTGTGCCTTTCTCTCTTTCTTTGTATCTTTCTTTCTTCTCCTCCCCCCCTCTTTGCCCAAACCTCCTGTCCCAGTCAGTTCCTATTTATTCCTTTTTTCACTCTTTCACCGTTGTGCTTCCCGTCTCTCAACTCTTCACCATTTTTATTCATCATCATCTTTCAGAGGTAGTTTCTATTCTGTTTTTTTTTTGGTCTGTTTTCTTTTCCTTTTCTTTTTCCACATGTCACATGTCCATTCACACTCTTTGGTCTGCTTTTGCATGCATGCACACACATGCACAGACAGTGATTTTTTTAACCTTTATTTATACTGGGTAGGGTGGCTGGGCACATAGCACCACCCTGAAAATTGAATATAATATTGCAGCATAACAGGAACAGACACAAATAGAATAAGGGGGTATGGGGTGATTATTTTGAATGGTCTTGAAATTACAGAGGGGTATAAGTGCTTTAATTTCAAGGTGGCTGTAATTCCAGTAAAAGTAATACCTATTAGATTATTTCCGGTAAATGGTGTTTGAAGTATCGCTTAATCAATGCAGGTTATATATGAGCCACAGTCCAAGAGAAGTAAAAATTAGATACGGAATAAGATGGTGATTTTCTGATAAGGGCCTCTTAAAATAAAAGAAATACCAGTAATTATCATATATTGCATGCAGGGAAGGCAAACCAACCATATCATTTGAAATAGTGAGTATTATAATTATCTCTGGTAGCGAATCTCGGTGCAGAGCGGTGAACTCAATCTAAGTTTAAGAATGGAAGTAGAAGTAACTGCTTCAACAACTGTCTTCTAAAAACTCAAGATATGCTTACAGATTTCTTTCAGGGCTTTTCTTTACAATATTTAAATTTCTTACTGAAAATTTATGTGGAATGCTCAAGTGGAAAAGAGAAAAACTGTAAGACCAAAATATGTGTAAAAAACTTAGTGCAGAATCAAACAAAACTAATAATATATGTCTATGTCAAAAAAGTTGGAATATTTTAATAATCTTTATTAGCAGTTCTAGGTCACTTTAAAATAGCTTAAGTGGATGTGAACAGGAGTGAAAAATAAAAAAAATATTATATAAAGTAATTTGTGTGCTTTTAGATATAATGCACAAAAGTGCTCATGTCACTTACAGAAATGTTTAAAGTAATAAAAAAGATGATTATTAAAGACAAGATATTTGGGTGTAGTCTTATATATATAATAGGAACCTTTGACAGCTGAAGAAGTTTGATACCTCATATTATGTAGTCATTCAAGACAGACATGCCAATGTCAGACGTGACAAAATGGCAACACCAGTCTCAAATAATGTGCATTAGACATCATGCACATGAGAAGGTCTATGCTGCCATAAAGACTTAAAGCAGACATAATTGGTATTTAATGATACCTATATAATAAATGACAGTGTAAAAACAATGTGACAATGTAAAAAGGGCGGCTCATGGTGATGAACTCACAAACCGTTATAACCTGAGTCGAATATATTCTTTGTAACTGTGTGACGACGCCATCAGTCTAAATTCACAGCACATTTAATTACACCGCAGAGACAGCAGCAAATAGACCCAATAACCTCTATGACCAGACTGCACTTGTAAAATTCCACTTACTATTCAAATACCTACAGTTTATGAACTGTGTTTTTACATACGATGAAAAACACTGTTAAAAGCTGCTCATTAACCACTTTACAGGCTCTTATAGTGATGAATGTGCATTCTTGATGTGAAAAGTAGTGTTCTTTTTGTCTGTAAGAGTATGATAATATATTAAAGGAAAAACTTTTTCTCCTCAGACTAAAGCTAGCTGGGAACAGTTACACTTTGTTCACAGACTGGGCATCACCACAGGAAATTTGATTCCCAGGATTCTTTCCCGCTGGCACCCCAGTGCATCCTCTTATTTTGACTGTGTTGATCAAAATTTGTCATATTGCATGGTGAATGGTGTAATTTAAATCGATTAAAAAATGAGATTTATTGCATCAGTTTTACGGTGACAAGAGGTCGGAGGCATAGCTAGTAAAGAGGGTCTGCAACTGTGGCCTGGAAAGCAGGAGTCAACATGAGGCACTTCCAGCACAGTGTGGTCAGTAATTATATTCACAGCTGGTTCAGGACCAGCTCTGCCAATAAGCCCATAATATGAATGCACGATGCAGATTTTTTTCAGCCGCTACAAATAATTACCTGCTTCTCATGGCTAAAACAGAAAAGATAACCAATAATTTTACATTTTTGTATTTTAAAAAGAAGTTTATAACCACTAATTTGTTCACATCTAAGGGTAAAAAAGGCAAAGATGTAGAGAGCAAAGATAAAGATATTTTTTTCCCAAATTCTGACCTCACCAAATCTAAATGGCATCACTACTTTTTCTTTCCTCTTAGAAACCTTGTGGAATATGTATTGCAAAATGCAAAAAAATGTTTTTTCTTCCTCTGAAATTTTAAAAAACTTCCACAGCACTTACTTCTTCTCTCTCTTCTCTGTGTTTATTGGCTAATGGCAAACAAACTTTAAAGGAGCACAGAGACATCTACTGTGTCAGAGTTTGTAGATGTTGGCTTGTTAAGTCTTTGAAAATCGTATGTCTTCATATTATTGGCTCTACTTATTGGCTTTGATTCTATTATCAGAACAATACACAGTATTACATATTTCCTATAATCAGGCTGATGATTCAGCAATAAGTACAACACAAATCTCATGGCTTCTAAAAACCTGCAGATAAATCCAAACTCAGTTTACTCTTTGATTTATAGTAACATAGATTCCAATTACCTGTCCATTTTATTGATCTTTCGTTGCTTTCTGCTGTGATCATGCTTGTGCTAATAAAATGCAAGTGTAAAAACTTCTGTTACTCCTGCTTATTTTAATAAAATACAAAAATATAAAAATGTCAGTTTTCTCAGTATAATTGTAAATAGTCATTAATTGCATTCCCATAATACAACTCAGCATCTTCTGCGCCAGTTTAACACCCTTGTCGTTTGAAGTCCGTGCTCTTAGTTTGTAATGCAGGTTTTCTGTTTAAGTCTCAAGCCTAACTCATAAAGACATTGATGACATCATCATTGTAAAGAGCTCCTTTCAGAGCTCCTGAAGACATTATATAACTGTTTTTACTGTCTGAATCGTATTCTTCATGACGAAAACACTGACCTTTATGCGTTACGTCAGCGGAATGCCCCTTTCTCAATATGAGCAAATTGTTTTTCCAATGACTGAATATTTTATTTTCCTTTTCAGAGATGTTCCTAGAGCTGAATCACCTCTGGCAGTTTTACATCGGTGAGTAGTACCCCTCCAACCCAACAAATACAGAATGCATACTGGTATTTTAAAATATTTATACTTTAGAACTTCTTATATGAGTATGTAGTTTGGAATTGGGACAGCATTAGTTGTAGGTAGATACTGCAGGTATAACAGTCGGTAGTTAATCCTCTAGCCTAGAGAGCTCAAAGCTTCTCAGCACTGTCACGTTCTGTTACTGTTAATCTGAACTGGATGCACTGCCAAGGGGTTGACCCACTGCCTGTGACCCTGCCACAGCTGAGGTCAGTGTCTGACGTCACTAGGAGAGTCAGGGTGAGCTGTGCCAGTGTGCTGAACCGTGAGAATTACGGCCAATTACCTGGGTCCAAAATGCCAATGCCCTTTGATAACCGTTTTGAAACTGCACTATATGGAGTTAGTTGGTGCATAAATTGATTTTTTTTTTCCATTTCGTAGGCATATAAATAAAGGAAAGGAGAACATTTAGCATTAGTATACACATACGTGTGTATGCATGGGCTTTTGGCTTTATTTGATTTGCTTAACAGACAGTAAGAGAGGGGAAAATGAAAAAGAAACAAAAAGGAATTTAGTTGTAATGGACCCAGTAGGCTTAGTTATTAATTTTCATAAATTTTATATTCTAGCAGATGCTCTTTGTTCTGCTGCTGCATAAGATTTGTTCTCTAACTCCTTATGATGAACAGTCTGGCCAAAAAGGTACTCAGAACCGGGGGAAGCACTCTTTACTTAAGCCACATGAAGCCACACTCTGCAGCCACAAGAGGAATATTTGGAACAGTTTTCAGGAAGGAATTCAGTAGTTTGAGCATTATTTAACAAGTTACTCATTTGCCCATAATTATTTGGGCTTATATAGCCCATGTGTGCACAGAATAGAGTTTAAATGTAAGTATTTGTTAACTCTATGTGTTGCTGAATTTCCATGTGGTTTCTTACCAATTTTACTGCACATTACTATACTGTATCTTGGTGTTATGGTTTAAGGCTTATAATATCTAAAGTGTCAAATGTATATACTTAGAACCTTCACTCAAAGAGAGTCAAGAAAAGTTGTTAAAGTTAAACCTATATGGTGCCCATTGGACAGTAAAGCTTGTGAAATATAATAAAGATCATTAATCGTGACTTTCAGTAACATTGGTCACAGTGTCTATAGAAATAGGGCTGATATTGAAAAAAAAGACCAGAAATGGCTCCTCCTGTGTTACAGAACCAGGGTTATGTTGCATAACCTTAAATTACACCGTCTCTCATCATACACACCGCACAGAATAAAATAATCATTTAGTGTGCAGTTTTATGAACAAACCAGATATGTCTGAAACATCTTTAATATACCAGAAAACATAGGGTCTGGGAAGTCTTGCTTGATATAAGGCACTCTGTTTTTAGGTGAAATAATATGGTGAAATAATACATTAATTTTATTCTTTCAGCACTAGGCAATGAAACAGACCAACACATATCTACTCAAAGTCTTCATCAGGGTTTGGCAAACACATAATCAATCTAAATTATATACCAGTCGTGGGTGGCATTCTACCCAGCACATGAGGTCAGAACCCATAGAGGGCGCTAAAACAATAACATGCCAAAATATCATAACAAGGGAGCGGAGCAGGTGGAACCAATTGCAGGAGACAACAAACAGGCAGGAAGGATCAAAAGCAAAACTCTTTATTCAATAAACACAAGTTGAGCACAGGCAAATAGAGCAGGCGAATCAACAAAGACTGAACCGAAAACTGGATGTAAATACAAACTAAACTGACGGGTTAGATGAGAGGCAGGTTGAAAAGCTCAGTTGAGAGGAATGAGATGATCTAACAGAGGAGAAGATGATTGGAAATTCTGGCAGCATGGAAGTTCTAACAAGGCTGATGCAGGGCAGGTGTGGAGGGAAGGTGTTTAAGGAAAAACAGGCTCAGGAGGAACAATCGAGGGAAGCAAAGTAAACACACATGAGAAACTAAGATAACAACAAAAAAAGGCGGGTCTTAGACAGGACAGAGACACAAAGAAACCTCAACTAGCTAATTTACATTAAATAAAAATGTGTCAAATCCTAAAATACTCAGCAAATTTTTAATAAACTGTCCTTTATATGCTGGGTGCTAAGTATGAAAACAAGCTATGCATTCTCTGGAACAACTAACTTAACAAACTGCACTTTCTCTAGACACTGGGGTTGCCCATCATTCACCAAAATTGTCCTTAAATCGCCGCAAGTCCCACAAATGATGTGTCTTGTCATTGTAGCACAGGCTTACAACAACACATTTGTCATCTTCACCAGCATTACTTGTTGTGGAAAAGGCACTCATGAAAACAATACAAGAGAAGCACAAGAGAAAAAACTTTAGGCCAGAATTTATATTTTTTATTCGGTATATATCCCACTTACATTTAATTTTTGTGTATATTTTTATTATGAAATTCTATTTATTAAATATCCTTACTTATTTCTCACTGAGGGAGAGACCGGATCGCTGCAATATTGGATTCACTCCAGATAGGTATTCAGTATGCAGGCTCCAGGACCTTGGTACCGGTTGTACTCTTATATTACAACTTATTATATTACTGGCACTAACCCTAAATGAAACAGAGCCATCACTTATGCTATCTGTTACATAAGTAATGCCTTTGCGTGTTTACAAAAAAAAGTCAAAATACACACAGAACTTTTAAACAGCAAAATGATACTGACATCAAGGCTGTTTGATTGGCTGCCATAAAACACAGATGTTGCATGATTGTTTTTCCAGCCATGTAACTGATGACTAAATGTCTGTATTTTGATCCCTTTGCTGTCTCGCTGCACTCATCACAAACCACACCTTCAAAAAACACCTGGAATACTTTCCTTACTTCACTGCGTGTTCCTCACATGACATCTGCAGTCCTAAAACTTGATACGACAGCATGAGTAGTATATTAGTTTATGCATATGTGTGCACACATGTAGCTATGGCTGTATATTTCAGTCCTTGTATGTTTGTTTTTGCTCATGTGCATATTTTTGTGTGTCTTATTTTGGGAGTTAGGTGGGTCCTTGCATCTGTACTGTTTCAGATCAGAGAGATACTTGGTTGTAAATTTGAAGTTACCCTAAAAGCTGATGTACTTTAGATTTTAGGATAAAATCCATCTGGAACATTACACACAAGATAAAGTCAAGACTGGATCTTGTATAAATCTTGGACACGATTTATCCTACATTCTCTTCATTTTTTGGCAGATATGAGTCTTAAATGTGATTTTACTATTTCTGCCACCAGATCAGCTATTTCAGTAACTTCTTGTCTTATCTTGTCTTTGCCAGGGGTGCACTGATAAGCACATGTTCTTAATGCTGATATACAAATATTACTGTTTTCCAAGCACTTCTTTGAATGAAGCATTTAAAAGAAGTGATTGGTTTAAAAAAACACAGATCTTTCTCAACCTTTAGATGATACAAGACACACAAAAACAAAGTAGATTGTACATTCAGGGTGCCTTAACATATAACACACTATATTACACCATATAACACACATATTGTGTGAATCCTTGAGATCTAACAAACAACTGAATGTATTTCCCTTTTGAGCATACTTTGCATGCTACTTCAGCTTTTCAAAATATATAAAATCTTGCTTTGTTTACATCTGTGTTAATCAACTGGAACTCTTCTCTGCTTTTTTTGGAGCACTGCTGTGCTGCTTTGCATGTTACAGCCACCAGCCGTCAATCAGTAGAAAAGTGTGAAACTGGCAACAGAAATGTGTGTCATGCTGCCAGCTTGCTCACACACATGCGTGTGCTTTCACAGAGGTTTCTGTAGCATACAAACAAAATAGAAAAAAAACCCTGGCTCCATAACACTTCTAGCGGTCAAAAAATGCAGAGTAACTTCAAGGTTTCACTCTCAAACTACTGTAGCCAGGCTGGCAGACTTTGCTAACCATCCACCAGAACCTTTAAACCCATCTTACACACAAAACAAATAAAATTTTACATCCAGCATTTTCTTTTTAATTACAAGTCTACATAATTTGTGCAAAGTACACCATGATTTTAATATTAGACCTTAATAGGGTTTGGATCATGGCACAAGTAATCTGCTCTCAAATGCTATACTAGATGTTAGCAAATTTACTGGTTTGGCTTAAAAACAGCCAAATTTCAAAAAACTTGCCAGAGACTGCTATGTTGAAACCTCAGTAGTTTTCCCCAAAGAGAGGTTACTTTGTAAATGAAGAACAGACCAAAAAATCCCCTAACTTTCCCCCTTAGGATTCGGCCTCAGACGCCGTAGGAGCCGTGTACCATATCTAAGGCTTTGCACTGATTTGAGACATTTTTACTCAGATTCTACTCCAACAGATGTGTGTGGAGCAAAAAAAACCCAAAAAAAACTGTGCATACAAAATTGCATTTTATGCAAAAATTATTCATCAACACAGGTAGTTTTGGAGAATAACCTGTTGAGAGTTAAATGTGTGGTTCACACAGGGATTTTTTAAAGGAAGTTTCCAGTTATACAGGCATCCCTTTTAGTCTGTATCAGCACTGGTTGTATTGCACTAACCCTAACCCTCTGCACTCAATTTGGAGTAAAGTCTTTTGTTGTTGGGCTTGTTTTGTTGCCTGTGATATGATTTAAAGCTTTGCATCTAAGCATACAAAACCAAGGTTTTGTCTGTAAATGGGTTAAAACCATTTTTTTTTTTGTCATTTCCAGTTTTCCTAAAAACTTGGACTCTACAAAAACACATTTATATTGTTAGTTTGATGAGTCACATCATGTTGTTCTTGCAGTTATGCAACCCCCCCCCCCCAAAAAAAACCTTTAGTGTGCATGAATACAGTGTATATGTGTGTGCTTGTTCACTCATTTTATGTGTAAAAAGACATTTTTTTGTACATTTGCTAGCTGGTTGACAAACCCCACTCAACCAGAAAATCTTACCTATAAACTCAAAATATGTCTTGTAATATTTAATGAGTGACTAGTTAATGCTAAATCCTTTTCAATTACATCAGATCTGTATTTTAATTGATCCTTTTCTGTTAATGAAGAGCATTTGCCTTGATGTTGAGTTAATGGACTTTATGTAACAACAACAATACCAAAACATCTCCATGGGAGTCAGTTTTCAAAGCAACCTTAGGTTTTTTGAAATATGCTTATTTGTTGTCTTTCATTGAGTGAGATGTGAATATAAAAAAAATCTAAACACTAACACCTCACTACAAAGATCACTACTTGTTTATAATTCATTTTGTTAATTCTTTGAAAAAAAGAAAAAGGAGGCCATCACTTCTAGCCAAGAAATAATCCCACAGATAATCCCTAATAAACTCCAAATTGCCACTTTAGCGCCTCCATTTTTGTAAGGATTGAACAAAGGGAATACTATGTTTAACAGAAGGCTTTAAAGGGCTGGTTGGCAGATTTGTTAGAATTTATTCACAGAGTCAGGCAGCTGTTTGCCCATTTATAGCCTTACATTGAGCTAAGTTCTGTCTGTAGCTTATATTCAATGTACAGGCTTTACAGTAAAATCAGTCTTCTCATCTAACTTCTGGCAACAAAGTGAATAAGCATATTTCTAAATGACTGTTCCTTTTCAACACAAAAACGTTGCCATTTTTGTTACCATATTGAATGCATTTTAACATTGAGCATATTTTAGCCTTTTGATGTTTAATAATTAACTGATAATTACTAACACATTAAACCAAAGTTAGATGATAATGTTGGGTTTTGCAGAGAGAAAATGAAGCATGTGTTGTATCAGCGTATCGTTTGATCACGCTTGATTTCTAAAAAAAAAGAATTCCCCTTTGGATGTGAGCTTTTGTTTGCTGACAGAACTCTTTGTTTATGAGAATGCATTCAACTGAAATGCACTAAATGTAGCATAATGTCTTTGAAACCAGTGAACCCAAGAAACCAAGCTCTGAAAAAGAAAGAAGGGAGCATGTGAAAACCTTGCTGGGCTGACTGAGCAGCATGATTCCTCAAGGCAAGGAATGAGTTTAATTTTCCTGTTAAGATATTCCAAATGACACAGGGTTGATTATGTCTTACATCCAAGGATCCAGGAGAGCAACAAAAGCAAGTCAAAAGTGTTTCCGAAAAAGACAATATGTTTCATGTTAAAGATTAAAAGAGACACTTGCAGTCTCCATTGAAACCTGTTCTCTTAAATTTTTCGACACAATGAACTATTGTCCGTCCAAAACTAAAACAGCATGCGTGTGCTGCGATTAATGTCATTCAAACATTCTTTGTCATAAACACTCCATCAGGTTGTCACAACATCAGCCAAGACTATTCTGGATGAATTATTGATTAGGTATGAGACCTCTGGAAGATGTATTTGTTATTATAATAACAGCTGGTCATTGTTGTTGTGCAGCAAACTTTCTTACTTTAGGATTTAGAAAAAGTAAAAAAAATTCAAGACTTGGCTGCGTTTTTGAAGAAATATTCTCATTTTAATCTCAAGGAACAGGATCTTCAGCAAATTTAAAAAACAAAAATCCTCAGTTTGATTGTTTTCCAAATGGCGATTGCATAAAATGTCATAACATTTTAGGTAGACAAAAAAGATTAGTAAGCTCAAAGGGAGATAGCTGGCCATGTTTAGGAACATTTCTTCCTTTTAATGATATTTCACAAACACGAAGATTCAGATATCTCAACTGGTGACACAAAACTTCCATCAGGACTTTTCTCAACAACATGGAGGACACAGGGATTTCTGTGAGGAGCACACAAAAACCACATGCCCACACACACAGACACACATGCTCAGCATCCAGACACCCCTTTGAGCTTCCTCAGGGATGACTCATCCGAGGACTGATGTGGTTAACAATGACCAGTGTTTCCGTGTCTGCTTAGATGCCGCCCTCACAGCCACATGGGACTTGATAGGTTGAGAAGCAGCGTTTAACTGAGTCATCACAAAGTTTCCTTCATTTCCCACGATATTTCTTGTGGTTGCTGACTCAATAAAAGTAGCCATTTTTCTCTGCTAAAACAATATATCTAGACTTCTGAAAGTCATATTTGAAGAATATAAGAATATATTATCTCAGCTGTGCATTACCTGGATGTCCTTTGCAGATCTTGTCTATACATGACCTGAAAGAGTAACCCTACCCACCTGCTCAAAATTGGGATCCACTTCTACGACTTTGTCAGATCCTTAATGGACAGAAATCTGATTTTTTACCACAAAAGCAGCTATTTTATTATTATGTCTAGCATTTTTCTGTTTCTGAAACCCTGCTCATTCATTGCATTTTGACCGCAGATGTTACAAGACTGTAGACGAACCACTGAGAGCTTTTTGAATGGAAAAGACTATAACAGCAGAGATAAGGGGTGACATAAATTCTGCCCCTCTCCCCAAAAGCAAATTGTCTGCTTTATAACAGTTAAATCGTTTTTTAAGGAAAGGGTTTGAGCTGCAGAGCTTGCCTATGACATGTTATACAGTGAGATGCTGGTATGCATATCTGTTGACCTTTAAACATAGCCAGGTATGCTGTTTACAGTCTTCATGCTATGATGCTTCATCTTTAGGCTATGCTAAGCTAACTATCTCCTGTCTGTGCAGTGTTTGCAATATTTCTGCACACACATTTTACACATAAATATGGAACACATAGAAAGAAATCTAAAATAAAATAGGTCTCAAAATTAGATTTGGACCTGGAGATCATGTAGTAGAGCTGTACATATTCTGAAACACATTTCTAGTGGAACATATGTTTTGTAAAATGTCCTCTGTGTGTCCGTGTCTCTTTTTTTCTAACCCTCACAAGCACAAAACCACATGTCATGCACACACACACTCACAGTCACATCCACAGGAGATTGTGCTAAAATAAGACATGATTAAATGCATCATGCCTAAAGCTGTCATTAAAATTCTTCTATTCTCTCTGATAACTTACCATACCAGTAGTGGTATTTATAACTGTTCCATTACACTGACACACAACAAAGAGTCAACACCGAGACTTTTGAACTAATGGTCTCAAGTCTGTGGGAAATAAATCTATGTGTGTTTTGCTTTATTGTCAAATATGCATTCATACAACACATTACAGATCATAACTTGAGATTGGTCTGTTGTTTGTTTGATCAGTTGGTGGAACATGGACCTAGGCTGTAATGTGAGATCTGATTAGTTTTATTAAGTAAAAAATTCTTTGGAAGTTTGGCATCTTGTATGTAGCGTGACATAAATAAATGAATGTACTTTGGAACAATCATAATCAGCAGCCTTTCACGTCAGTAACTTTGATAAGCACTTTGAGTTTGACCCTATATCCTGAGACTGATGTTTTTTGTTGAGTCTGTGTAGAGCCACGAAAGCATCATGCTAGCTCTGCTCTTTGCAGCATAGGAAGCTCACAGTTATTTCACACATATATACGAGTGTTTTGGCAGGAGATAACCACCTCACCGTGTCATTATATTTAAACAAAGAGAACATCTGCATTGAGCTTGTACCTGCATCAGGTTATCACATGACTATGCATTTATTTTTGACAGTGCCACTGCATAATAATGGTTAAGTGTTTTAGTTCATGGACCTGCAGGAACTATTGTGTTGTTAAAAAAAAGGGGCTCCAAATGTATTCAACTCTTAAGCCAAAAAAAGTCAGGTAGAAGAACATTGTGGGCTTATGGCTTGTTCTAGAAAAATCATGTCACGCAAAAGGTGCACAGTGACTGTCTGAAAAAATTCAGCTGCTCTTAGTCCAAACCCTTTCCTTTTCCAAAATTAATTTCTCATGTTGTGTATTTCATAGGTTGTATGTGTTTCAGTGATAAAGCAGAAAAGTAACTTTAAAACAAAAAAAGTAGCAAGTTTGAAGAGCAGCAGGTTTGTGCATCTGTATGCTCCACAGTATTATTTAACTTAGAAAACACTGTCAACAGCTCAGTTAACATTCAAAAGATCTCAATAAAATTCTAGCTAGCTAGCTAGCATTTCACATGCATGTCTTTGGATACTTAATGCTTTCAGAAAGCACACCACAGATTAACACGAGGACCATTTTGTGTCGAAAAAAAGCCACATCTTGATGTGGTTGTTTGCACCAACAACATGGCAGATAAAATCTGCATGTAGTTGTGGGTATGTGTGATGTATGTGCAGTAAAATGAATGTGGTGGGAAGTCACATCGTGATACAAGCTAAACCCCCCTTAAGAACACAAATTGAGCCGTCTCCATCACTCATCGCCAAGGGACGAACACACGAAACATAATGAACAAATCAATCGGTCTGGAACACATAATCTGTCATTACATATAGAGGGAGGACATGTTAATTTCACCCATACAACAGAAAGAATTGGGAACTACAGAGACATAGCCACAGCTAGCGAAATATGTCAGTTAGCATAAATCCTTTGTCTCTCAACCCTAAGTTGTCTTGCACGCAGTAGGTCACCTGCTGTATTTTCCAGTGTACTCATGGAAGCAAAGAATGAAGAAAAACTTCTTGAAGGCAATAATTTATGTCCATTATACTGACAGATGACAGCACAAATTGTGACTATTGGCTGTGTGAAGGCAAAGACTGTAATTTAGGAGAGAGGAGGAATCACTGCTATATTTTTATGGCTCTAAACCACAGCTATCACCATGTTATTTATGATTCTGCCGGTGTAGAGTATACAGGAGGGGTTGGGATACTTTGGTCAGGGATATAAAATGAACTCTGGACTTTAAAATGATGTAAAATGAACTCTCTTAGGAATGAGATGGTCCGCTTAATCTCACAATCTGGAGACTAAATGGAAGAGGTGAAGACGCAACAACAAAAAGTACTGAAAACACTGAAAAACGTGTGTAAGAATTCCAAATGTTCTTTAAATTCAACAAATCCATCCTAGTAAAGACATAAATCTTCAAAAATAATAATTACAAACATAAAGTTTGATTATTTAAAAGTATTTTTTTAAACAGCTAGACAGCATAGTTTTAGCAGTAAGAGAAAATTCCTTTTTGTCTGGGACTACTTTTAGACGTGGATTGATACACATTTTGTGAGTTTGTGAGCATTTCCAGCCGCAGGACGATGTGTGTGGGACTGACTCAAATTTGAACTACGGAGGCCATGTTTATGATAATGAAAGAACATGTCAGTAAATGCAACAGTGCTGTGAAGCTCTGTGACACAAAGGACAGGAAAAAGATATCTGATCTTGGTTACACAGAAAATACATGTTCAGATCATTTCTTGTTGGTCTGTTCATGGGATTTCTTGACATGAATAAAAATCAATATCACAAGTCACATCCTGAAAGTACAACTAATGTGCATTTTTAAGTTATGGATATCATAATCTTAAAAGTAATTCCTTTTAGTCAAGTATCTTAGGTTTAGTGAGAAAGAGAACTTTTCATTTCTTTTATTTAGACACAATTTTTAATCCACAGAAGACATTTTTTGCTTTTGTTGTTATTTCTAACCTCTCTATCTTTTATGTGTTCCTTCATGCGTGGTGTGGGCGTGAGGCTTCATGGAATTGCTGCAACTACTTTCCATTTATAGATCAAAAGTCCGATATCTGCATATTTCTCACCTCCTCTGTTGTTTTTCAGATAAGACGGATATGAAAGTCAGTGGTGGGAGTTTCCTTTTAAGCTCATAAAGTAATTTTCCATTTTTTATGGATGATGCCCTATAAGCTAACTTGTACAGATTGTTATCAGCTGGACTTAATTATCTGTTAACAATGAGGGATATTCAAAGTACCACAGACACTGTAAGCATTAAATCTGTTTAACATTAGCAGCATGTTGATGTGTAACTGTGTTTCATGGCCATTTCGGGCAAAGTGAAGATGCAAAACATGAAAATTATACAGTTTCCAAAAGGGCTTTATAAATGTCCTGCTGTTTTAACAAACAGCTGAATTAAACCAAAAAAAGCATTAATTCAATTTAAATTCATCTTAATCTTTGCAGTTGAGATCACCACGGACCCTCTTGTTTTGCAGACAGTTTTATTCGATTTTTAAATGGTCACGTCCCATTAAAATAAATGGCTGTAAACAGGAACTGACTGTACTGTGCTGCACTGCAAGAATTTTCATCGGGTCAAACGTGTTTTATTATCTGCAGCAGTGTTGTCATCCCTTTTTTTTTTGACACAGTGTGTCTTTGTGAGAAGAAAATGGTTTAGCACTGACTCCAGTGGCGTCATGTTTCAGATGGTGTGTTTGTTTTTACTGCTTCAAACATTAAAGAGGAAAAAGCTGTCTCTGCTCTTTCAGACCATGAATCATCCTCTATGCGCTCTCGTTTCTATTTTCTGATAAACGTTGCCCAATGACGTCATCTTTCTCATCGCTCTCTCGAGATCCCCACCCCCCACCCCCCACCCCCCTTGCTGTTGGACATTAAGCAGTTAATTCAAAAGACAGGGGCTCATTTTCTTTCCTTTCCATCTTTCTGAATGTTCTTTTGGTTTTCTTTTCTTCACGGCTTTGTGTTGGATCTGTATTAAGATTTCCATGGCAGTAACTGCACGACACCACACTAAATCTATGGCCCCGAGCTTTGATCTGTGAGTGTGTGTGGTTTTGTGATACCACAAAGAAAGGGATGCTGACTTTTGGTCAAAATTTTTGACAAACTGCGTGCTGTTGGTGGAATCTTCTGCGTGTTTGCATCTTTGAAAATTGTGGTTGAGGAATTCGGCCACAGCCGCTGTGGCTCACTTAATCATCTGATTGAAATAACACGCACATAAACAAAACTGTCAGGGGAAGAGAAAGCCCGAGTTAGAGTGGGGGGAGAAAGAGTGGAAAGATCTGTGATAAAATACAGCAGATAGGACAGAATTTCATATGTTGTGCTCCTTGAAGACAAAGTTGCATTAACATCAGTTGAGTATAATGAAACTAAACAAGCTGGAACTGAAAACTTTCCCAGGAAAATCTTATTATATGCAACCAAAAACCCATCCAAACATAAGTCTCTACTCCTTCCTATTCCCTTCGGAACAAAAGCTGGAAAGAATTAAACCACATAAGAGCAAAGTGAATAATTTTTTTGAGCAAAAAGATTTAATACAATATGAATGGTATCAAAGAAGCTTTTATTTAGCACTTAAAAGGAAACCAAACCCTTAAACTGTACCATCCAGAAGTCACACACTTTAACACTAACTTACACATCCATGTTGTTTCTCTTTATAAATCCAGTTCCTCTCACCCGAGATTACCTTTGTCCCCGCTATCACCCCCTCTCTTTTTTCTCTCTCCCTCTAACTTTATTTGTCCCTCTCTGTCTTTTCTCTTCCCCCCAGATGTCTGCTCACCAGCTGCGCTCAGATGGCTGAAAGGAGCAGACGGGGTTTTTGTAAAGCGTGCACGCACTCAAACACCAACGCAGACGCACGCGCAGACCCACATGCGCAGAGTATCACAGAGTGACCCGCTTCAGCAGGGATCCAGGACTTTTGTCCTCGAGTCTAAAGATTTCTCTCTGTTTTCATTTTGCCACATCTTTTTCGCTGTCTATGACCACATCAATATGAAACAGATGCCCGTAACTCACATGTGACTGCAGACAAACATGGATTATGGTCAGAGAAGGTCAGGAATTTGGCTGTTTCTCTGCTCTAATCCGATTAGTGTTTCTTTTGTGTGTGTGTGTGACTAATATGAAAGTGATTAGACTGCAGCTTTTGGCCAAGAGAATGAGGAAGGTTTGTGGTTAAAAAGTTGTTGGCAAAATAACTTTTATTAATGTTAAGTCAGTACTTTTTATTCTATCAAACTGAATATGATTCATCCCAAAGCATTAAAAAAAAAACAGTTGATTACATGTTTTCATACATCTTCAGTCTTTTAATAGCTATGTTTAAGCTTTAATCATTAGATGACGTAGTAAAAAGTCACAACTGCTTTTTTCTCTGTCTCCCTCTTTATGAAACACACACACACACACGCACACACACACATACACACACACACACTCACACACACACTCACTCACACACATACACACATGCACTTTTCTAGCTAAATTCTATTTCTTTGTATCTGAGAGCTGCACAGCATCATCACACCTACAACAGACTGTTTCCTAAGCTCCACCCCCTCCTAATTACTGTCGGTAAGCTTGTCAAGCATCAGTTCTTGTCTTGCACATGTGCAGTTTACAAAAATAACAGTGGCAGATTCAACAGTCATAGTTCTTGGCTTTCAATTTTATATGTGGACATATGTATGATGTTTCTGGCAGATATTAACAGCTTTGGTAAGCTAGTTAATAAAGATTCTTTGTTGAAACGTTGTCTCTTGCTGACGTTAGGGAAATTTGTTAAAGCTAACAGCTAGATAAATGCTATTATGCTAAAAGATTATACTAAAGTTACATGAGAAAGACAAAAAGTTAGCATCCTCATGAGTTGATAATCCATACAGAAGGCAAGGACATGAAGAAACAACATTTCACTTGTATCTTCAGGTGGTGAAGTTAGTTTCAATATTGCAAGTGTGATATGGAAAACACATATATATTTTATCCCAACATAACTCTGTTTCAACGTTTACCTTGCTGGTGATAAAGCAAGACAGAGGTTAGATTTGTGCTTCATTGTTTGTATTTTTGAACACAGTTTTTACTCAATGCTACAAGAGAAACAACTTTTAGGATGAGAACTCACCAATGTGTTCTGCAAATGTTGTGTTGTTTAATTGAGCTCAAACTTCCCCAAACCCAGCAAAGAGCAAAATAGGTCCACTTGCATGAACCCACAACATAACCTTAACCTGTGAGTATCATCCAGGAAACAGCTTTCACACAGTGTGAACACAGAAATCCAAAAGCTTGTCAAGCTTGATTTGCTTACGGTTGCTAAGCTATGATTGGATAAACGCTGTTCATGGGAGGGATTTGGCAAACTATCACTCAGCTTCAATTCTCACATTTTACTGCTAAAATGGCCATCTGTATATCCAGTCTGTGTTGTTGCCATGGTGACAGGAAGGCCGGCATGACCTGACCTTGAGAAAACCGCGGCGAGATGCTCTAAGGTTTTCCTCTGATCGACTTTTGATGGTGACATAAATAATGGGGTCGTTCTTTTGACCTTCCAGCAGAATGATGAGTGTGTGTGTGTGTGTGTGTGTGTGTGTGTGTGTGTGTGTGGGTGTGTGTGTGTGGGTGTGGGGGAGTTGGTTGGGGGTAAAGGGTTTGTTGAAGGGGAGAAAAGAAGGGTGAAAGTAGGGTCAAGGGGTGGATGGGCTGAACAGGTTTCAGAGGATGTGAAAGATGGTGGGTCTCTTGAGTAAACATAGCTGTAGTGTGAGATGAGAAGATGTGTGTGCGTGTGTGTGTTTGGGTGTGTGTGCGTGTGTGTGCGTGTGTGTGTGTGTGTGCTAGTGTGTATTTGTACACACCAGGATTACTTTCCCATAGTATTCAATGCAACTTTTGCAATTTTGAGATGATAAATAATCTGCTAAGATCTTCCATCCGGACATGAGAGGGTTCCAGGTATGAAAGGATGAAGTGTTTGGTTGGATCTCCAGCTTTTTGCAGACACTTTGTTCTTTCCGTCACACACTCTTTTCAGTGGTTTTTCTACCTTTTTGTTCTCACCCCACAACTGGCCTTTGACCCTAAAGCCCTTGCCGAGGTCATTGAGACCCAACAGTGGATGGTCATAAATCTGTTGTAAGGAAGACAAGTAGATCAGTGAGTTCAGCTCCTGGACTAAACCTTCACTGACATTGGACTTTAAACACCAGGACAGAATAAATGATAGTTTATGTTATGAGAAGGATAATTGTGAAGAATGAGTTGTTGGATGTGCACTCAACTATCCTGGCCTTTGTGGAAAGCTTCCATCAACTTTGGCAGCACTCCCCTAGTGAGAATTCAAATAATCTCTCATTTTCTTCACACACAAATATTTTCATTTCAAGTCAAGTTAATTTATTTAGCACACTATCACTTACAGAGTCTCAATGGCATTTACAGTCATCATCAACACCGTTTCCAGATACAGCAGAATCTCTTCATTAAAACATGGGAGTTTTAGAAGAAGCCATTCAAACCAATGAAAATACAGAGTACAGGAGCGTCCTAATAGACTATTGGTCAAGGTTCATACAACTCCAACACCTCTGTTTTTATTTTAGTTGATGATCTTGGTTTTGTTTCATATCTTTTCCTCCCTCACAGTGTGTCCTGGCAATATCAAAACTGTTAAATAAAAAAGCAAACAGGCTTGCAGTCAGGATGGTGACAAAGACAGCAAAAATAAGTTTTTATTCATCTTGTATGGTGTCTAACTTTAGTGAAATCAGGTTTTGAACCAATCTGAAAATGCTTTGGTGCAAGAGTTAACCGAACTTTTCTATGGATGTCAGTCTCGGAGCCATGACAAAATTTTATAATGTGCCAAAATGTAGTTTACAAAGAACACCGGGTTAGCCTTGTTTTCAGACTAGCTGATGCTGGAAAAACATTTTGCTATTTTGTTTCTAGCAAAACAAGATTTTAAGTTGAAGCTGTAGTTAATCACTTGCACTTACTCATTAAAGGGAGTCAGGAGTCAGCATGTTGTTACAAAACAGAGCAGTCACTGAAATACATTTTCCAAAAAATTGTGAATCACTTACTTCGAGTTATGTACTTTCATCAGAATGTTACCATAAAGGCAGTGTCCATGCTAATATGCTTATGTTAAACAAGCATAGTATTTACCATGTTTACTATCTTGGTTAAGAGTGTTATCATGCTAAAAAATATCCTTTTTTTTAGGGTTCCTGATCTTAAACCAAAGTACTGAACAAACAAAGATTTTGAAGATTTTATGGCACCAGATAAAAAGCCAAAGAACTGTCAAAGTTGATACATTTCAACATGTGGGGATCATAATTGCCAAAATTTCACTGAAATCTATCCAAAACTTGTTAAATCACCTCATCACTAAGACCCATCCTATGGGGACCAGGATAATCTACTTGATAGTTGTTGAGTTACTTCAAATTGGTCAACTGACTGACAAACCAAAGTGACTCAAAAATATGTTTTGGGAATGAGAGATGGGTGGAGGTCCAGCTCCTCTGAACCATCCAGGAGAGAAGAACAGCACTGAATCCTCAGAGGAAAGAAGACCTATCCTGTCTGAGGAAGCGGCAGGGAGACTGTCGACACAGTGCCAAATCCTTTAAATGTAACAAGTCCTGATATTACTCACCAGGGCCTCACTGAAGCTAGTTTCATCTGGGCTAAGCTCGAGCTGCATCTTAGCCAGCTTCCACAGCAGGTGGGAATTTATTCCAAACAAAGGGGGAAGCAGCAGGAAAATAATTTAATCCCAGAGGATTTTTCCTCAGTTTGTCAGATGACAGGGAGAGGTCCTGATCAGAACTTAAAAAACAAAAACACTTTTCAAACAATGGAATACATTTAGAGGATTACTTTAATGAACCAGTATGAGAGAAAAACCCTGGAGTAATTTAGCTTAAATTCACGAGTCCTCGTTAGAGTCCAAATTGTTGCATTTTGACCCTAACCCTAACACAGGATTTTTGCATCCTTTGTGCTCGATCAAAAACTCTTAGTAACAATTCAACCTAACAATTTCTCTTAAATCCATGCTGCAGTTTCCATATCAAACCAATTTATCTTGACATTTTACCTTCAAACAAACAAGAGCCACGAAACAGAGTTTCCTCCGTGCACATCAAGTAAGCCAATTTCGGAAGGGAACACTCGATGAGCACAACAAACACACATACTGTTCTTTCTCTCTGAGGCATTCATGCCATCTGTGTGTTAAAAAATATACCAAACAAACCAAACCAAAACAAATTAAAGAAAAAAAACTTCCCATTAAATCCCCAAACTACCCTTGATTAGCTATAACCAACCATTAAATGATGGCAAAAATGCTGAGAACAAAGCGGGAGAAAAGTAGAAACACCAGAAGAGTGAAGAAAAGTGGGAAACAGCCAGAAAAACTGTAAAATGTGGAAAAAAGCATGTAAGCAGAAAAGGAAAGAAGAGTTGTTGGAATTTCACAGTCTGGACAACTTCCTGTTTCTTCACAGAAATACAAACATGTAGTTGAACTTGGTTTGAAGGTCATGGATGAAGAGATATCGTCTGACCTTTGCAGTCCCAACATGGCTTGGGTTTACATGACTTTAATTAAAATATACATTACTATGCAATTATATGCTCTGTTTTTTTTAAAAGATTTTGCTTTTGCAAACAACCACTTACATGTACATCTACTTTCCAAATTGAGCCAAAAATGGCGCCGAACACAGGCGAACATCTGAGCAGACAACCAGAAATATTACAAATGTTTGTCCAGATTGTTAATGACGGGACTGAAACCACTGGTTTGTCTGACGGGTCAGAGGGAATGTTGATGTTGGAACTCTAACCTTGTCTGATAAATTATGGCTTAGAGAAACTTCATAAATTTAGACTCAGTTGTTTTGGAGTGATATCAACCTGAGAATGAAAAGAAAAAGAACGATGCTGATTTATCATACCGTGTCTGCTAGATTAGGCATTGAGTTTTTGTTTTGTAGCATGAAAAAAGCTTTTACTGTTACTTATTAGTATGACTAAAACTAATTATTAATTTTTAGAAATGTTATGTTCCTGTTGTTTGCACAAGTATGCTTCTCTTATTTTGTTTAGTATCTGAGCATCTTATTTGCATTGATGGAGGTCAAGCAGTTCTTCAAACGGAACTTGCTTTTCATTGATAAATAGAAACATCCACTGGCTTAAGATAATTGCTTTGTTTGCTGTGCAAACATGCTTGAGAAAATACACATGCAATGGCAGCAGCATTTGCACACACTGCTCACATTCACACACACACACATGGTCATGCACGCTGCATGCTCTCCATGCATGCCGGTAATTGTCAAAGACCAGGAACTGGGAGGTACATCCACATCTGTTCTCTGAAGGTGAAGTATGACTTCCTTTTCTCTTTTTTTTCCATTAGTCAATGACAAGAAAAAAGATAATCTTGTCTTCTGATTTTGGAAATTGATGGCCGTGAGAAACGGCAATGTACGTGACTACTAGTAGACAGCATTAGTTATATTAAAAATGATTCTTTTGGATGATTTTTGCAGCTCATGAGGTGAATAACATTGTGTGTCTGCACTGTAATTCATTTCCAAGCATAAGCTTGTTGGTGACAGTTGTACTCCCTCTCAAACAATTACAGAAATGCTCTGAAATAGTAAGAAAGCAAAAGAGATACAGAGCCAAAGAGGCACAAAACGATCCAAGCTACCTTTAACTTCAAAGTTCATGAGGCAAATACTAAAGTGCCCAAATGTGCTTGCTCCCTGTCAAAGGCTGCACTTTAACTTTCAGCTAGAAGACTGACTATGTATAACTGAGGGACAGTGTGAGGTATATCAGGGCCTTCAGGAAAATCATTAAAGGTTGTTATCCATAGTGTGGATGAGTAAACACTTCATTCATCTCTGTGTTGTAACCTTTTATGTAAATTACAAACTATCGCATACTCTGCCATCAAGACACATATAGTAAATGCACTCATTATAGCTTGACAGGTTGCATTTCTCATGGTTGCAGCACCAGTAAAGTCTGTTCAGGGCAAAGCCAGCTCACTAAACACAACAAACTCTCGCTGCAAAGATCAAAATTTGTATTCGAGTTTTTTACTAGTTTTTTATGTTAAATAAAGGGGGATATAATGTATAAGGTCATGACTGACAGCTAACCTTAACTTATGACTGAGTTGGGCTATATGGGTCAGACTCCGGCTCAAAATGCTTTACCAGAGCAAGTTGGCAACGCCCATAACAGGAATATCTTGGTTAAATTTTTTGGGAGGGATGATGTGGAGTTATGTCGTCCATTTTTATTTCGGTCCATGGTTCAGACCTTTAAAACGGCCCACGTCTAAGTCGTCCTGACATGCGACCTCTTGTGGTTGGCCTGGCTAATGACTACTTAGATTTGGGTGGATAGGTATACCAAAGTGTCAGACTTTGGCACCAGATAATGTGGTTTGTACAGTAAATCCATCTTTTTCCAGTCTAAACTGCACTTTAAACCATGACCGTGATTTATCTCTTACTTTAACCAAGTAGTTTTAGATGCCAAACCAAACCCCAGCCATAAGGGTTGCAGATTCAGAAATGCCGACGTGGAGACTTTTCTGCGAGGGTCTTATTGAAAAGCACTGACAAATGATGTCATCCTTGCTTTCCTTTGTTGAATGCAACCCACTTCACACAGTTTTTGTTCCTTTAGGTATAAAAATGAATCATAAGCTCAGTAGCAGACTTTTGTTGCATGGATAGCTTTCCAAATTATGCAGCTCCTGATTGGGTTTACTTGTCAAACTTTTGCACAAAAACTCAAAGAAAAGTAAGAGATTCAAACTCAAAGTCTAAATTAAGTAGTTTAATGTTCACAGCTGGATTCAACTTGTGAAAAAAAGAAAAGTATTTTCAGTAAAAGCCAGTGTGACTTATCTGATGAGCGTCATGAGTCAGCAGCCATCCAGCAAAAGGCCTTTTACATTACATAAACACATGTCAAGGTTGGTAAGGAAGATAGCATCTATGGTTTTATTTTAAGGTCCAAGTTTCTCATTTCACTTAATTGAAAAGCACTTCTTAGATTAATACATGGCAGTAAATTGACCCCATTTTGCTGGCTGACTCTCTGTTTCTGTCTGTATTATTAATATGTCATTTTGATGAAAATCCAGCAGCTGCGTCAAACTGTGGAGCCTTGAATGAGTTTGTTTTGGTTTTATCTGGCCGAGAACATTGCTGTGAAACTGGAACTAACATACCCGGAGTCTACAGACTTAGCACAGTCTCCTCGTGTTTTTCTCACCGGCAGCACTAAAAATGCATAACTCTTGGAGAACATTTGCCTGGTTTGCTGTTTGGAGACAATCTGTTGTGACTAAGACAGTTCCTGTGATTAATTACAAGAGTCCTTCATCACACAGAAAACAGACACTAAGGCATTTTTACCCTTGAGAAGCTTTTTTTCCGCTATGAAGAGGGAAAAACATTTCGTTGTGAGAGAGCCTCCAGAAAGTGGTTTCACATAAATTATCAATGTCATATAGATATGTAGAGCTGATGATATACAATGCTATAAAGCTGAACACTGAACATGCCCACAGATATATCTGGAGGCCAGTTATAACTTTCCGTTTCCATATACAGCGACGGAGCTACTGTATACTTAACCACATACAGGTGTGTTTTTGGCATGAGCAGCAAGCTGACAGGTGTGTTTGCTATTAGAATGTGATAATGACTATTATTACAGCCTCAGTAAGAACAGGCGTGTTACCAGGAGGCAGAGAGGGAGACGAGGCAGAGGAAAGCAATAATGCTTTAACCAGGATATGAGCGCACAACTGGCATTTCTGCACTTTAAATATACACGGAGCCAAAGAAACACACACACACATACACGCACACGCACAAACACACACATTGAAACTGTAAGAGAGACATATACACAAATAGAAACCTACACAAATTAGCAGCTTGGTGATTTAAATTTAGCTCCAAATGAACTGTTAAAGAGTGTTTCTGTGAAAATAAATGCTTATTACAGATTCTTATTTCATTTAAAGGAGGACAGTGCAAGTCAGTGTTTAGGACTATAGTTTCTTATATAGGACATGCAGCATAAAGATAAAATGCTGAACCTATAAACTCATTTAGGATACTTTGTTAGTTTAATAGAGTTGGCATAAAAAAGTGATTAAAAATGGTTAATCAAAGCTTACTAGGTTACTTTTGTTTATTTGATTTTGATTTGTGTTTGTGTTACAAAAGTAGATTTGTCTTTTTAAATTACCAATATGAAAACAGCTACAGGATGTATTCCATACAAAGTGTTTTTATTAATAGTATTAATGTTTTATTATTATTTTAGTAACATGTCATTCTAAATCCCAACACAAATACACACAAACACATTTACACTGATCAAGGTCACGGCAGGAAACAAACGGATATTTTCTCAGGCTTGCTCTTTATATCTGCTGCCTCACCATCTGGGGTAAATCCATCACAGCCTTTTAGTACCTCCTTGGGTGCTGTAAACAGAAAATAGCAGATGTGTGTGCACGTGCATATACACAGAAAAACACATCTTTGAATTATTATACGTGTGAGGACTTTCACTGACTGTGTTTACTTTGGGACTAACATTTATCCTCAGTCCTAATTCTGATTTTACCTTGAATCCTTAGCTAAAATCCTAACATAAATCAAACTGTTAAGAAGTAAGCATCAGCAAAATGTCAAAATGTTTCCTTGGTTTGCATTTAATGTGCTCACAAATGCACTTTCGAGACCTGGGCGTACCGCAGTCAGACTGAGGGAAATGCTCCAAAAAAAGCTTTATTTTCTAAAGTGTTTTAAAATGTTTAAATGGCTGGTCTCTGGGGCCAAGATAAAGGATATGGAATGATAAGTGCAGGCTGCATCGGCACAGCAACACTGTTGTTTTTATCACATTTTTGGTAATGATGATGATAATTATGACGATTTTAATCACAATTGGCTCGGTATGAATATTTTAAGTGTGTATTATTGCTGACTCTTTGCACTCTGAGTGGCTTGTTTTGTAGCTGTAATGGCTTCAAAGCCTTCATGGCCTTAAGTGGTAATACATCTGTGATGCTTTCACACAGAACGTGACAATTTAAGGGTTTGTCCCATCTTTGTACTTTATTACGCTTTGTCTTTTTTTGGCATCTCACTCTGGCTGTGTGCTAGCAAAGAGCTACTTAAGAGGAATTGTGTGGGTTTGTGTGTGTGTGTGTTATAGTGCAATGCACCAGATGTTATTTTGCAGAACAGTGGAGACCAGTCTCTTATGGCTCGTAGTAAAATGAGAATTTGTTACAACATTGATGTGGTAACAAATAACAATCTGCAAGACTACAGTACTCAAGGATGGTGCCATTAAAAAAAAAATGGCACCACCTTCTAATAAGATACCCTGATTGAAGGGTTTATAAGTTTGAACTTTTGGCTTTGGTTAATAAACTATTTCCCAATGGTTTAGATAACTCAAACTCAAATCAAAATATTTTTTTTTATTACAAAGTTTGAATTTTGGCTACAAACATGCACAGCTAATGATATTCCATCACTCTTCTTTATGTTTATTGCTAATTAGCCAATGTTTGCTTACAAACTTACGCAACTGCTATAAGATGGCAAACACAATAAAGTTTGTATCCGCTTAACCTCTGTGTGTTAGCTTCGTCATTGTGAGCATGTTAGCATTCCAATGTTAGCAGCTTTGCTGTTATTATGAATCCCACTGCTTTTCTTTCCATGATCCGTCTTATTCTGCCTCTGGTTCACCAAACTCTGCCTTGGATTGGCTTCTCTGTCTTCATTTGGCTTATCCTGATAATCAGAAGGAGAGTCTTCATACATGCATCTCTGTACAGTCTTTCTTGCCAATTGGTGACTCATTAGGAAGTGGCACCAAAGGCTATATTGTACTTAAACTGGCAGGTTTAAAGTGATACAGCCTAAAGTTGCAGCATAGTCTTTGCAGCCATATGCATGCATACAAACATGAAGACGTGAGTGACATTGCAGATCTATTTATGGATTTATTACTGACTCTTGCTCTTGTTGAAAAAAACAAGCTTAGCTGTCAAACTACTGCTTTGCCTCTCTCTCTGTGTTAGCAACTGTTTTTTCCACTACAACAAACCAAACTGTATTCCAGTGCCGGCCCTGGTCCAGCTGGCCAAACTATTTACACTGCCAGGCGTAAACACTCAGGGATGAATCTGATTTATTGCTACAGCTCGCCAGTTGTTTGGCATCTGATGTCACGTAAAACTCTCTTTGTGATTGGTTTGTTCCACAAGTATGAATTATTATTATTGTGTTGCCTTATAATCAGTGGGATCAAGTTTTGCTTATGGCGGGCATTCATAATCTCGAAGAGAAACATCATCCGCAGATATCTCAGACTAAAAAACGAGACACTCACTCAAGTTTTCCTGTAACACAAATACACAGACAGAACAAATACACAAAAGCAGACATGCATGCCCACACACACTTTTTTCCCCTCCATCTCTCTCTATTGCTTTTGCTTTCTTTCACACACAGACAGAGACGTATCTTTGTTTCTCACAGTCTCGTCTTGCTGTTGTTTGATTTACTCGGTGGCCTCTGACCCCGGCTGGACTGAGCTGGATGGACTTTCGGCTCTGTTGCTGCTCTTACTGGTTCATCTCCAACATAACCCCCATAGACCCAGGTCTGTGTGTGTGTGTGTGTGTGTGTGTTTGTGTGTGTGGTTTTTGGAAGTCTATATTTACATTTTTAAATGCATTCAGTTGCTGTGGTACCAAAACACAAGTATTATTTGTAATATTATGGGTGTGTTTTAGATCTTATATGCCAATAAAACATGCTGTTGTTCTGTTGTGTCTTTTGTATTATCTGGGTCTGTTAAAAGCTGCATCTGTACTTTCTGCTGTTTCTGATTTAGAGTTAAACTAAATAAAGTTGTCCTCATTTACGTCTACACAAACTGTCAGTGCTACACCCACAATTCCAGTGTTTTACAAGCTGCTAACTGACCTTTTGGTGTTACTCATTTCCTGTTGTTGGGAAGCCCAAATCAATTAAAGAGACGTGACTTCATCCAACCTTTGCCTGTGAAAATACCTGAGCCTGTCAGCATAACAGTGAGAAAGGAGTTTTGCTCATTACAACACTAGATCTCCACTTCAACAGTGTTATAAAGATAAAAACATAGATAATATTCAAATTACTAGCGAATTAAGTTCATTAAACAACATTATGTAGTTTTATGTCATAGAAAAGCTGATAAAAGCAAATAAACCCCATCTGTCTTAGATTGTGTATAGTGTTCTACATGGTGGTCCTTACAAGTGTGATTATTTTATAATTTAGAAAATGATGTCCTCTGAGGATTTTTACTGGCATTTTAACTTCGGTCTATAGATTTTCCTACAAAATGTGGACTGACTGTTGGTCATAGCATCTGTTATTTTGTACAATGTCAATTAATGTCTGAATAGCTAAAACTAAACACTATTGTAGCAGATAAACAGCAGATAAATAAAGGTTAATATATTTCTTGGGGCTAATTTAAGCTTAAAAATCACAAAAAGAATCTATTGTCTTCATATTTCCTTGATGGTTCTTCATAAAGACATAGTTGTGGTAGTATTCTAAACATTTGTGTTTGGAGGCAGTCCATAGCTCTGAGTTTTTTAACAGATGTGGCATTCCTACAGTTTTCCTCTTCACCATATAGAGTCCCCAAAACATAAGCTGGTAAAGACACTCGCTATAGAGCTCAGCTTTTGTAAGCACTTGTTTTAACCACTTAGCTTTCTTGCCATGTCTGATGAGAAGATTGGTTCCGCTTTTTTAAATATGTGGCTTAGCTTAGCAGAGAGACTAAAAACAGGGAAAGAGCTAGCTTGTCTCCGTCAAGGCTAGCAAAATGTCACAAAATATCCCTAGAAGCACGTTTAAAGCTCTGAAACAATGAGATAAACGAAATACAAACAAAGGAGATTTACCTACAACAGCCAGGCTAGCTGTTTTCCATATATTCTTTTGCTAAGCTAAGCTAAGCTAATGGGCTGCTTGTTTTAGCTTAATACTCAGGCCTTGTCCAAACATACACAGATTTTTTTCAAAATGTATCACTGAAAAGTTATATTTAGCAAAATTCTGGCCTGGATGAAGATATTTAGAGGCTCTGCCTGTGGTCAATTTATAAAAGTTTTTGGACTATGATGACACATATTGTGCCTGTTGTCTTCCATGTGCGACAACTGAGTTTATCTGCTTTGTTTTGATAAGTCAGTGTGGTCCCGGTTTTACCCTTGAAAACAGGACTTTTGATATATTTACACATAAATGGACACACTTTCACTATATTTAGGAGCCGTGGCATTAGAATGTGTTACAAAGGTCGCTACATAATCCAACACTTCCAGTCTCTGTCACAGGGCATTAATGATGTTGAGTGCAGACATTCTGTTTAACAGGTTCTGATTTAATAAGCCTTTGCTTTTCCCTGTGCATTCTTTTGTCGTTTCTCATTATATTTCCAGCATATGAAAACGTATGTATATGTATAAATGTATGCATTAGGATAGAATCAGCATTGCCTGCAGAATTTTTTTTTTTAAACGAGGGGGTTAGGGAAGCGATTACACCAGCCCCCAATGGCGCCACTGAGGAGGGTATGCATGGAAATATGGGACAAATCCAATCCCATATTGATTCAGTTAGGGACAGCCCTTTTTTTTTAAACACAGGATGATCTTGTGTTAGATGGAACTGATGGCAACCTGACCAACCCTTGAAAGTACCATAGTAACACACTTCCTAAGCTGCCTGTGTTATTAGGTTAGCTCTTTTTCTTGTTGTGCAACACACTAAATGCCTCAATCCCTTGTTCTCAGTTCCCTTTAAGCCCTTGATAAGGAAGTGGACTTAATTTTTTTTTTGTCCTTTCCAGTGAGAGTGACCTAAAAGACGACAGGAGATGGGGGAGGTATGTGTTACAGTACAATAGCCGGTAAATCTCTAGGCAGTAACCACACCAGAGCACTGAGCACATGCTTATGGAGGGAGGCTAATCAGCTTTCTGCAGATGGGCTAATGTCCTTACAGTGGCTGAGAGGGGGGCCTATATTTAGCGTCCACTCTCTCCCTCTTAACAGGGGATAACATTGGCCCTGTTCTCCTCTCCATTGCTCATCCCTCTCTGTTTAAATTAATAAAGAAGTACAAGCAGGCAGAGATGAAGGGAAATGAGCCAAGGCAAAAGTTCAACCTGCATGCAGTTGCCTGTTAAAAAAAATCAGAGACAAAAGGAAAAGGAAAAGTTGCACATAAAGAAGAGAGAAAAACAGGATGACAGAAAGAGAAGAAAGAAAAACTATGAAAGAAGACATGAAAGAGACACTCAGTAATATATTTTTTCTCACTGTCAGCAGAGAAAGTGACATCTGGAGGCTGAGGCCTCCAGGCATTAGAGAGAAGCAGACCTGGAGCCAATCTACTCAATCAGTTACCATGTGTCCCTGGAGACCAAGGCCTCTCTGGTAGTAAGGTCTGTGCATATAAATGAACTCTACCTGCTGTTGCCTTCCGTTACAGCTAATGAGGTTTGGCAAATGGTGCGATCACAGCTGCTGACGATAGTTGATGCTTGTCATGACGTCTCTTGAAGGGAAAATCCGTCACGTTTAGCTGTCACTTGCTGGCAGCAGCAGTGGTTTCGTGCTGGGATCACGTGGGCACCTCGAGACATTGACCTGATGAAGACTCCTCTGCCAGAGTCTGGACACCAAGTTTAAATACCAGAGCTGTTTACCTTACCTTAACTCGAGGTTCATTGAGGTAAAATGTCCAAGAAATATCTTGCAAATCGCTACTGTAGCTGCAGTGTGTTTGATGAGAGTGACAAGAAAACTGAACAAGTCTGGTCTTTTTTTTTTCACTTTTAATTCTCAAGTCGGTCAACTTGAACACAGGTGTCAGATGTCCAAACAGGACGGCAGTTTAAAACACATGTAGAACAGTGAAACAATCTCTTTAGAGCAACGGAAACTTGTATGAAACAGCACAGAGCACACATACAATGAACAATCTGCATCTTAACATAGCCGCTGTGTCCAGGTGCACTGCTCTTCTTCAGCCAAAATAAAACACAAATTTGCACACACCACCAAAAAAAAAAAGAAAAAAAGAAAAAAAAACACTCAAGAACACAGCTTGGAATCTGTCTGCTACATCAGCCAAATACAAACTGTACAAAAATAGAGATTGATATAAAAATAGGAGATCTGACATGTTTGAGAGAATATGCTGAGTCTCTTGCACTTGTAAAGCTGAAAAATGTACACCTGTTATGTTCACGATCATCACAAAAACCTAACTCTGAGCCAACTCATCTTATTGCTGTTCAAATATCAAAGTGGTTGTCTTTATCTGTATTTTCTAAAAAAATACTCTCATTTACTGGTGCTTCTCTATGCTAAAAAGAGGTCAAATTCAAACAGCTGTCATCTGCTCGTGCAGGCCAAATGTCCATGTATCCCAAACTTTGATCCTTGATAAAATTTACATTGGCCAATATTTACTGAGCTTACATTATCTTGGAGGCTTCTAAGGGCCGATGATATTCCCCTCTGCTGGATCTCTGACTTTACAAGTAGTATGTCTTTTGTGCAAAGTTGTTCTGCTGCAACAAAACTTGCACACACAATTCAACCTCCACCCCTCTGACAAACACAGGCTTTGTTGTATCACTGTGTGGTCTGCAGATATTTGCAGAAGTCTCTCGACCATTTTCACTTTTGCTTACATGCAAAGGAAATATTTTTACAGTGCACACAGCCTATCAAAATGAATTTAATTGTGTTGAACAAAGTAAAATGACTAAGAAGATACACAATGAATATGTCTATTACTCTTGAGACTTCCCAGTGTAATTTGAAAGAGCTGGTTGTTTTGAAATGCATTTCAAACAAATTGAATATCTGACCCACTTTCTGTTTAATACCTATTTGGAAATTAAAGGTGCCCTGCAGAGTTTTTTGACCACTAGTAGCACTATGGGGTCATGTTTGTTAAGTGTATCCCTGTTTTGTTTTTGTTGTGCATGCATGGATAACGAACGTGCAGTCAGGGCAGTTTTTATCACCATTTTTTCGGTGCTTCATCAGATAGACAGTTGGTGGTGATAATGTGCACGGACGACAACAACAAATGATGGAGCCTTGAAGTCCAAAAAGAAGAAGCCCCCAAGCTAGCAAACAAAGCTGTAACGACTTGGCAGTGTTTATGTGGAAAAAAGTGAACTCAACATTAGTGTTGAACCTCAAGGATACACACAAATTGCGTAAACTAAACGTAAATATAAATTTTGTTTGCTTGCGACAAAACTCCACAGGGCCCCTTTAAGGAAGTCTGAGCTGTGAATTTCACCAATTTTCATTTGGTTTGCAGGAAAACGTTAGCATGTAGCCTCAATGCATTTTAATGTGATAAAACTGAATCTTAAAATGTATTTTGGGGAGAATGTTTACACATCCAAATATTGTCATTTTTGTTATATTTTGACCCACACAGATGATTAGATTATCTCCTTTCTGTGATAAGTAGCTTTTTGTTTAAAAGCTGTGCACTGGTTACCTTTCTTTTGCAATTGATAATTGCAGACAAGAGCATTTTATTCTCTCTCATTGGCTCTCTTGCTGCTAAAGCTCTTTCGTTCTCTGTACATTCCTCTTAAAAGTGACCATTTCTTTTTCTCTTATAAGCATTTTTGATCCAACCTCCAACCCCCCCTTCCCTGTGAAAATGAGATCATGTTGTAACTTCCCCTTTGGTAATCAGGATGTGTGCTCGTCCAACAGGACTCCAGATAAGAGCAGAGTCTTCAACTAAACATTGTCAAAAAAAAAGGAAAATAATCATTTCATCCAAAACCTCCCTCAGTGTAAGAGACCTTACTGAGCACACTGTAGGTAAACTGTTCCAGGGTACATTCATTCTCAACTTAAAATGTCAAATACATAAGTCAATAGTTCTCTATGATAAAGAATCATAAAAATATCTCTTCCCTTTAGGCCAGTGCTACTTTCTCTGGCATGCTTGCCTTCAGACGCTATAAAACTTCATGCCTCTACCCCATAATTTTTATAAATCATTAACAATAATAGGGGAAGCAACTAATAAAAACGAGTTTAATTTGTTTAATTTAGTGACATAAATGTCAGCACGCTATCATCAGCAAACTCAGGGTTATTTTCCCTACATAGATTTTTATTTAACCTTGTTTCACTCCATATTTTTCCCCTGGTCGTCCATGCCTCCCTCTGCAGCGGCTTTAACAGTTTGACAACCTTTGCTTTTTGGTTTTATCTAGGCACTTGAGATTATTCCTGTACAGAAATAAAGTATGCATTGTTTTGTTGTTTCTTTGTCTCTTAGAATTTAGATCAAGTTGAGTATCAAAGTAGATCTTTGGATTTGTAAACAAATATTCAGTTCATCAGTTTGCATTCTCTCTGAAAAAGGAGTCCACACAAACACAAACAGTGTAGATGGAAAAGGTCAGACGGCTGCAATTTTTTGACCATGATTCAATATCTCCAGCACGTCATATGCGTCCTCCTTTGCTCTCTGTGGCTGTATGCGAATCTGTATTGGTTTTGACTGCGAATGTCATACATGTTCAGCGTTTGAAATGTGAGTTCCTGTGAGACGAAACTCACAACAGACAAGAGGAATATCATGACATCCAGGCTGTTTGACACTCCGAGGCCAAGCTGCGGTCTGATCTACCAAATCGATGTTAGCTGGTGAGTTAACCCTAAAACTGATGGGTCAGCCTGTCATTGGCATCTCTCCCCCCCTGTGAGCTCAGCTCCTCCTGCTGTGCCACCCTCCCCAGGGAAGAGCCTTTCTCTGGCCCACTTTCTTGTCCTCATTTCCCCTCCTTCCTTTATTGCCTTCTTTTATCTGCACTCTTTGTTTAATTTTGTCTCCTAGTTTTCCTTGACTTCTTTCCCTCAAATTCCAATCTCAAGAAAGAGATAAAGAGATTATCATTCATCCCTTTTAAGGAGGTATGAGTTCCACCACTTACGCCACAGTGCATGAATTTACAAAAGTTTAGTTACAGGGCAACCAGGTGGCGTACATGGGATGTTGTGGAGGAGGAAGGTAATGCTGAGGAGGTGAGGGAGGACATGGGTAGACAGGCTGAACCTGCGCCACATAATAGTTGCTGAAGTTGCCATCTGAGACGTAAGGAGCCGGCTGGTAGAAGCAGGTGACGTTGGCAGCGTTTGGGATGGCGTTCTGCTCGGCCAGGACCCTCAGTGCCAGCGAGGAGATGAGGCTGAGTGTTTGACGCCTCTCGTGGCCCATCAGGCACACCGTGCTCTCCTGCACCACGTCGTACAGCGTGGCCAAATAGTCATACTTTCTGTCCTCCAGGTCTACAAAGTGGTTTTGCAGGTAAGACTCCAGCTTCCTCCTCTGCTCGCTCACGTCGGGAAAGTCTATGAAGAAGCGCGAGCACATGTAGCGCTGCAGCAGCTTCATCTCGCTGTCTGATGCCGCGCGGAAACCCCGCACCAGCAGGTGGCAGTATTTCAGCAAACCCCCACCTCGAATCTCCTCTGGGCTCCTTGTGCAGATAAGGCGCTTTCTCAGGTGGTCAAGGGCGGTGGGAAAGTCGCCATAAACGCTCTCCCCAAGAATTGTGGGATGGAAGGTGGCGGCCATGGGATGCTCTGAGCACTCATAGAAGAGCAGGAGTGAGTCCAGGCGGATCTGGAAGGAGTCCACGCTGAACTCAAACTGCCTTCGAAGAGAGTCCACGAACTTGAGCTCTACGTTCTTGCCACGGTTGTTGGAGAGGGAGATGAGACTCCAGCGATCAGAGTCATTGCACACCTTCACCATCTTTTGCACATAGGCCTCCTGAAAAATACACGAGAGGAACATTCAGAGGGATGATTGATAAAATTTTGGGTTGAAGTAGAAGGTGAGGAATCAGACAGCTCTATTTTCATGTGCAGTTCAACTCTTTAAATAAATACACTAAGGATAAGTGACAAAGATGGAATCACATAAGAATCACATAACTTCTTTTTATTATTATTTTAATTTCTATAATTCCAAAACAATTCAGAAATGTGAAAAATAGATTTTCTAAAATCCTGTTCAGTGTCTTGTACAATTATGGGTTTTCCCAAGCTAACAGTGCTAAAAGCTACAAGCTGCTCTCCCCTGCTGGAGACATATAACCACAGTGGAGCAAACCGCCCTTACGTGTATGCAGACTGGAGACTTAAAGACGCTTTTTAAAATGAAAAGGTTGTGGATCATGTGTCCTGTCAGTTGTATCAGTGGACGAAGGCCACCATTGAATGGTTTGTTACACAGTAGACTGGAAAAGTGAACTGAAGAGAGTGCCCCTTTTTCTATTAACTTTGTCAAGGATCATTTTTGAATAAAAAATATTTTTGAGTGATGGTGATGGTGGCCACTATCTCAGATGCTGACTTGCAAGTTTGTATAACCCAAAGGAGAAATGCTATAAAATTTATTCACTCCAAATTTCCTATATAATCACCAAAAAAGTTGATCTGCACATGCATATAATGAGAGCTGTATAACTCATTTCCTTCTTCCTCAGGCTAAAAAAAACTTATTACTCACGGAAAATGATTAAAGATACTAGTGATATTGATCTATGTCTAATGCTTCTCATGTTTGTACAACTTTAAAGTCAGTGACTAAAACTGACGTCAAAGAGGTTCGTTGTTGAATTAAATGGAAACATATGAGTATATTTAACTTCTGTTTAATCAACCAGAGAACATTTAATAATTCAAAGGCAGTATTAAAACATTTGATTCAACATACACTAAATTCTGTTAAATGGGCTTCTAATTTTGTCAATTTGTTTCCATTATTAAACTTATAAACACAGCTTCATCAGAGAAAATAAATGGCTGAGGTGGTCAACAGTATATTTATACATTTTTTGTAAAAGAATATGTGTCAGATTTGATCTTATCTTTATCACGCGCAGGCCTGCTGCTTTCTCAGTGTCTCACTAACTCCCCCTCCTCTCATTTCCTTCTTTCACGTTCATAATATAGAGTTAGCTCATGCGTCGGTGCATCATTTTGTTTTCTTCCTCTAAAAACCACATCACAGCTGGTTATCAGAAACACGCTTGTGGTAGGTAGTGGAAGAATTCACTGAGATAAAAAAAAAAGAAAAAGTCAAAGTCTCAGTTTGAGAAGGATTAAACAAACGGACTATGATGCTTTTTGCAGCAGATACAAATCATGATTTGATCTATTAAACGTGATGTTCCGCTCATCACATCTGTTTGTGAACCATCAGTAACCTGGCTCGGCCTCAGTATCCAGGTAACTGAGGACCGACTTATTAATGTGGATCCGACTCCAATTGGATTAGACAGAATCCTCTTTGAATTGGAAACCAACCTTTTTACTATTTGAAGGCTTATATCTGTGCGCTGGTTGGATGGATTGAAGCCAGCGCAGATCTAAATCTTGTTTTTGTGAGATCCATTTACATTAAATTTAAATGCATTTGCAAACAGTGTGTGTATTTGTGTGTGTGTGTGTGTGTGTGTTGAATTCGCAAAAGTTCTGAAGCGTGCGATTGGTCATGAAGTGTATAATGAAATGTAATAAAAGGGAAAAATAAGCTTCTATGGCACGTTTGAAAAGTCTGAGATTAACTGTCAATTCCGCTTTGCAAATCCTGTGATCTATTTAAATATTGAGCCATATTGTTATACTCTACCTTTAAGGTCATTGGTGTGATCTTTTCCTTGTTCACTCCCTCAGGCAAGAAGTCTAGAAGAGAGTCCAGAACTATATCTTTTACTATCTGAAACTCCATCTCTCCTTTCAGCTCGGCGCAGAATATAAGGTCCAGATCTTTCCATCCCAGCCCGCTGTCCTCGTGCAGGATGTAGCTGGCTGCGGAGCCGTTCAAGCGCACCTCCCGGACATGTATCCGCTTCTCCTCCATGCGGCTCCGGACCACCTTGACGATATCCCGTGGCTTCACCTCCAAAGTTGGGAAGCTCCACCGGCCGTGGATGGGGATGGAGCCGGTGAGGATGGCGTCAAGGCGCTGCACTTGTTCCCAATTGAGCACGCTCAGGTTGATGCTCTCTCCGTCCGAGCAGCTGTCAGCCGCAGCGGACTCAAAACTCTCGTCCATGTTGAGAAGAGGTAGACAGGAGGATGTAAACGACAGAACTTCACACTAGCTCCTTCTGGAGAAGTGGCGTATAGCTGCAACCTTATGTTGAATAAAACTTTCAGAGCTGATGTCTATCATAACAGCGAGATGCTGAGGAGCAATGCGTCTCTACGCGCACAGGAAAGAACTGTGAGGGCGGCGTTGTATTGCCCTACTTCTTAGTACATAAAGTCTGCAGTCCAGACAAATTCAATTTATGAGCTTTCCGGCCGTAAGGCTCAGTCACTGTCCAGCATCTGTTGCCCCGCTGCGTGCTCCGCTCCGGCACTGTCCCCAAACTTTGGAAAGCAGACATCAACTGTAAAACTCGAAACGATTGTTCCTCAAAGTGTCAGCTTTGCGTCACGTCCCAAACGCGCGTCGACGCATCCATCGCAGCCAAAACAACTGTTCTCATCCACCGCAAGAGTTTTACTTCTGTCCTCTTCGACCTGCTTTTACGCACAGATTATTCCTGCTGCGCAACTGCAACTTTACGCGTCGTTTTGAAGAGTGCTACACCTTTCCACTGCACACCTACTTTTAGAAAGTGGTGTATAGCTGCTTTTCCCTTACATTTTGGACGTTTCCTCCCCGTTGACACTGCGCAATGCCTCAGACGTCCCACTTCACAGCTGCTGGAGAAGTTGTGAGCAGTGTGCTTCCCGTCTGAGGAGCGTTGGGGCGGGTTGGTTTGATTGACAGCCCACACCTACTAATAGCCGCCGCCGTTTCCCACAGTTACTTTGAGTGGCTTCAAGCCCGGATACTGAGGCGTGTCTGGGAGAATAGGAGTTACGTGAGCAGAGGAGGACACATATTGGACGCTGACCCTTTACGAAAAGTCTGTCTCGGTACGAGTCGCACTCCTTCTCCTCTCCAAACACCCCCACTCTGAGCATCCTACCCAGCACTTGCTCTGCATTTTGCATTATCATCAGGAATACACATTTTAATTCCTCATTGATCAATTTGATCATCGCAGTGAGGTATCTCTGCAGCTTATTTCAACAAGTAGATGCCCCAAATATATAAAAAATGTTTGAAATGATGTGGTGTGTGAGGAAACTTTACCAACTTAAAATAATCACCAGGAATGACTTCTGCTTATGACTGTGTTCCATTTATTTTTTTATTTTAATTGTGGAAATTGGTGAACACTAAGCAGTTTCTTCATCATAGTTCGCCCTATGTAATAGCCTTTACTCTTAAAATGCAGTCTGATCATTCACAGGTGTAGCTGGTTGTGCACATACATCCAACGCCCTCTAGGGGTGTTTTTTTTTGTTTGTTTTTTTTTTTACCCACCATCATTTTGCCCTGCAGGCAATTGTGTGCAGCACTTCTTCAATATACAAACCTCACAAACTTGTGGCAAAATTTCAGAAAATTCTAGATAAATACCTTTTCAACAGACAATTAAAAATATCAGTCTGTGAAGAACATTTATCATGCTGACATATAAAACGGAAGTAATGTCTGTCAATATGTCAGTATGTAGGGAATAGGCCAGAGAGTCTCTCCAGGTTAGTTGTCATGGAGAATCTATCAGTGCAAAGCTTGGCGCATATATCTGCGTCACTACAGACGAGCCCATAAAGCAGCTTACTGCAGATTACCCTGTATGTGCGGTGACACACACACATTCACACAGACACACACAGCCATGCACAGAGACACATGTGTGCACGCTTACACACTTACACCTCTGCAGATATTGCAAAGTTTACGCCATTTAAAACATTTTAAAGCATTTTTCTTTGCATTCTCAGATTGTAAAAATATTAAAAGCAACATTAGGTAAAAAGTAATGTTTGTAATAGGAAATGTTGTTGCAGAATGTAAGACAAAACCACTAAGTGTGAACAGAGCGTGCATTCTCACACTGAGGGAATAAACTTCTTCCACATTTGCACGTATACTAGTTCCTGTGATAGCTAGATATTTTTTTGAATATACAAATAGTGTAGCTGATAACATTGTTTCTGCCATAAATTTGGGCCACAAAGGCACAGATATAACATACATCTCTGAGCATAAACTGTGTCATTTTTATATTGTAGCTCAAGGCTTTTCTAGGTCAAGCGTGATGTGGCTAATTAAATTGTGAAGTTGCTTCTGTAGTGTGTAAGAGCTGTTTTCACTTCTTGATACTGCTTCATTTCTGAATCTCATTCCGTGAACAGTGTCCAGAGCAGCAGCCACAAAGAGTCCCAAAGAAAAAAAAAAGTGGTCATACATTTTTTTCTGCAATTACAAAACCTGAAGCTTTATTGAAGTTGAGTAGCAGACAATTTTCGCATTAAAATTTTTAGGTCCAAGATAATATGGCTCTTCAGGTTGAGACATGACAGCAAGTCCGTCACACCTGGTACTTTCCCCATTCACCAACAGGCTCAATGTCAGGCTTACTGCGGGGGATGCTTACCATGCAGCAGCTACTTACCTGACCTCTGACTTGACAAGTGGATGACACCGGCTTGGTTTCAAATGTCTGACGACATCAGAGGATTGGCATGGGGATTTCAGGCAGACCCCTCGACAGGCTGCCAAACCGATCGCCACATTTGGAAACAAATTTGTGTGAATGCGGGTTCCTACGTGCTTCTTTGCATGAATATATATATTTTTTTTTTTACATGTGTCTATATGTTGATGTGTATATTGCAAAGCTCATGTTTTTGTGGTCATGTCCTAGTTTCTTCTTTTCATCATTACTATTATGCAATTTGTGTGTGTGTGTGTGTGTGTGAGCTGAATGTGCAGACATTCATCCAAAAAGCTCAGACACATGACAGCTAACGAAACAAAAAAAACATATCTGTTGATCAGTGGCTTCCTGCTCTTTTATCAGACTTAAAACATCTCTTCCCTCACCTTTAGTCTGTGAACCTCTGTCTTTTGCATTGAAGTCTTAATTCCCTCCCTCCATCCTGTCCCACTCTTCCTCCTTTTTTTGCTCATCCTCTTTTCCGTCCCCTTTTCCTCCATTCCTACATATGGAAGTTCATTAAGAGATTACAGTGAGCCCGTTAGCCGAACATGCCCCCACTGTATTCCTTGTTTCTTTTCCTTCCTCACTCCTCTGGGGGGGGGGCGCCCGCGGGGGGGGGGGGGGGGGGGGGGGGGGGGGGGGGGGGGGGGGGGGGGGGGGGGGTGGGGGGG
>JAQMCX010000023.1:10813246-10833832 GCA_029814765.1 Acanthurus leucopareius | reverse complement strand
CATATGCATTTTAATTAAGAGTTTACAGTGAGCCCGTTAGCCTAAAATGCCCCCACTTTTTTCCTTTTTACTTTTCCTTCCTACCTCCTCTACCCCCCCCCCCCTTTTATTTTTTTTGTCTGTATTTCCATCAGTAGGAAAAAAAAAACATCTTCTGTGTTGACCAAACATAAACTCTTTACTTGCTTTACCACCAAGAGGTAATTTCTACGTTGGTGTAGGGAGTGAAGGAAATCTTGTACGACTTTTAAAAGAAAATAGAATCAGCTTGTTTTCATATTTGCAGAGGCTAACGGTGTACAAAGCTGCTAGCGGGAAGGTTAAACTCAGTTAAATTCTTAGGAGAAAGTAGTCCATGGTACGGATATTTTAGAGCCAGTTACAAAACGACTCACGACTGAATCTCTTACCTTAGCTGACTTAGGCTAACTTATTTAATTAGCAAAGTAAATGTATTTTATGTAACTGCAAAAACATGTCAAAATATAACCAGACCCAAGATACATATTTTAGTGAGTTGTTTTAAAAAATGTTCAAACCCATAAAAATGTATGATTTTTTCCAGGGTATTTGTTTAACCCATTTGGCTGCCTGTCAGTGGCATCATATCATATTAACCCCCCACTGGTGTAGTTGCTATAGCTTCCAGGAAAACATGGAAAACACCAGATGATACGTCACAGAGTGAGATAAAACCTGGCAAACATGATTACGAATAACATGAATTAAACTTGGAGATGAATAACCTCGCCCTTTAACATGATTTCTGCTTGAGTCACGCTAGATAACCTAGTTTTCTGTGGCCATGGTGGCGTAGTAGTGGAAATGTTAACCTTAGCTGGTTCACTGTGTTTGTAGTCTAATATTGCATATTTTTGCATTCTTGCACATCAAAATTTGGGGGTAACATTGAGCCTGACTGCACAAAAAGTCAGACTTTATCTTAAGAGAACAGCCAGGCTGCATTGTCTGGTAAACAAAGTGAATACCTAGCAACAATTACACTTTGGGTTAGCTGGAAGACTGGATCCTGTTCACTGGTTGCTTCAGCCAAGTGTTAGCTCAGTTTTAATGTTAGTGCAGCTGGATATCTGTCTTTTGTAACTATTGCACCTTGAGAAGAAGCTGAAAGCTGAACAGCTCTGTGGTTCAAAACTACCTCCCCCCACCCTCCCCCAGCCCTTTACAGTCTCTCCAATATCTACCTCATTAAATGAAAACATGAAACATATTAAATTTCCTACTTTGCTATCATTTTTCTTGCATGCCCGTATCCTAGTGCATGCTCGTGTCATGGTATTTTATTGTCAAGGAATTGTTGAGCTCATTGGTTTTGGCTACATTTGAAATTTTTAACCATTAGTTCTTATCTTATGTAGGCTATGCATCTGCTTCAGATATCAGAATCAGCAGAGAAAGGCCCATTGGGGGTTGTAGAAATACATTCACTCCCACTGGTTCATGCTGTTGTCCCACAATAGCTGCTGAAGTTGTTAACTTACACTCAAGCAAAAGTAATGATTCATCTGCAAGTAATTACAGACCTTCCTGTTCCTCATACTGAGCAAGAAATTTACATTTTCAGTGTCCAGCTCTTTACTATTTTAAACCTAAGCAGTACATGCAAAGTACTAATGACATGCTATCCAGGTAAAGGTGAACCTCAGCAGTATTTCCAATAAGTTTTAACCCTGACCTCAGCAGAAGAGGTTTGTTGACCCCAGTCAACCTTGAAGAACGCATTCAGTAGTGAGAGCTCCCACTAAACTCCTCCACAGCCACTAATGAGATTCGCTGACGTGCCCTGCGCCGTAAGCCATCCTGCAGCACTCTTAGAAGCTGCTCAGTGTGGAAGTATGTCAATGACAGATATAAACTGTAAGGATATTGCGTTGAAAAGAAGACAAGAAGAATAAAATCCAGATTAAACTGCAGCTTTGCATGTCACAATTTTACGTCAAAGCATTAGAAGTAAGTTATGGGAACATGCAGACTATTGCAAAGGTTTCTGTCTTTTTAACTTCACTTGTGCAAGTTTTTATTTCAGGTTTTATCTTTCAAAAAACCACATTAGATAAACGTTTGACCACAACTTGTGTCTAAAAGAGGGCGTACAAATTCTCAGATGTGTATTGCTCAAGCAAAAACAACTGCTTGCAAAAATGTGAACAAAAAGCTTTCACAGTCATTCCATGCAATTGACATAAAATAAAGAGGTCTACATTTAATCACATAGTGGATATTATTTGTACAAAAACACCCTGTGAACTGAACTGAACTAAGCATTTTAATGCAGCCCCAGAGATTAAAACAATCCCCTACCCTCCGAGTCAATAGTTTCCCCATGTTTTAACAGACTGTTCTATTTACTGACCTGTCATGACTGAGGGCAGAAAACTGCTGTAACAAAATAAACAGGAACTGAATTGTTTTATCAGTGACTCAGCTTCCTGTGTGATACTGTGGTTTGAGATGTCAAGATCACAATGATATCCGTGAAGATCTCTGTCTCTCAAAGACACACACGCACATGCATTGTGAATTGAGTCCTTGCACCTGACTGAAAAACTGACTCTGCAACAAGCAGTTTGGAAATAAGAAGTAAATTTGGGTTTCTGAACTTTGCCATGCCAAAGTCCCCCACATTAAAACTAGTTTACAGCCGCCTTCTACAGGAAAGCTTTTAAAAACCAACTATAAACACAATGGAAAATGTTTTTATAAAAAAAAGCAACCTAGAAACAAACAAACAAACAAACAAAAAATCTGGAAATATGCAGCTTCGTCTGCTTGTTGGGTTTTTTTCCTATTCCAAAATATTTCCACTTTTCGTGAGTTAGCAATAGCTAGCTAGATGTTGACAAGTAAGCTAGTGATGATGTTATAAAGGAAGCTCTGACTGACAGGCAATTGGAAGGATGAGTTTGGCAAATAAAAATTAGGATGTGTCAGATGTCAGGAAGAAACTGGACACATTTTATACAGAAAATAATTTATTTAAATCGTGTAAGTGCCACAGAACAATATATACATGCTCACAAAATGTTCAAAATCAAAATCATGAAAATTTGTTAATGCTGACAAGTAAAATGTCCCGATATGTCACTTATAATGTGCACATATGGTGGAGGAAAACTTTCAAGTACTTTTCCATCAAAGCAAAAGAAATATGCTGTTAATCTGTCGGCAAACCACAAAAATGTTTGCAATGTTGGCGGAATCATGGAGCAAATGACTTTAAAAAAGTAAATTGAATGCATCTTTTCAAATAAGGATGCATTCAAGCACCATTGTTAACCCAGAGTAACAGGAGCAACCCATGACAGTCACACAGCTCATTTCATTTCTTATCTGTGTTGCTGGACTAAAAAGTGAACATCATGAAACATCACAGCGGCCATTTAACTTTGCATGAAACAGCTGTCCCTCTAAAACCCAAAGCTCTGCGTATCAGACAGTCTACTGCAGCAGAGGTTGAGGTTAGCCAGCAGTATCTAAACAGTTCTGGAAAGGCGCGGTTCCCTCCAGCAGAGATTAAAAAGCCACAGGTCTGAGCTGAGCACAAACACACTGGAACAATTTAGAAGCAATTCATAAGAAAACTAACTGTTGCTTATGTTGACCGAACATAAGCAGATTTGTTTTCTTGTTAGAAATGTGACTGTGACAGGTTGTTGTATGAGGGTTTGGGTAAGCAGCTGCTGTGCCTTCTTACTGGTACCACGTACCTGCACTAAATCTTTCAGTGCCACAGTGAAGAAACCTCCTGCTTTTATTGCAAATCTTGTCCAGAGACGGTTCCTGTGTTAAAAACTGTTTTAATATAATCATAAGATTATTTTTATTTTGTGTTTATTTGTTTGAAATGAATGAATTAATACAAACATGGTGAACATGAGTCCAGCACAGAAATTTGTAGTAATTTGGAGTCAAGGGGGTTTATTGGGGCCTAACAGCTCCTATTGCCCCGGGGCCACATGGTAAGTTAAAACGGCTACGCATACACATAACTAATTGTGACCAAAAGGTAATATATATATATATATATATTCATGTTATATTTATGAAAAAAAAAAAAAAAAATTACAAGTCAAATTAGAAATAATTGTAGATCATTTGTACTACTTTAGAAAGATGATGTGTAACCTTGTTGGTACCTTTTCACACATCCTTCTTCCAGTTTCATGGAGAAACTGGAAAACCCCTGAGTAGTCTCTACTAAGGCCAGACTCTTCCACAGCATGAAGGTATTACAGCGCCATCTGCTGGATGACAGAAAGCAACCCATATTGCACTGAGCTGACAGGAGACACGGGGACTTTATTTAAACTTCCTTTGAGATTTCACCAGGTGGCGCTCTTTTCATACCGCTTAAGCAATTGTTCACAAGACACACTTCTTATCTTTCCTCTGTCTTGTTCACTCTTTCCCACACTTCAGACTGCACTCAAACATTAGCACATGTATTTGCACAGCTGTGTTGGGTAAACAGTGTCATCTAAGATCCAAATTAGGTCATTTTATTCCTTAATGCAGTGTAAAATTGTGATTCTGGTGTTAAAAGCTGGATGAGTACATCACATTAATTAAATGCATACCATTATGTCAAAACAATTCAGTTGTTAGTCATTTAAAGCACCTCCTTTTCCTTCTCTGTTCAAGTGATCAAAGGTGAGAAACAGCTCTTGGTCTGTTCAGAATAACACTGTCATCTACTGTAAAACAAACTTTGTGTCCTGACGGTTGCATGACTGATTTGACTGCATGAACTCTGAGCAGCTGAGCACTTTTATTCTTTTCTGCAGTTTTTGGTGAGACCTGTGTCAGCATTATTATTCTTGTCTGTTCACCGTCTGTGAGACGGGATGACTCAAAAAGACGGGTTGCATGTGCAGCAGAGGCGAATGCTTCAGATCAGCTTTGTTTTGACTCTGCAGAATGATTCATGGCCACAAACAATTCAAAAGCAGAAATGAATGCCTTTGAGGCATCAGCCAAAGCAGTGTGTGGGAGCGCATATAGTTATCAATTGTTGACATCACTTTTTAGTCTGTATATCCTGCAAGTGCACATATAATCAGGGGGGGGAAAGATGATGGTGAGATGCTTCAGCATCTGCAACCTGTTAGCAAAACATTCTCCAGCCTCAGTCATACTTAAATGTTGAAATGGCACAGAAAATGAAAGCACAACAAATGTGCAGTCACACCCTCCTTGTGGCAGTAATCAATCTGTTTACAGGATCAACATACTGTATGACAGTTTACGGCTCAGATCAGGCTAACGCTGGGTTTTATGGAGATACGTTGGGCTACAGAGGGACAATGAGGATCTCGGTAGTAAGATCTTGCAGGAAATCCACCGGGGCTTGGCTCTGTGAAGCCCTGCGGGAGCCGCAGCTGCAGGTGATGTGGCAGTAATTTAGTGCTGCGGTCAGTCATTTGGCACTTTGCTCTATCATGAAAGGTTTAGGGTGGAGCTGTACTCCTCTGCTCGTCTGTCTCGACGTCTGTTGGAAGTGTGACCTTGTTGAAGAGTCATTTAGGGTGAGGTGCTCTTCTATAGCTCATAGCAGAACAACTGAGGGCAATGGGAGGGAAGAGAAGGGTGAATGAAAGATGAAAAAGGAGAAAAAAAATTGTCTCTGCTGTATAATTTCGGTCTTGGATGAAGATACAGAAGACTGAAATAGAGAGAAGAATAAAGTGAAAACCGCACGGAGTGGTGATGAGTTGGACATCAGGGAAGGGTGGGGAAGACGGAGGAGGTTGGAAAGTATAAACAAAACACTCATAGCAGAGGTGGATAGATGATGAATAGCCTAAAAAGAAATTGCTAACTCAAGTCCCAGAGGACGTCAGCTCCTCGCATGCAGCATCCAGCCAGCTGAGTCCATCCAGGCCTGATGTCACATACCACAACTTTCTCTATTTACCTCACTTGAGAGTGCTTACCTTCCATGTCCTACTTCTCACATGGGCCAATTCTTCCTTTTGACTTGTTTCATGCTCCCTACACCATTTTATCCTCCTCTGGAGCCAATTCTTTAGCTCCTGCCTGCATATTATTTATCATAAGGGTGTTTATTGAATTAGTTAATAACGTGATTAATTCCCCTTCTCCAACGGAAGTCAGGTTTTCAACTTTGTTAATAGGTTCATAAATATTTTTTTATGCAGTAAGACATGATTAGGGGAAAATAAGGTAATCAATGCCATGCCAGAGCATTTCCACCTTAAAAATGCAGTGTACCAATATGCTGAACTTTAAGGAACCAATCGCAGTCATCCTGCACACAGCTGCTACTGTGAAATGTGGGGAACCAGGTGTGACTTTTTTTCCGTATCTTGCAAACTAATATCTTTTCCACATGCAGGGGGGTGTTCAACCCACAATACAGTAAACAAACAAACAAACTCAGAGATAAAGTATAAAGTATTGTAAAAAGCTTTTCATTATATATCATGTTGAAGAGTTACCAGTTAAAGCAGATATGACAAATAGTAAATTGATTCTATTCCAACATGTATGTGTGTGTCAGTGCTGCTCTTGAGCTTCTGAATCAAAAAAAGTCCACACATACATGTGTATTTTTTGAAATCTTGACTTTTTCTGTCTTTTGTACACATGAACAGTTTTAGGTCACTGAAAATGAATCTTTTGGAAACTCTAGACACGGGAAATTTATACAGGAACATTGGCACATGGCCTGTGATGACAGATTTGTGTGCTGTTATCGCTCATGTTTGATGGTAGACCTTGCGCAGTTATCTCCTTTATATACAAAACGTTGGCGCTAAACTCGCTAGCAAGAATTTTAACATGTTAACACAAACATACAGTCATTCATCCATTTTTCCATTATATGGAGGAACAGAGGCTACAGAATCCACTGCAGAGATCAGTTCATAATCCAACATTTTCCACCGCTAAGGATTTTTTTTCATTTTTTATCAGTAAAAATTTTAACATGTTATTTGGTTGAATAAAGATGAGCTTTTAGGGGTTAAATCAGTGCCTGGAGAGGAATTTTACATCAACATCCAAAACATCCAGGGTTTGATGCAAGTTTAACAACCTACATAACACATATGGCATATTAAATCCAGTTTGTTTCTCACATGTGTAACCACGGCCTCTGAGTCAGAACAATCTGACCAACAATCTGTGAATAACACAATCTATTCTGCAGGAATCTTTGAAAGGAAGTTTTCCGTCTGCGGCACAATAAAAGAGGAGTTTTTACAATGTTTTTCAAACTTTGATTAATTCCTGTTCATACTACAAATGATCTTGTCTTTTTTATACAGCAAAACAAAATGCCTTATTTACTTTGAAATTATGGAATTTAATTAAGTTTCATCAAAAAAGAAAAAGGAGTGATAGCTTAATTCTTTAATTTTTCTCCCACTGTTTAGATGTGTTCACCAACAACACGGTGTGGGTCGGTTATATACAATAGGCTGAAGGCTTGCTTTGCATAAAAGAAAAAGGGAGATATTAGCTCTGTAACTGGAATGTAATGATAATACAGAATTGGGAAAAAAAATTAGAGCTAATATCTCTCTTTCTGTTGATTGTAAATTTGAAATTGTATGTTTTAAACATCATATTCGGTACCAAAATTTACCATGGCCAAGGGAGTAGCTGTTCTCTCGGATCACTGCACTTAGTGAGAAACTATTTGTACCATTCCTGGACTGTGTTTTATAAAAAGTATTTATTGGACCGCATTCTTCACTGTTGTCTCATAAATAATCGCTGTGTGTTTGTAATCAGAACCTTCCTGTTTGGAGCAGAGAGGAAGAGACACTTAGAGGTTGATTGTGGTCAGAGAGCAGTTTTTTCTGTGTATTAGAGCTTGTATGTGGTAGGTAATAAATTGTAAAAATCAGGCTACACCAGATGGAATATCTTTCATTAAAAATAAAAGATGACTTTGCCATGCAGCCTGTAAATGCCGAATCATTCCAACAGCTAATTTCAATGCATTCAGTGATGCAGCCTGTTATTTTTATCGTCATTTCAGATCACACAATGAGATATCAGGCCATTGCACCTCATCAAGCCAAAAAATAGTTAAAGCAGTTGAGAGCATGTTAACTTGTAGGAGTTTGAGTCACTCTGGTGCAAATCGATGTTTGGAATGTTTTTGAGGGGGTGAAATACTGCAGAGGTTGTACAAGGACAGAGAAATCACCAATAAAAAACCAAGTGATACTTGGCTGCAACTCCCGTTGTTTGTGAATTTGCAACTTGGCAACATAGCAAACATTCATTTCCATACAGATGGATCCAGACAGATATGATAAAAACATACAGAGGAAGTCTGGATGATTGAACCTCATGTCGTTAAGTATTCAGTATGAAGTCCTCATCCTCGCCAAACTGTCTCCCATTATCTCACATGGCTGAGCGGAATTTTCTGATTGACTCCATAAACAATGAAGTCTCCACCTTATACAAGCTGTCAGAGCATATGGTGCGATTAGACTTGTGCTTAATGCCAGGTGGGTTGCATTAAATTAGTTTTATTTATTTCTTGCAAATAAGCTTGACCATGCAAATCATAGCAGCCTAAGGTCAAACTCTTTGCTCAGTCAGTTCCATGGATTCAGCTCACACAGCTTTGTAACCATTAGACAGTTCTTTCCAAACAAATCCCTGTAAAATTAGACTAAATTAGAGTAAAACCCTTGTCCTAGACAGACCCGAACTGTCCTTGAACCAGCTGCAGTGCACGCACAGTCTTGGACTCTTTTAAAAAGGTAAAGTGTAATTTCTTTCCACAGCAGTCAGATTAGTTGTGTAATTCCACATTAAGTGCAGAAGTGGCATTAAGCAGTAAAAGTCTAAACACACTGAAAAGTAGGTTTATTATATATGTGACTATAGATGAGATTTATTTGCTTCAAAACACAATAGTACTACTGCATGAAGCCTTAACCAAAGCGAAACTAATAAAACTTTAAACAAAACCACACAACATGAACATTTAACATGTTTTTCTGAATCTATGACAAGACATTTTCAATAACATTTACTTGGTTTGTGTCGATAAATATCAATATTTTCACATCACCCAACTATGTTTAGGCAATCAGCAATGATATCTAATCCATCAGTATTTGTATTTTGGCAATCTATGTTCATTTTTGGCCATTTACCACATTTGTCACACCTGTGTAAAGACTTTTTTTCACTTCTCTTGTGTTGCCTTTTAAAGACGTTCCTAGTCAGCATGATTAATTGTAACTTATTGGTTCCTGCCACAAGGGAAGAGATGAGGGCCCTGCATTTTAACACGGACTCTCGCTGGCTTTTATAGGAGGCAGAGAAGACTTGAAAATGCTTAGTAGGTAAGGTAGTAGTAATATGAGCTATCAATCAAAAATGCAGAGGGTTGCAATCACCCTAAGATCATGCTGACAGTGTTTACATGCTAACAGGTGAAGAGGAGGAGGGAATAAAAGATAGTAAAGAGCAACAACTGGCTGCAGTGGCGGCAGCAGTCTTTAGTTGTTTGTGGATGTTATTTTGTGTTTCAGGTCAAAGTATTTTACTTGATTGGAGAGTCTGAATGTTTGGCAGTGTAACAGGACTGGTAATGTGAAGATGTTATGATTGGGTGGATTCATGGGGCCTCTTTGATGAGTTGCAGTCATGTCTGCGTCTTTAACCCTAACCCAACAGAGGTTTTGAATGTACTTTAACATGGTTTGCATCAATGAAAATACAAGAGTCTGTAATTTCCAGCGATGTGTCACAGAGGTACGCACTTAAAATAGCAAGTATGTATCAATGTATATTAACAGACATTGAAAATGCTAATTGCATTATGCTAATAACCCAGAGATGAGCTGTCAAAATTGCATCAGATTTTAAAGGCGTTGGTGATGGAGGTATAGAAAAGAGATGTGATAGCAGTTTAAAGATCTCAATTAAATCTGTTCTGCAAAGTTTCCACCGATATTGTTTGAACTCGTCCGTCATCAACTCTGTGTCTATCATGTTTCCTTTGCTGGAGTTGAAACAGAGACAAGGTGTTCTGTAAATATAAATGGGTGTGTGTATCTTCTGATAAATCACAATTTAAGAGCTTCACCAGTGAGAGGACGCTTTGTCTGAGGCCAGATTACTGTGCAGCAAAATTGCCCTTGAATTACACCGCTGGAAGCCTAGCATACAGAAGATGATACAAGTTGGTGTCACTTTTCAATCTACTAAATCCTCATAATTTTGCTAAAAACACATTATTTTGCACCACACCCTCAGGCAAAACACAGTTTAGTGAAGGTCTGTCTGCTGCACAACATCTGCTGCAATACTGAAAACCAATATACATGTACTCCTGCATCTGAGGTCCAAAAAGTGAATCAAAGTTACTGGTTTCCATCCCAGATTAGTCTCTAAGTGTGTCTTTTACTTAGAATTTGAGTCATGGCATGACTTTAGTTGGCTACATATGATATTAATAATATGTACTGATTTATTTTCCAGGATTTCAGATGTTACAATCACACCAAGTTTCTCCAGTCGATGAGTTTTGATTACAAACAAATACTGATACAATCCATTTGCATTTAACTGGGCAGAAGTAAGCACATTAACTATAACTGCAGTCCTCTTTTATTATATTTATCATAGTAAACATACAGAAGTACGCAAACACCAGTATGTGACACCTATATGTGATTACTGAACAAATCATTCAAAGATGATGTGCAGTAATGTTCTCTTAAAACAGTCTGCCCTCCTCTGAGACAGCTTTCAGCCAGACTTTGGAACCAGACTGCAAGGATTTGCTCTGATTCAGCCACAAAAGCACCAGTGATGTCAGGCACTGATACTGGTTGATAAGGCCTGGCTCAAAGTCAGCGTTCCAGTTCATCCAAAAGGAATTGGATCAGTTTTAGATCAGGATCCTGTGCAAAACAGTTTAGTTCTTCCTGAGAAACATTTTTTCTGTTATGGACTTGGCTTTGTGCACAGCAGCATTTTTGAAGAAAAGGGGCTTTTCCCAAACTGCTTCTGCAAAAGTAGGAAACACACCATCATCTAAAATGTTTTGATATGCTGCATTAAGATTTTTCCTTTACTGAATTCACCCCCCCATGCACAAAGTATCATCAAGCTTGTGGTCATGTTGTGCATTTTGAAAAATCATAGTTTTATTAATACAAGGTGGAAGCTTTTGACTGTAAAAGAAAGACTTTTAGCCTACCTCTGCTGCTCACAGACTTCTGCTCTGTTGAAAGTCCAGTGTGAATGATTTAGGGGGCCTGTTTGTGGAATATATGGGATTGTTTTAGGCCTCACATATAGTAGATCAATGCCTCTGATGCTGGTGGGATTTCAGTAGCTTATTCAAAGCCATATTCTTACTAAAACCAGGGCTCAACCTCTTCTCTTGGAATGAGGACCAGCCTGCCTTGCAACCCGTTCAATTTTACATGTCATCAGATCCGTCCAACTGGTAGACATATGGCGGTCAGACTCTGTGATACGTAACGCTGAGTGATAGAGGAGATTTAATTCAACAACAGTGCAAACAAGTGACCCCCGTCATGGAAGAGAGTCTATAAACAAATCGTACGGACCACACACACTTACATTTGAACAGAGGAAAACACACATGCGCATACAGATAGAAACAAACGCACACAAACATGCTGACAGCAGTATAGACATCCAAGTCCCACAAACAGACATGCACATCTGTTTCGATTCGAGATGACAGAGCAACAAAACCTCACTCTGGATTAATAACACGTTGACAGCTATCACTCACATTAGCATGTTTATCAGACCGTAGCACTGAGACATGAGAACATGGGGTGACAGGAAGGCTACACAGATGTTGTCTGAGTGAAATGGCTTCATATGTTTTGATAATTAAATACACTCAAAGTCACTGTGTACAGTGAGGGTCAATATATCTTCTGATCAAAATCAATGAGAGGCCAGTAAAGCCAATACTACAGGCTTCAAAAAGGCCTCTGCAGGGTTCTTAAGGAAAAGCGGTGTCTGATGATCTTTTACACAGTCTTTCATAATTTCTTGTCATAAAACACTTGATCTTGCAACAGCTTCAGAGTGACCTCCTAGAGAAGGAAAAACTATTTTAATAAAATGTTGCAATGCCCGTGTGTGACCAAACAAATTAAGCACTATTGCTTCAATATTTATATATAGATATCATGCCTGGGATTTTAATATTTTCCAGCAGGGTATTCATCTAGGTTACATCTTGGTCTAATTTAGCTGATCAGCCGAGGATGCCAACAAATAAATGTGTGCTGTATGTTTGAGAGGCTCCCAGTCGTAGAAAAATATGCTAGCTACTGAGCCAGATGTAAATGCACTCTGAGAGCTACTATAAGCAAAACTTTTGTATTAATGATGGATCACATGTATGCTCAATACAAATGGGGTCGCTCAAAGTTATGAGGCCACAGAGAATGCAGTCCAACTCTGCATTTACCAAAAACGCAGATTGACAAAGTCAGTGATGGCCAGGCTATTCAGCAGCTAGCATTTGGCAGGCTATTTAGCTGTTAAAGAAACAGAAATTTACCTCAAGAGTTGGTGGGGAAATCAGCAGGGTTGACATGTTCACCAAATCAACTTTATGAGGCGACGCAAGTGTTGAATGAAATGATATAAAAAATTACTTTTTTATTTCCTAGGCATTAGCATTTATCATAGTCTGCAACAAGTGTATTTAAGGTCCAGCACAACTCTTTTTTTTTTTTTTTAGCATGAAACAAAATAAAAAAACTAGTGGTTATATAAAGTAACATCAAAAGATTGCACAGATGGCATTAAAAAATCCCTGGGGGCTTGTGAAAGGACCCAATCGTACAAAAAAAGTTAAGGACAGTATAAACACTCGCTGCAAGTTCACAAACAGACCAAAAAAACCCTTCAAAATACCATATAGACAACACAGTTCAAAGGATTAAAAGATGCTGCCCTAATGCACTTTATCATTACTGAATCTCATAGTACAAAACTCCAAAAGTATTCGTTTGGGATTTTCTTTTTTAAATGTCAGAAATGAGGAGTGACTATGAAGGGAAGCAGAAAAGCAGTTTCATATGACCACACCTCTGTACCTAATCGAAAAAACTGTCCAAGGCTAGTTCTGTGGAAGTGACTACATTAAAGAGAAACAGATCTGGTGTAATAACAGTCCATCTAAGACCCAGTTACAAAGAAACCCTGAGAGGAAATTAAAGTTGAACTTGGGCTGCCGGGAGGAAAACCATGAGCCCAAAAGTTGGACCATTAGGACTTGTACATTAGAAACCTCATTCTTTATACTTTGACCCATTAATTAATGTTGGGCTGAATGATTTGAAGCAGATCCGACCACATATTTCGGCCACCCTCAAACAAAGTCATGATAGCTTCAAGGAACTGCACTGTAACTGGTGCTAAACTGCAACATAAAGCGCTTATATGAACATGTACCACAAATGTTGGTATAATCAAATGCATCATCTCACATCACCGCAAAACCAACAAAATCTTACATCACTATAAGAAATGATATCCAGCTACTATGACAACTTCAACCCTTTTTAATAAGTTTAAAGGGTTTACAGTGGCCATATCTACTGTCTGTACACTCAACCAGTTTAGTCCACAGGATATGAAACATTGTGTTGTTAGCTGACTGATATGCTGGCCAACGAAGTGTAGCCTCCACCTATATCTCGACAGAAAAGCCCTTCCTTTGACCTGCAATATAAAAATCTCCCCCTTAAACTGCACAAAGCCTGAAAACACAGTGAGCTCAAATTGCCCCAAACATCAAAGTTCTCTGTTCATTTCAGAGCTGTGGGTGATTTGTTTATCTTCCTCTGAAGAGATTTCCATGAAGGCATCTATACGCAGCTCTGGAGCATTTCTGTCGTAAATTATTGAGAAACTCAGGCTGATCTGAAGTGATCTTTTAGAAACATCAGCTCTCATTCAATTGGAAACAGGAGTTTCTGGAAAGCTGTGTAACTCTACACTGTTGTGGATGTCTGGGTTATTTTATGCTAATGTCTGTTTGCTTTTCATCCTGTTTGACTTTTCTTCATATCAGCCAGTCAAAGGCTCAAAGGTGCAGTATGCAACTTTTTAACAGGCCTATAAACAAACGAGACAGATCTCTTAATGCACGGAAAAATAGTTTGCTAGAGCTTAAGTGACTTTTAAATGTATTTTAAAAGATTTACCTTAAATCCACGTTTACATTAATTAATTAATAATGTTTATTGGAGCACAAAAAAGTAAAAAGAGCACATTTGCCCACATAAACAAGTTTTTAATGGCAAATTTTGTACCTTCAAAGAAGTACCTCTTTGCACTCCAAATGTAGAAGACTCATCATGATTACTTCACTGATTTAATTTATGGAAATGATTAAAAACTCATCTAAAGCATGTGTGTCAGTATCGTGCTGGCAGTGTTGCGTCATCGTGTATGAGCAGAGCATTTTCATCATTCCTCCAGTCACATGTTGGCATCTGCACAAGGCCACCATCTGCTGCACTGATGACGCATCAACACATATGCATTGTGTCTGATGGGGAATGTATAACTGAGTACATTTACTTTAGTACTTCACTTAAGTACAAATTGGAGGCTCTGTAGTCTTTTCATGCTACTTTCTACTTCAGCTCCATGGTATTGTTACAACAACTATGTTCAACCTGTGAAGTTTCAGATTTCTTTGCCTTTGATTTGGTTTCATTTGAATTTAAGATTATAGGGAAATGCACAGACATCGCCCCCTTCAGCAGAGGAGTGTGAACACACCTCTCTGAGGGCAAAAATAGAAATAAGGTAGAGTCAAGGTCTAAATTTTTAATTAACATAAGAAAAATATTTCTGAGTAGAAGTAATTTTAAGTAACAATTTCATGCAGGAATTTTACTTATAGTGGAACATTTTACAGGGTTGTGGAGAAGAATCTGAATACTTCCTCCATTATTGAATATGTCTGAATTTGCTCTGTTCACCATACTGGACTCATATGTTTAAAAGTCAGTTTGTCACATGACTTTACATCCTGCTTAGAATTGAAAGGTAACAAAAAAGGAGCCAAACAACTTCCATCGCTCCCTCCAGGCTTTTTCAGAGGCTACCAGAGCAAAATTTCAGTTATCATTAACATAGATATGCAGCAATGGTGCAATTGCATTTTCCATATTCTGGTGCAGTCTGGAAGGATCTTAATGCTGTGTCATAATTATGGTTGTGGGTGCATGACTTTAATACCTGGCAGTCTCTATGACTATTAAGCAAATAGCCTGGAATGTTGTGTCTGTATGAAGCTCACCCAACAACATGTGTGCACATGAAAAATGAACCAAACGCACATACACATCCAAGCAGTCAAGATATTTTTTGTTATTGTTTTATCTCAAGAAATGTTGCTCCCCAAACAAACTTGAGAGGAAATGATTCATACGATGTCATTTTATTTACATAGTTTTGTTGGTTTATATTGCAGCTGTAGATATCAGAGCATCCCAATTCCACCTCGTTGAAAATGTCACAACCCCGACTCAGCAGGTCAAACCGAACTTCAATATTCTAATTAAACCAATGCTGAGGGGGAAACTTCCCACTCAGCTGCAAAATCCCACTAAAACTAAGAATTAAGGTTGGACAGGAACCAGCAAAGCTCAATTACAAGACACAAGGAGGTGAGCAGAGCCAAGATAAACCAAGTCCTCTTCACTTCCCTGCTTCCTCCTCATTTATATCTCTTTTTGTGTGCACCTGGTTTGTCTGTGAATTCTGCCTGTGAGGAAAACCTGGTGGAGTAAGCCAAGACAGAACGAAAGGGTAGAAACATTTGACATCCTCTAATAAAACTTAATAGAAAGAGAATAGACAGAGCAGGACAGGACAGGCCAGATTAGTAATTGAAGGATGGGGTGGGGGAAAAGGACAGAATATCCTAGATGCGTGAGAAGAGAGGAATGAGTTTGAACACTGAGTCATCTACCACCCCGGGGCAATAAGTGGAACTGTTATCACTAGTCCTCCGTAGACTTGACCCAACTTATTTTAAAAATTCTCATACGTCACAGTATCAGCTTTACTCTCATTGCCTGCTTCCAACATCTTCTGTTATTTGATTATCCAAGATAGTCATAGCATTTTTTAATTTTAAGCTGACTGGATGTTTTAAGAACCTCAGCCCCAGCTGTACTCGTACGACAAAAGGTCCAAAATAGTACACCGGAAACTAAACAGGAATAGTTCATATAGCATAAGAAAAAAAAATGAAGCAACACCACATCAACTACTTACAAAAAACAAAAGGTCAATTAGTTCATTAGAAGGTCAATTAATGTGACATTGTCTGAATTATTAGTGATAAATTTTCATCAAAACCTCCCAAACATTGTCAGTAAAGGCTTAACTAATCTAGGTGGGACACGTCTTAAAGCAGGTGAAGTAGCAGAGTTCTCGACTGGCTGTGAAAGACTGTTTACATATTAGCCATGATCTGATTGGACAATAGCCCCAGCAAGCTTGTCTGAGCTAGAGAGACTGTTTAAAAGCAGCAACAACTGCTTTCTTTTAGTGAAAGGTGGAGTCTTTCCCTCTATAAAAACCTTAAATTATGTTTATTTCACATGTCATAACATGAAAAAGGTTGTTACATCAAATCTCTGTCTGCTCTGCTAAAATATTTCCAGACTTTTCATTGCAGTTGAGTGTTAGGGCATACAGCCATATTTCTTTCTTCCTCTGGCTGCCTCAGAGTCCCATATTGCACAGTGCTTAAGGGTTGTTCAGACCAATTATGTGCTAAATTAAACACAAGTTCCCCACTTCATTTTAATCCTACTTGTCAGATAAGGCTATGGCTTAATGTTGACCGCAAGTGGTTGCGAAATTACGCAGTCACCATGCAGTAAAAAACTTAAAGAGTAGAGTAAAGGAACGCAGCCTGACAGCCTGACAAGACTTAATTCCCATTTGCAAATGGGTGAACACTCCTAAACCTTTGCACAATCTTGAGATGATCATATCAGCACCTAATCGTATGTAATGGCTGTAAGTCATGCATGAAGACTTGACAAAAATTGCTACCCATAGCACCCTCTGCTTTAAATGCATTGCTACTGTTTTATTATTGCACCATGCTAACCAGAGATGAACAATAAAGAGTTAAGTTGTAGTTTTTCAATAGCTGGCTAGCCAATAGGTCAACTATTCTGTGAAATCCCTAATTTGTACACTAAATAGGAAGCTGTTCTGCTAGGAGGAGTTAAATTAGCTTAACATAAAGACCTGAAATGTGTGCACAGCTAGCCTGACTCTGCCTGAAGACAACAGAATCCGTCTAAATCTCCAAAAATAACATGTTACAACTTATTGTTTAGTTTTTTAGGAAAAGAAATGAAAAAATCTAAATCTTCTCATCCATTTCTGGCAAGAAAGCAAAAAAACATCATACCATTAACCAAAAACATGAATAAGCCTGATATTAATGTAAATACTCCCTGATTAGATGGGCTTAGCAGTGAATTTATCATTGCGCAATCTGTTTGACTCAAATCTTATAAATTGCACAAAGCACTGGATGTGATTTATAGGTATAATAACCATAATTACACCCTAATTTCAGGTTTGCATGACAAAACAATGCATTTTTTTTAACAGGCTGCATATTTTGCATTGACAGAGAATTAATAAAACAATCATAGTTTGTTTAGAGGTTGTTTTAATTTCATTTTTTATGCCCTGTGTCCCTCAAACAGTCAGACACACCACCATACCAGCCTTTCAGCAGATTCTATCTCAAATTTCTTCTTCCTTTGCCCCACAGGGGTCAAGAAAACCCCTTTCCGATGATGAAAAATGTGTTGCAGATCATAAAATGTGCATCTTGGCAGCAGTTTATACACCAAATTTAGAGGAGAAGTCATCATTTCATGGGAAAGGGATGCTTTCTCTGTTGAGAACTTTCCAGAGCAAACCCTGCCTGGGCCCAAAGGAGCAGCTGGGGGAAATACTGAGTCACAAGCACCATATACACAAAGTTCCCTCCCGCAGCAGATCTGACCCTTTAGCTGGACAGTTTTTTTTTCTTTATTAAGAGTGGTGTCTAGACAAAGTTCGGCACAAAAAGGGTTGTGAGGTGACCCAGACTGGCGTCTACACAGCCTGAAGAGAGATCACAAATGGTGGCGCTTCCTGGGCATCTGAGGGCACGACTAGCAGTTACCCCAGAAAAAAGCCCCTCTTCTCAGCCACATGCACTGTGGAGGACCCCCTGAAACTCCTGGTTCACCAAACATATCAAAGTGTCAGTTCAAGTCAGGACGGAAATTAATGAAAAGAAAGCCAAAAAGGCAAATAGAGTATAAAGGAGAAGAGAACAAAAAGATTCTGTAATTGATGTAGCCAGCTATCATGAGACACATCAGCAGAAGAACAATAGAGCTTTATTGAGAATTATTTGTACAGTTACTCAGTACAGTCGCTGAAGCTCAAAAGAAAATGAAGTAAAACCTCTAACAATAACAGAGAGGATTTTTAAAAGTAATCTTTGGAACAACCCTGCTACTGTGCTGGGAAACTTTAAGAAGACATCATATTAACACAGACAAAGAAAGAGGTTAGAAAGTGAATCATAAACGTTTGTGAGTGCATTCACGGACTGTGCATGACGACTAACTTGAAATATATCTACTTCTCCTAAAAACTTTATTTTTTGTATTTCATGGTCACTTCAGTTACAAAGTGAATATATGGTATTTTTAACCCTCCTGTATTTATGTGACAGTTGTAATTGCTAGTTACTCTGCAAATTAAGATTTTTTTCTATCAGCAAAACACATTATGAGCTCATAAAATAAGTTGCATTCCTTTAGATAATTCTACCCAACAGAACAGAGAGCGGTTAGAAATTCAATCTTTCTTTACCAAACAACAGGAAAGTTTATTTGGGTAATGTTTGCACAGTAACAGTTCATTTACCATTCAGGGCATTATTCAGTGTAAATGAGAGTCTTAGGGGCATTTTTACTTTTCAAACTGTAAGAGTATTTCAGTGATCACAGTTCAAGACTGTCCCACTAATGGTGATGTTATTTACTTTCTTGCTGTAAAATAGAAGAGAATTTCTTTAAATATGATGCTCTATCCAGCAGCAAGTTAGCTTAGCTTAGCATAAAGACTGTTAACAGGGGTAAGATTTCACTTTGATTGTCATACAGATTAAACAAACAAGACAGAACCTGTTAGCTGGTGGCTTCGGAAGTTGGAATAGGCAGATAGTTTTCAAACACAGCCAAGTTACATGTTTCCCATCACTGTCACCAAGGTCTCGCTCTGTGCAAAGGTCATTTAGCTAAGAGCTGTTAAAAAAATCATACTTAACCTACAGACATGAGAGAACTAACAGTCTTTCAAAACCTCTGCAAGAGAGTGAATAACTTATATCCAAAAATGTCAAACTTTTCCTTTGAGTAATACTTTCAATGCAGAAGTTTTAGTTGGGGCATTTTTTACAGTGTAGATTTGCTACTTTTACTCAGGAAAAATATCTGAATAGTTCCTCAGTTGCAAATTAAATCAAATTCTCTCCATTTATCATCCCTTTAAAGGCCAAGCATATTGTCATAATCATACTCAATTAATCAATCAATTTATTATAGTTAGTGTGCTGTAATAGATATTAAATTGACATTATAATGAGTCAACACAGTTTTCTGGAGACAAATATGTATAACACACAGACGATAGCCAGTGTGAGAGCTGAAAGAGTCTGACTGAAGATCTGTTTTAGGTAAGCTGCCCTGACAAAACAAAGAGTGAAAGAGTTTAAACATCTGCTTTTATTTTCTGTTCTGTTTCTGTTCTGCTCTTCCTCTCATCAATCATTCACAGTTCTGTATGACAAATGAGAGAACCACACCCTCGAACTGTGTGTCTGCACGGTGGATAATACGATGATATAAATACATTATTCATATCACTGAAAGATACTTAAAATAGTAAAAAAAAAAAAAAAAAGATTATTGGATAAAATAAAACTTTTTTTATTCCCAGAACAAAAGTGATCATCTTCCTGGCTGTGCTCTCTGTACTGATATCTGGTGGCTTTTCATCAGTCAAGCTATTGCAAATGGTTAGATTTGTAATAGCAAGTTTGTTTGTTTTTTTTTTCTTTTTTAATGCAACTACTAACAAGCTTTGGCCTTTACTGACAACACCTATCTAATCTCTTACTAAAGCCTGCATTACCAGCATGCAAAACTCACTCAAAACCCCCAAACACTTAATACATGTTTGTATATCTTAGAGTGAGCTCATCCAACTCCAGCACTGATGACAATTCTCACTCAGAGTGTATATTCTATACTCATAGCACATCAATCAATGACCATGAAAAAAGGGGAATTCTGGTACTTTGTTGACTTAACAACTGCAAAGAATTGGCAACAAGACCAAAGTAAAAAAAAGGAGCAAATTGCTTCAATATATATTTATATATTGTCTTTGCATATATATATATATATATATATATATATATATATATATATATATATATATATATAT
>JAQMCX010000023.1:10767188-10813146 GCA_029814765.1 Acanthurus leucopareius | reverse complement strand
TGAATCAAAAATTACAGGGCTGCAATAATCCTAATAATTAAAACAAACATATTAACAAAACATCAAACAACAGTAGCCTTGAAGTCAATGCGGTGCTGTGAGGCTTCTGGCCCTCCTTCTGTGGAGAGTGAAAACAGGTCACTCTATGGCTGAAATTGCAAGCAGCTGTGTTTCTGAAATGATTATTTTATTGTAAATATTGTGCTGAGTTTTCTTAAATTAATATTTCAATATGTTTACTGCAGAAATACATAAAATGTGCCATCATCCTGTTACTAAATGTGGTTTCAATAGTTCTGAAAAACATGTGTTTCACGTTTATATTGTTTTGCAGGTGGTAGAGTTGATATAAAATAAATAAAAAACAGTTAATGAATGTCAGAAAATATGGCCACTGAATCCATTTAGTGTCAAAGCAATGAAAAATTGTTCACAGTTTACACCACATAGACTTCTGTTTTGCTGACCGCGTGAAGAGTTTTGACAATGTTAAATCAGTTTTCACCGATGAATGTTAGCAACGGAACAAAACTGCAGCAACAGTGTTTATGTTTAGTTTTTTTTTTTGGCACAGGACCTCAAGTTTCTAGAAGTGACACCTAAAGGGGTGAATTTGGGCACCTTTCGACAAATATCCATACAAAACTTTGACATGTCCTTCTTTTAGAGTGAAAAAGCTGCAACAACAAGCACATTTATGACATGATATAGCAAACATAGGATAATAAGTCCATGATACTTGCAACCAGCCGAGTAGTCTGTGGTTTGTAGATAAAAGTTATGTGGTGCACTTTTCTGTGGAGGCTGATGTACACAAATGCCATGATATATGATGATAGAAGATGAGACAAACCCCAACAGAGACTCTGTCAGCTGCAAGGCTACTTAGTAGGCATGGGAAGAGTTGCAAGACTGGTTTGTCCAGCAGTGATCTGTGGCCAGCTGTACAACCACAAACACAGGGATGGACATAATCTTTTACAGCCAGACAGAGAATAACCAGGAGCCTCCGTTATCCTGTCTGGTGTTATGCAGTTACACCACCTATAGGTAGTGTTGAACACTCAGCCAGCAGGCAGCAACATCAAATTTACAAGAGCTCGTGAATCCCAGAAAGCAGGAGGTGGATGTTCAGCAGAGATGTTGAAAGTGACCATAGTGGAGCTGAACTGTTTCAAACATGCCGGCAGAAAAGCTGAATGTAGTTCACTGAGCAGGTGATGATGGAAACTGTGCGGAGGAACAAGTTGTTGCCTTTTGATTCAAACAAAGAAGATGAAATAACACAGAAATTCATTTTTGGTGCAAATGCAAGGAAATCCTGCACATAAATCACATGTTCCATCATGGCTGCATGGCTTTGTGTAGTTTTATTATGTGTTTTCCCATATTCAGTTTCCTGCACAGCTAATGGATTCTCTCAACTTCAGAAAAGTAAAAAAAACTAAAAGTGTTGCTTTTTTTTCTAGATTTGCTGCAGCTGTGAAGACTTCACATATTCAAATGGAAAGAAGGAACATTTTCCATAAAATAATCCCAAATAGTTTACATGCAACATCAGCTTTGTTGAAAACAAAACAAAATACTTAAATACTTGCACAAATGTTGCATCCTTAATGTTGTAAATAAACACTGTTTAAAATAACGATCCAAATATCATAAATTCTTACAGTAGGTTACATCATATGATATAAAATATTCTATTTAAACCTGCATATTTAGATAAAAAAAATAACCTTTTATACTGTCAAGCTGCTGTTCTGAAGCTCTCACTCTCTCACTCTCCTTATGTGATGTGTCATCAGCAGACTGACTTTACCCACTCACAGAATTGTAGATGTTTAAAATCTTACTTCTTAATTATCATTTTTGTGCGCACTTTAACGACCTCTAGTCAATGTCAGCTTGGAATTTGAAATCTAGAGCTCATGCTTGACCTTGGAAACAGCATTTGACAAAGAGCTTACAGATTACTCTCAACAAAAGGAAGAAATATGAAACAGCAACAAAGTAAACTCAATCTGCTGAGGAAGATCATGTGATGTGATCGAAAGCTGCAGATTGCTGCTCCCAAAGCAGGAATGAATTTAAAGTCTCAACTTGCACATTTTGTTTTCTTCGGGCACGATTCAAATCCTGCATTGCAGTGCGCAAACATCATTTATCAGTATGACAGGAGTAGTAATTGAGCTTGGATCGATTTGTGCGCGTGTTTATGTGCGCGCACGTGTGTGTCTAGGAGCTTGTGTTTATGTTGGTCGTAAGACATCTAGTCTAGGAGAAAGGAGGAGTTCCTGCCCTGAATGAACTCTTGTTGCACCAAGCAGAGAGAAGACGCAAAGTAAACCAGCAGAGGTTGAAACACAGGTTCCCCGGAACCGAGAGGTGTAGCGTTGTGTTTGTGTGTATTTGTCTGAACACACTTCAAACATAACCTGACATAAATCTACGCCTACATGTTTCACCGCAAAAGCACTGGACAAACATGCACTCAAAGGCATCAGTTTGTCGGTGGCTCCCTCGGTAAATATTCTTACATCTAGATTCACTTGAAAGCATCTCTGTTCTCTGCGTCCTCGACGTCATAAAAATATTTGCAGAATCCGAAAAAAAAAATATTCAAACTTTCTCCACTGGCTCCTCTTTTGACCCAAATGTGATGTCATCACATGATCAGAAACTTCATTCATACTTGCACCCTCCGAGCAACTCCCCCCTTCAGCCTGTTTGCTCGTCAGCTTTTTTTTTTCTGCATCAGAGCAGGATGCAGATTTCTATGAGGATCTGATCACACGTGCAGCTTCGCCTCGCGCTCCATTTATTTATTATTTTCTGAGCTCAGGAAATGATGGGATCCAGTCTGCTGAAAGCCGCTTGGACTTAGAGGATATTTCATTAATGAGAAGGAGAACGTTTACTGGACGTATCTTGGGGGTATTTTTTTGAAAGTTTGCAGGTAGGAAAGTTTTTACTTTGTATTTGCTTTCGCAAAAATAAAATCACTAACTTTTTTTGATTTATCAGCTAGTTTTGGTTTACAATAGACATTTTTTCGCCATATCTTCTTTTGTCATTACTGTGTTTTAATTTTCTTGGGCTTTCTTCTTTTCTAAGATGCATAACTCTGAGTTAGAATAATAGAACAATCAGACTTAATTAAAATTCAAAAGTCATTATAAATAACCCATCAAAGTGTCTTTGTCATTTAATGACAATATAAGAACGTTGTTGCATGTAACAACGAGAGCATTAAACTGAACTTTCGATTGTATATTCTTTTAATTTAGTTGTAATCAGCTCGTGCCAATTTATGGTAAAAGACCACAGACATCACTTACACTTTCCGCCTCTGCGGTTTACTGTTTGAAATTGAGCTTGTGCGCCCCCTGCTGGTCATATGAAATATCAACGCAAAATGATTGGAAAAGCAGCAGTACAAAAAAAAAGAAAGAAAAAAGGAAAAAAAAGGTGTTGCTGTTTATTCTGATTCTTATTCTTATTTTTACCATTATAACCTTTAACCATTATATCTCTCCATCACATCTTGGCATTAGTTTCCCATCTCTGTCTCTCCTTCTTTTTAGTAGGATGGAATTCAATCACTACCTGTGTCTGCTGCTGTGTGCAGCCGCTCTGACAGTTTCTGGAGTTTTTGGTAAAGAGGAGTACATCGAGGCGTACAGGTGGACCAGGCAGAGCCTCCCGGTGCTGCTGGACACACACACAGAGACTTTAAACACTCCTTTGTTCAGAGGAAAGGAGGATGATGAGGAGAGAGGAGGGACAAATACACTCTGTGGAATAGAGTGTCAAAGCAGCAGATCAACTATGGACCAGACTGAGCAAGAGAGGATCCTGGGATATGAGACGATGTATGAGAACGGCACTCGCACACACACAGATGTGAGTTTGCTGGGTTTTAACAAGACGTCTGCAGGAACTCCAACCCGCTCTGCAGCTCCCACTCGCAGGAAACGGCAGGTTTATGGAGCAGATGGACGCTTTGTGATCTCTGACTCACATTTCATCACCAACTACCCTTTTTCTACTGCTGTTCGTGTCTCCACAGGCTGCTCAGGAGTCCTGATATCCCAGAGGCATGTGCTAACAGCAGCACACTGCATCCATGATGGGAAGGACTACCTAGATAGTGCCAGAAGGGTTAAGGTTGGGTTATTGCAGCTCAGGGCTAAAAGAAGAAGAGGTGGCAGGAGGAGAGGAGGGTTGAGGAGAGGTGGGAGGAGAGGAGAGAGGGAGAGAGGTGAGGAGCAGATGATGAAAGAAGGTGATGAGCAGAATAGTATTGATGTAAAAGTAGGGGAAGGAAGGAAAGGACGCAAAGGCAGGAGGCTCAGGAGAAGGAAAGATGGTGAGGAGGGTGTAGCTGACCATGGACAAATAAGTGAGTCAAGGAGAGGAAGAGGGAGGAGACGAAAAAGTCCCAACCGTATACGTCGCAGTGCTGAACCAAAGAAGAAGCCTGTCTTCCGTTGGGCAAGTGTCAAACACATCCGAATCCCTCAAGGTTGGATCGAAACCAAGAGCTCCACCAACTCAGTGTCACCTAACTACGACTATGCGGTTCTGGAGCTGAAACGACCTGTCACACAAAAGTACATGGAGCTCGGGGTGGCGCCCTCTGCCACACCCAAGGCAAGGATCCACTTCTCAGGTTATGATGCTGACAAAAGCCTGCTAGACGGGCGTGGAGAAGAGAAGGTGGTTTACCGTTTTTGTTCAGTGGCAAACGAGTCTGATGATCTGATGTACCAGCACTGTGACGCGCAGCAGGGTGCTACAGGTGCAGGTGTTTACATCCGTCTGAGGAAGGAAGCTGGAGAGGCAGGCAGGAAGGGGAAGTGGCAGCGAAGGGTAATCGGGGTGTTTTCAGGCCATCAGTGGGTTGAGACCAAGGAAGGTGGGCAGAGAGACTTTAATATTGCTGTGAGGATTACTCCACCCAAATATGCCCAGATCTGTCACTGGATCCATGAAGATCCAAGTCTATGCAAAGAGGTTTGACTGCAAAGCAACATAGCTGTATTATAAAGATACTTTCATAGAAGCTCAAAGATCTGGGAGTTTTAAGAATGATCTTAAACTTTGATTTATGCCATAAAATCTAAATTTTTGGACAAATGCCAACAAAGTAAATGCAGACTGCAGTGTTGTCAGTTAAGGACTACATTCCCCAAAATGTTCTTTCTCAGGCACTTCAGCAGCTGACCCGACCACTGCTTACTCAGACTCACCAATAACTCTCTTGATAGTATTTATGCACATACATGAAACAAAGCGGGTTTTTGCTCCCATTGCTGTTGCATGTGTTTGGTTAATTCATGCACACAAGTTAAGTGTATATGCTACATAGAAACGCCTAAGTGGACTATGCCACGTCTTAATGCAAGTATACTCTTTGTGCTAAATGACATTCAAGAACACTGTTAGCTGTCCCCTAAATAATTTTCCTGAAATAACTTTTCAGAAAAAAAACATTTAGATCTTAAAGCATTCTTCTGCCCTAAAAGCATATCAATGCTAGTTAAGAAACAAACAAATTATAGAGGTCTAAGGTGTGTGTGTATAAGTGTATAGGCATGATTAGCTTAGTAGGTAAAAGAGCAAACAGACAGACAATGAAAAAGTTCCTAAATATGCTCTAAACTGTTGATGATTTAGAAAATTGCTCTTTTTTTAATTTAAGGGTCAGTTAATGGTGTTGGCGAATGAATTTTGTGTCTTTACGCAGGGATACTTAGAGACATACCATGTGGTGTTGATAGCCTGCCAATGCGTTCATTGTAGTTTGGAATTAACCAAAGCATGGAAAATGAATTTTATCATGTACATAATTGCATTCTGAGTGCTCAGTTTAGTTTTATATGAACACTCTCCCTCTAATTTTCTCCTTATGGCTTTAATTCAGACATTCACTTGAGTTATGCTAGTAGCGGCTAACACAGCCATCAGCCTTGTGCTTTAAAAAGACATAATGAGTGAGCTTCTGGTCTGGTAAGCTCACTCCCCCGCACCCTCAGAATTTTTAAACTTCTAAACTTGTTGTCTTCAAACCAAACTGATGCTGACTTCAGCAACATCACTTCAGACAAATCACAGTTTTCACACTGCTCCCTCTGTAGCCAAAAAAGACTTTTTATGACTTTTTCACAAATGAAGTCAGCAAATTTCCCTGAAATCCTGTAAAAAAACAGACTTTAATGAGTAAAATCATTGACATGAATGAAGATGGACAACATAACAGCTCCTCAAAAGTGACGCCAGAGCATCTTGATCGCTCTCTAGTGTCTGGCTCCAGTACGGGTCATAAATCCTGCCCATCTGTGTTAGCTAATGGAACACACAAAAAAGACCAAAGAAAGTAATCAAATGACCTGTTAAACAAATTTTGAAGATGGTTTCTGTCATTTTACATGTTTCTTTATATGCTGGTATCAGTTCAGTTTTTTGTTTTCTGATAAGTTTGGGTTTAATTAGTTATTTAATGCTTAAAGCCGGGGGTGTAAATATTACCATTGACAGCTTGGTGATCTTGCGGCTTCATTCATGATCACTACTGCGCAGACTCTGGCTCCAAATGTTGTCATCAGCAGCACATGGCAGTAACCGTGTCTTAGTTTGTGTTCAGGCAGAGGAAGTGAAGACCTGTGATCCATCTTTATTTACTGTCAGTGTGTAAATCTATTGCAGTTTTCATTTAAAACATTTACTCCCATATTTGTACACTTATAATCTGTGTAATTTGTCATTTCGAGGTTTCATTTCAACATCTTTCAAACTAACCAGAATTCAGGTATTTCACTGCTCAGCTCATATAATTATTAGTGCACTTTTGTAATCTTCACATGTTAATGAAGATTCACATTTACAGTGAATGTTGATTGATTGTATGCATTCTGAAATCATCATTTCATGAACTTTTCATGTTGTGTAAAAGCAAAGTATTAGGAGAGATGTGCATCTTATTAATTTGTCATCATTTGTCATTTTGACACAACTAAGACCAATAAAGTTACTGTAAGCAGCTTTATACATACAGAAATTAATGCCCATGTGAGACCAACTCTTCAGTGACAGTCTGTTAGCAAACACGCAATCCAAGCATACTGCACTTGTCCCTGGATCTGTGGCCTGTCCAGCCATTTCTGAGTTCATTTAGAGGAAAATCGCATGGAGTCAATGCTTGTGTGCTGAAAAAAAAAGACAAAGTGTTTAAATTTGACATTAGTTCAGTTCTTCAATTTCTCTAAATTTTTTGGAAGAATTTTATTGTCATTTTCCTTAAACACTACTGTTATTTCTCTGTCACCTAATTTATGTAACTTTTAAACTGTAATTAAAGGGAAAAGTCAAAAGCCTATTTTTTCCTCTGTGTTTTGTATCTTAAACATTTTGCTCTGTTTACCCAAGAAGGACACAAAATATACTGGTGATAGCCAATTGGCCCTCATTTCACTGTCTTTACACAACACATACAGATATACATTTCCTCGTGTTTAAAGCCGATAATAATATCTTGTGTTGTTGGAATTTTCATGCCACAAACACATTACATGTCGACTGAAATAGTTTGTGCTTGTGACAAACAAAAATGCTGAAGTTTTCAAACAACAAGCTGGAAGAGGCAGAACAGAGATAAGTGATGAGCCGTGAGTGTGGTTTGGATCAGTGTATTTGTCTTTTATTGCATCTCATTTAGACTCACATGCAGGTGGGGGTGAGGGGGAGAGGACGATGCCATCCATAATAACCTCACAAAAAAAAAGAAAAAAAGAAAAAGAAAGAAAAAAACAACACAGCCTTCAAATGAATACTTAGCAAACATTATTTATCCACATTCTTTTGGATTTTTATGTGTCAGTCATCTTTATTCTTCTTTCAACATTTTGTTAATGTCACAATGGATTAAGATACAGTCACTTTTGGAAATAAACAACACACAGAACATCCAGCATATACTTGAGTGCTTTACAGTGAGAGTCCTCAAGACTTCCAGTGACAGTACATGAGCAAATGTACCGACCGCTGCTGCGTTTACGAATGACCCGAAGAAGAATGAGGCCACATTCCCATCACATACACAAATGCTTCCTTGTCTCTTGGATTTCCAGCCTGACAGAAGTCATCTTGTGTCAACACTGAGACAAGATAAGGAGTTTTCTGAGAATACTAGAATGCATCCCAGATTGACCTGTGTCGCATGCTACGATGCAGTATCACTCCACACCAGCAGAGGGCGCATCAAAGGCAAGGTTTCCATTCAATACTGCCTCTGATTACAGCTGGAGAGATATGTACAAAGAAGGCGGGAATCTTTTTTTTTTTTGTAAGTCTACTTGCCTTATTTTTCAACCATATAATTTGATGTAACTAAAAATATATGATACATTTTTTTCTCTCAAAATAAAGATTAAATAAAATATGTATAATCTATAATTTAAAATAGTCTAAAATGCATATGTCAATTTGAACACAGTTAACAAATTTTTGCATGTTTCATACAAGTCCTAAAAAAACATAAAGTAAAAATGAAAGTGAACACAGATGGATGTGTTCAATGATAAGTCCAGATTTGCAGTGCAAGTTGTTCTCAGGTGTTTTTGATCAAGAGTTGGTCTCCAGAAAACTTGAAGTAGACAGGTGGGAGGATGGATGGCCAAGCAGATATAGGTACAACCCAGTTTTTAATGACATAAACATAGCTCACTATTAGTTTGGACGACAGGGGTAGAGAGGAGTGGGAGTGGGAGTGAAGTTACACACACCGAAACACAGGCCATATTTAACAACACAGTCCTCGTCTGGGAGATGCGCAAAGAAACCAACATATATCCACCACTCCAAGTCAGCTGATACGCGGAAATCCAGAATGAATCTAAATACACATTTATTTTCTTTTTTTTGTACATTTTTCCATAGTATATTAAGTAAAGGTTAACACTGAATTACACGCACACCCACACACACATAAACGGAATTTTTGTTTTTCTGTATCTAGGGTTCACATTCACAGTTGTGCTACAACATTAGATAAGGAGGGCGGGGGGGTGTTTGTTAGGGGTCGCGGCTGGTTGGAGGTCAGAGGGCAAAGATCGAAGATGTGATGGCTGGTTGGCTGACGGGGTTGGGGCATGACGGAGGGGAAGGCAGTGGGGAAGTGCAGACATCCACATCCACAGAGCTCCAGACACAATGACAAACCTACAGAGGAGGGACAGAAAATGACACTTGATCAAAACAAGTACTTTTGGTAGAAATGGGTGAAGTCTAATCAATTAAAGTATTCTATGAATCAAACAGAGAGGGATATTCAGAAACATGCAATCACATCTAATTAACAATAATCTCTCTCAACTGTTTCAAGGTACAATATATAATAATTCACACTAAAATGTCAAAATTCAACTATATATTTGTAATTTGTTTTTAAGTTGTGTAATTACCCTAACCCAGATGTTTCCAAAAATGTTCAGAGAACTGGTTACAGGTCATGTCTTGGGTTGTAAACAGTTAACTACAATGTAGTGTTTCCTTCTAAAGTTGTTTCAATAGTTGTATTTTTAAAGGTCTGAGGAGTTGAAAATATCCAGTGCTTTAAAAGAAATAAAGGAGAAACGTCACCTTAAGTTTTTACAGGATTAAATGAGGCTCATGTGGCTAATGGAGGATTCTGCTCCATGACACTTGTTATAATAAGCTAGACAAATACATTCCATATTTTCTGGTGTTTATTCACCTTGGGGGTTTACAGGTCAGTCAGTCTACATGAAATCCTTAATGTTGAGGTCATCCAGAGCGTTCCTCGGTGGTGGAGGCTTTCTGGGGCTCTGGGCCACTCCAGGAGACATCTGCAGACACATTCACTTTTAGCACCTGAAACTCCTTTTGTCAGAGCGGCTGTAACCTTTAAATAAATTTTAATGAGTGTGTGTAATCGATTTAAAGTGAGTGTGTTACCGGTGCTCCGGGGGTCGCTCCTGTGGCAGGGAAGCCTGGCCTCACCATGGGCATCATGGGAGCTCCTGGTGCCCCAGGCTTTCACAGACAGAAAGAAAAAGAGACAGTAAGACACAATGTCGGCCATCTGTTGGGTGTGAGGGACACCGGAAGGGCTCAGTGTTCATCAGTGTCCAGTAATGTCCAGACTGGTTGAAGGACATTACTAAGCCACACTGGACTGGTGGTCTTACCATGCCGAAGGTGGGGTATGTCCCCATATAAGGAGGGACACCCATGGGTACGGTCTAAAGATGTGGAGGGGAGGGAGAGGAGGAGTTGGGATGTTACTACACTACATGTAGGCGAATACAGACACAGACACACTCACACACACTGCAAATCAAATCAGAACAAATAATGTGTCAAAGACATCCACAAAAAAAAAAAAAAAAAAGTGATGTGAAGACACACCAATCGTGGACATTGAAAGCTGGCACACAACAAATGAGGAGACAAAAACAAGACAACAGCCCTAACTTACACTAAGGGTTATAGTAGCTCATATTTGATTTAGTCATGCAGAAGGATTTAGAGAGCAAAGAGGACGCTTTTTGCAAGTGTCCTTCATATGAGAGTGTCATGTCTGACTGTCGTTGCCAAAAAGACAACTGAAGTGTCCATAAGAAGCAAATGTGTATGGTGAGTTTAGTTATGAGGGGTGGGAAGTATAAGTATAAACTCAAGAGAAGACAAAGCTCTTTCCAAGTAACAGCTTCTGAAATTGGCACTTTCATTTGCTTCTTCATCTCTCTCCAGTAGATATTCCAGAAAAGTAAAAATCATCATAAACCAAACTGCATGTTGAAGTCTGCCAAATTTACTAACAGTGCATGTGCTTTATTAGAGGCTCCGTGAGATGTATCATTTATATAATATCTACCAGTAACTTGTAGTTTTTTTTAACAAGCCTTTTTACTTTTCTTCACTGCCACACCTCTCAGTTTCCTCGGTCTATGATTAGACCTGGAACCTGGAGAGCCAGATGAAGGCAATGCTTGTGATTGCTGCTAATCCCTGTCTGTCGCTGCCATGCGGCTCCACTCCATGCTATAAAACACAGACAACATTTACCATGGGAGCACCCCAACAGGGGGGAGCTACCTGAGGGGCCGCTGAGGTTCCCATTGTGAGATCTGAGACAAAGACAGAGAGAGAGAGAGAGAGAGAAAGAGAGAGGTACTGCAAAATCACTGTTTTTTTATTCACTGACATAATTATAACCACAGAGGATGAATAAAGTTGTGGGTTACGAGAGAAGATGAACTAAAACAATAGTTTAAAAAAAATACCCTCAGCACCACTCTCATATCTGTTGGAGTTAAAGTATGGAGCTGAGGCCAATAGGTGATTAACTTAGCTTAGCATTAAGACTGGAAACAGCTAGCCAGGCACTGTCCCAAGATCATAATATACCTACCAGCACTTGTTATAGGTCACAAGTTAACACCCTGTACCCCATTATTCCATGTGTACAGAAAGAGACACATGTAAACACTTATTTGCAGTTCATGGGGGGGGGTAAAATGTTGTGAGTGGATCTACATCTTGATGAGCCATGGACACAGCCAGGCCAGCTGTTCCCCCCTGCTTCCAGTCAGTATACTATTAGCCTCCTTTTTTTTAAAGGCCCCAAACTTTAAGAAATACTTAGGGAAATATGTTTATTTAACAACATTTTTAATACTCTTGAATCTATCTGTTAAATGTAAGGCTACAGCCAACAACAGTTAGCCTAGCTAAGGACGCATGTCTAACAGTAACAAAATCCATCTTCCAGTAATGCTAAAGCTCAGTATTTAGCACATTATGTCTTGCTTAATAACATTTTGTGAAAAAACTGCACTGCCAAAATGCATTTTTTGCTTTTTCATGGGAAGTCACTTTTCAACAACTTCTTGTCTCTGAGTTGCTCCTGGTTCAGAGCTTCAGAAATGCTGGTAGATGGACGGACCCAGGCTAGCTGTTTCCCCTTGTTTCTAGTCATCATGATACGCTTAGCTAGCAGGCTGTTAGCTGAAGCATTTTTCTTATCTCACTCTTTGTCAGAAAGCAAATTAGTTTGACAAACTTTTGTTTAATTTTAAACAATTTCAAAGCACAGAAATGAGAGTGGCATGATTCTCTTTCATCTCATCCAACCACAATATCGATGACATCTATGGCTTTGGTTAATCTAAATGACTACTTACTACTTGCCATGTTAGCCATGGTGGTATCAACATCACCCGCCTGAGGGGTCACAGTGGGCTTCATTACATCCCCTAGTCCATCAAATACTACAGAAGGGAGGGAAGGAGGGGCGAGGAAGGAGAGGAGGGGAGAGGGAGCGAGGGAGGTACGGTTGTTAGCATCCTTTACACACTGTAACTCAGTCGCAGTCTTCCTTACTACTGGGGATTACCATGACAACCAAAAGATGTCTCCATGACAACAGTGAGAAGAGAGGAGCATGAGAATGTGAGCTAGGAAGCAGGTTAATATCATAAAATAAGAAATTAATTAAATAAGGCAATAGAAAGATGGCCAATTTTGGTGCATTTATATTACTATAAATGGTTTGTCATTTCCTACAGACAGTGTATCATATCTGCTACAGGAGACATCTCTTGGGTTAGCTGCTCACTATTGTTGTAATTTGCAGTATGGACACTGGAAATAGGAACAAGTACAACTCTAAAAATATGTTGTATGACGTATGATAATGCAGTATATGTGACACAGCACTACCATGGTAAGTGTGCCAAGTGTTGAGATTAAATTTTCAAAGCTTGATAATAAATTTCAACATTTTTTCTGTACACGTGTGGCTGCTGCAGAAATTATGATGAGGGCAAAAGCACTGCAGCTACGGTGAAGCAGGATTTTATTGCTAAAGAGCCACCAAACACTACTGCTACTTTACTCATTCTTTGCAACCGTCAAGCATCTGGTAGTGGAAGGGACAGTGCAGCTGAGCTTGCCTTGCACCACTGCAATGCAGCAGTGCACTGTGGGAAATAAGCGTGTTAAAGAGCCAGGAAACTCACCCAATCAAATGGCGGGGAAGCAAGCAATGAGCCAGCCCAAGAGCCAGATGGAGAGAGTAAGTGAGGAGAAAAGGGAAGAGAGAGAGAGAGAGAGGAGTAAAAGAAGTGGAAAGGAAGTAAAAAAGCACAGATACCAGAGTGAGAAAAAAATGCAATGAGGTTTAAAAGGAGCAAGTGCCAGGAAACCATTAGAGTTGATTGCATGAATGATAAAAAAGAGAAAGGAAAGAAGGAGTTAAGCCTTAAAGCAGTAGTATTGCAGACGATCAGTTACATAACATGAAGATCGATGGCACGGGGCACGATGCCACGGTAACAGTAACCACAGTTACCAGTTGTATAGTCATGAAGGGTGGGGAAGATTGAAGGAATTCCCCCCTACCCGAAGAGTAATGACCACAATGTGCAAAACGAGGCGGCATGAGGATGACGTCAACATGGACTTTTGAATCCATTGGATTCAACACTGACCCAATGACAAGCAGTCAAAAAACAACCCCAGGCAACTGTTGATTGTTTTTTGTAATTGCATACTGATTCAGAATTTACTGTGATGGTGAGCATACTATTTCATTAACTATTACCACAGTTAATAGAAACAGTGACTGACAGGTCCGTCCCCACAAAACAACCACTTTGTCAGACAAACATGACTGTAAACATTCAAAAACAAGATGTCAATAGAATGGCTCTGAATATATTATATTACAAGGACAACAACAAGGCATCATGCAGTCGTTAGTAAATTAATTAGCAAATTGACAAAAGCTACAGTCATGGACAGATTATTCGGTGAATGGCCCCTGAGCACAAACATGTAAAAGCACCTTTACTACTGCAGCAAAGCATAAGACAACCATGCTAAAAATATAGGAAACCATCAAAGACTTAAGTAGCTCAACTAATGTGGCTCTAATTTAATGACATATACTGTGGCCTCAGTGTAGCTCTAATATGAAATAAATAAAAGCAAATAAAAGAGTTGCATTTTATTTCCTTTATTCAAATGTTAAAAAACCTCTTATCAGGATTCAGGAGCAAAAACCACTATCAGGACGTTTCATCTTTTACATGAACTTGAAACTTTTTGCAGTCATCTAAAGACTCTGGCCCTGTGGCCCCTTCACCTTTTCGGCCTTATTTAGTAATCCATCCATGCCTACAGCAGTGTATTTCACTGAAATGGAAATATCTCTGTGTCTGCGGCATGTTTGTATTCTATCCATGCATGCAGACTGACATTTCACTTTTTAGGAGTTTTACCTGACATGAGCTCTGCACCGGGGGCTGCAGGAGCAGCGGCTGCAGCTGTGGCGTCTCCTCCTGTGGACTCTGGCAGGTCCGACCCCAGAAAATACACCAAACCATACCGTGGTGGGTCAAAATAGGTTGAGCCATTCCCATCGCAGCATAGGGGCAAAGAAGGGGTAATAGTCAGCCTGCGGCCTCACACTGGTAATGTCAAACAAAGTGCTTAGAGTTAGACTGGAAAGCTGAAAATAAGAATTCAAAATTGCATGTATATTCAATTAAACCAGGAAACAATGCTTTCGAGATTTTAAAATTCTCACACATGCATACATACGCACATGCATTTTCATAAAATGCAAACATCTATGCTCATAGTCCTTTCAGCTGGACACATACCAGCAAGCTTATTTGTTCTCATAATACTGTGGCAACTTTAAAGAAACAAATAAGAGTAAAGTAAACTTGTGTTTAATAAACAATTCAACTATTTCAACATGACCAGGCATCTGCTTGTAATCCCTTTCTTGATCAACCCATAAAGAAACAAATCACACTGTTGCAAGATACCTCTGAGTCCTGACAACACAAAACAAAGAACTAATATACAGGAAAAGTAGAATATGTCATATGCAATATGAACAAAATGACCATAAAAGAAGCATAATAGCAATGTCTTTTCCCAGATTTTCTCCTCTTCACTGACGATGCATTCATGAACAGTGGAGGCAGAGTGAGGGCAGGCAGTCCTGTTAGTTACCCACCACCAAACAGGTTCATGATGGCTCCCGTGTCAATTTTGAGTGGGGGAGCGGAGGGGAGGATGGGGGCAGAAGAGCTGAACACGTCCGCTGAGGAGGGCAAGGTGGAGATGATGTTTAGAGCCCAAACACACACTCACACACAAATACACACAAACTATTGACTGTAATGTATTCAAAATGCACATTTGTAAACTGCTATCGCAGCAAACGCAGTTCATGCTTGAGAGGGAGAGTGATTCAGAAAACGTTTCAAGCAGCCCGACAGCTTTTAGCTGACCCGTAAGAGAGCAATCTCATTTCCTTTCTTTTCTTTTTCTCTTCCCGATCAAAGCCAAGGACAAAGCAGAACAACAGGCACCGCAAGACAGGATATGAGAGCGAGAGCGCATTAGAGATGGCAGAGTAGGTGCAAGAGGGTACCTGCTGTAAATAAGTCAACACTGGGAGCGGGGTCTGCTTTGGTGGAGCTCGTGTCTGGCACGGAATCAAAGAGATCTACAAACACATGTGCACCCAGAGACAGCAATATTAAAATGCTCAAAAGACTTTATAAATGGTGAGAATGATCACACACAGCAGCCAAGTTCAACTGATAAAAGGCCTTCGAGATGTGTACATTAGTCTGATGAAATAATAAAGAAGGAGGAAAGGGAGTAGAGGATGACAGGCGGAATCAAACAGGGTAATCAGGAGGGTCGTGATCAATATGAACAAGAGCACAAGGCATTAAGATAAATATCAAACCACACACATCTCTTATGTTTTACCGCTGAATAGGTCGGTCGATGGGTTGGCGGTGTTGGGGTCTATGGGAGCTGAAATGGTTGCAGTGGTGGTGATTGTGCTGGAAGCGGAGGTGAAGAGCGGTGATGGGGAAGGGGAGGGGGAGGGCTGGGTGGCCGCAGAGCTAAAACAGGCATCCAGCGAGCTACCGGGGTTATTATTCTCCATCGTCATCACGTCGAAAAGGTCTAGAGCTGAGGACGATGCTGCATTGGTGCTACCTTCCGAGGGAGCAAAGGGGTCTTTTGGGGGGGAAAGGGTGGAGAGAGAGAGAGGGGGGGGGGGGGGGTGTAACACATAAAAAGTGAGGGAGATGTTAGAGCAATACGGACAAAAAAAACCAGATACAAATGTGATGATGGTGAAAATGCTGCTATAAACATGGGAGCTGAGGAGAAAGAATTTGAGAGGAATGAAAGAGGAGAATGTGCAGAGCTCCAACACACTCCTGCTGTCAGATGAAACAAAATTGGCTTAGAATAGCATTTATGAAGAAAGAAACAACCAACAAATGATTACTATTTGCTGTATATAAATCTATAGTTCAAAACCGCAGCATAAACCAGACAACCTCCACAGGCCCCCTGCTCCATAACAGAAAATACACAAATCCTCTGACGCCCAAAGATAAGAGGTAACCAAGACCAATGTCTTCGATCACCATGGTAACAACAATGGCACTGTCCAGACGCCAGCAGTGGTGAATAAGCAAACCTCTACACCAACTGTCACTGCACAAAGCCTTGAGATGACACCCTGGGTGCAGCTTGAGACAGAAAATCAACAAAAATGCACACGTACACAAGCAGATCTGTGAGTATTTACACCTTCTTTCATTCATGTCAAAACAGTGGTGAAAAAAGAACTCAAACCCTTTACTTTGGCACAAGTACAACAAACTACAGGGTATAGTAATATATAGATATTCAATTTTGAGTTATAGTCATATTTTTAAGTAAAAGCGAATTAAGTATTGTCAGTAAAAGTTAAAGGAATAGTTCTATAATGAATAAAATGACAAAAGTTATATGAGATGGTCAGTGCCACTCTAATACCTGTACCTGTTTTTTTTCCTAGGATTGCAACAGACATGTCATGTTGCTCACTCAACCATAGCAAACATATGTCCTCAATGTCATACCCGAGAAGTTTAGGCCTTTGTTACAGAGTTTGCTATGACTGGATGATTCTGTCACCCTCCTAGGGAAAAACATTACTTTACTGACAATAATTAGAAAGCTAAAGCCTCTTTCCAATTAGCTTAGCTTAGCAAAAACACCTGAAACAGAAGGAAACAGTTTGACTTGTTCCATCAAAGGGCTAAGACTAACAGGTCTCTGGCAAAAAGACTGGTCCATGTAGAAGATATGTAGGTACTTTGCACCCCTACATTACCCATGTACTTGATTGTGTTATTTTCCAACACTAACTCAAACTCACTCGCTCAAACAGACCACACACAGACACGCTTTCAGTCACCCACCAGCTCCAGCGTTGGCGGCTGGGGCGGACGCGGCGGCAGCCCCACCTTCAGCTGTGGCTGCAGAGGCCTCAGTGGCAGGAGCAGGTGTTGCAAAGGCATCTGAGGTTCACAGAAACCCCAGCAGAGGACAGAGGTGCCCCGAGAGACAGACAGAGACAGATGAGGAAGTAAAGATGAAAAGAAAGTAAGAAGTCGAGAAACATGAAGAGGAAAAGAGAACATCAGATAAATAGAGGTCAGCTTAGAGCATTGCAGTAGAAAACAGAAAATATCAGAGTTTTTTACACTAAATATTCTGCAAAGAAGGAAACCTTTAACCTACAGCATCGATATTGGACATTAATGATTGACAGGTGAATGGACAAATGAGAATACAGACAGGAGGCACTACAGTAAGGATTAATCTACGGCACAAAGAGAAGAATAAGCCTAAAATCTACAAGTGTTACAGCTGCCATCTGTAGCTGTAGCCATGTGACAAGGTTTGATAGAATTGCTTTTCACTGAGGTCAAAGAAAAGCACGTCAGCCTATCAAACAAGACGCATGTGGAGGATGAGTGTAGCGATATGTTTACGTGCAAGCTGAAGGTGAGTGTGTGGCTCTGCCTAATTACATAATGCAGTCTGAGTATGTGGAGTACTTTTAGAGAAGTATTGTGTCTGTCTGTTTGTGTGTGTACATAAGAGAGTATGAGATTGTGTGTTTCTGTAAATTAATGATCATCCTGAAAAACAGATTTTATGTGGAGCCCCAAAGTGGTCATTGTTAAACAAATAAATAGTTCTGAAATAAAAAATCACACAAATAAATGGTGTGACACTAATAAATAATCTATAAGTCAGTAAAATAGTTGTTGTGTATGGTGTTTTTTTTGTTTTATGATGATGTGGCATCATTAGCGGAGGACAGACAATATCAGTGATAAATCAGCAGAGTTCCGTCTACATACTGTATGTGTTTGAACATGCAGTCGTCTTTGTATTATCATATTGTGTGATGGCTTTAGGGTCGAGCTTCCCAGAGTGATTCTTTCGTAGAGAATTTTCTGGAAGCCCACTGACCTCCCAACAGATCCACATTGGCGGCGCCAGGGGAGGTGGCAGCTGCTGTGCTAGTGGGAGGAGCTAGAGACACTCCGGGTTCTGCCGCTGCAGGAGTGGGCGTTGCTGCTGCAGGGGAGGGGGTGGGCTCTGCCGTGAGGGTGGGTTCAGATAGCAAGGAATCGCCCATTTCTGTAAGTACCAACGGGGTGTTCGAAATCCCCCAAAAAAAGGTACCAAAAACAAAACCCAAAAGAGCAACCAAAATAACCAGTAGAGTCACCATCAGAACGGTGAACAAAAGCAAGCCAAAACAAAGGTCCAATTCAAATCAAACCCAATTAAGAGATTTTTTGGAATTGACCCATCAAAGCAAAATCCAAATTTTAACCAAATTAAAGTTGTCAAAATGTTCAACACCACAAGTCATAACCATAAAATAAAAAAACAACAAACCAAAATAGCCCCCATTTGTAAACCAAAAACAGACAGTGGAGTATGTGGAGGGAAAGGAGAGAGAAGGCAGAGAGAAACAAAGAGACAACTCAGACTAAAGAGAACAGCTTGAGGAGACAAACAGGGAGGTAACCATGTACAATGCAGTCTACATACGTTTACTTTGGATTAAAAGACTGACACTGATTCAAGGTTATCTGAATTTCAGATTAGGACTTGCTCACAGGGAAAGTAGATGGCACTGAGGTATCCTAAAGGATTTACGACTATGCTAGTCTTTACTAGAAGCTGAAGGTGACCTTAACAGCAGAGTGACACTCACCTGATCCAAGAAGATCTATGAAGCAGAAAAAAAGGGAAAGAGGGAAAAGACATGTTGGTTTAAGCCGAAGGTAAAATGGTACCTACAGATTTTATTAGTTTACTCTCCCAAAATAGAATAATTAGTTAATTTTCTGTGAACAAAACCATTTCTCAGGAAAAATTAGCAATAATCTCAAGAAATTGGATTTGCATTCTTGCAGTTGAACCAGCAGAATTACCTCCCCAAGACGTGGGGGCAGCGGATGGTGCAGATGGACCTGAGGAGGACAGTGGATCCAGGTCCAACAGGGAACTGGAGAAATGAGGAAGAGAGACAGAGAGAAAGACATTCAGTTCCCTTTGAAGGATTTTTTTTTCACATTTTTGTTCATATAGCGCCTAGTTAAATATGGTGTGCAGCTGTGCTGGAAGGCTGTACTGAAAAACAGCAGTAATTTGAGCTATATGCTAACACATTTGAATTTAGTGTGTTAGCGTACTAGCATTTACTAACATGCACTAAACATGAACTACAATTATGGTTGATGGGAGTAGAATTTTCTACGCAGCCATAGGAATCACCAAAGCCAAAAAGATTCATCCTCCAGGGCAAATTTCATGTTGATAGATCCAAAAGTTGCAAAGAAATTTCTCTCAAAACCAAAAATATCAACCTCGTGGCCATCAAGGAACACAGTCAGCTGAATTCATCCCGTGGGACCATGAATGTCCCTTTAAAATTTCCCAGCAGTCCATGTAACGGTTGTTCAGATATTTCTATTTGTACTCTAGTGGTTGACCGACCAACCAACAAATTAATATTTCTAGAGCCCAAATGTTAGCATAAATAAAATTAAGATTGGTGCACCCAAAAACTTTTGGGATTTATGAAATAATCTACAGTCTATCATAAAATACAGATAAGTTACCATGATTTTGTAATCTTAGACATTATTAGTTGCTGCAAATAAGTTCTCCAGCATCATTGTTATTGACTACAAGGACCATTTTTTGCAAAATGTTTAAAAGGATTTTCAGAACAGGAAGGTAAAGAAGACAAGGGAGTCACAAAGACTTCACAGCAAACAGTGTCTTACTCTTCAGCTGGCTCAGGAGCAGCGGCGGCGGCACTTTCCCCAGGAGGAGGCTGCAGTGCGGGAACAGCGTTGGAAGATTTGGCGGGGGTGGAAGTTGGAGACACATTGTTTGTTGGAGACCCCTGGAATATATATTAGTGGTGCATTAGACTAGAAGAACTCATAAAAAATACTGTTTTTAAAATAAATGTTTAAAAATTATTAATATGCATCTCACCTTTGTTGGAGACCTGGAAGAGTGAGGTAGTAAGAGGAAGTGTTAGTGTTTTTGCTTCAAACAGACAGATCTGCTGACAGGCTAAAAATTATTGAATGGTTCTATTTCTTTAAAGGTGCAATGTGTAAAATAATGGGCATTATATCACCAAAGTAAACCCTAACCTCTGCTGTGTACACTTCTTGCTGTAGTTCTCTCTGGCTGTAGCTAATAGCTGTCACTGGCTGGTTAGCTTTTTTAGCTGGGTAGCTAGTGGCCCTATTAGCTTATCAGTCTGCCTGAAACTAAAGTTTGGATCAGCAGATCACTCATGCTGTTTGACACAGCTGAACCGGGACTCAACAAAGCCTCTGAGACTGACTGAGGCCAATTTGGCAACAGAGACCACAGTCCCACAGTGAATTATGGCAGCTCTGACCAGGACTCTGGCTCCGGGGATTTGGAAGACATGGCAAGCAGGGACGGGAGAGGAGCGAGAGGCTGGTCGGGCATCACCAGCAAGGATTTTTTTTCACATTTAACTTGGAGATCAAGGGTTTAATTTTTAAAAAAAATAGGGTTAGAAGCTTTTCATTATTCAACTAAATTAAAATAAATTATGCTTTCTGATGAGTTACTAAGGCTGTTAATCTGGAGATGGGTAAGCGCTAGCTGGTTAGCATGCAAACTTCAGTAGATATCTTTACAATACACAGACGCCTTTGACAACACTTCAGAACAGTTGGTTCTTCATGTTGGGATGAAAATGTGAGTTAATTTTGTGGATGTTTTAAGCATTAACTCTGGCCATATGTTACACATTGCACCTTTAAACAAATACGTCAGACATATTGCATCATATGTGATCAAATGAAGAGTTAATTGCCCAAAACAATATACTGTGTGAAAGATGAACAAAGAAGAAATAAACTGATGCATTTAACTATTTTATACACCCACATCTTGAGTTGTGTGGAAATATCCAATTAACTTGGAAATAAACTCTTCATTTATGATACACATAGCATGTCAGGATGTGATAATACACACAAAGTGACTTACTGTTGATCAAAATGAGTTTGATTCACATGTTATCACACCAGTACACACATTTCCACATGTAAACCTAGTTTACTTTGGTTCATAATGTGCAATGTGATTTTATTCACATTGAGATCATCTACATAGTTGTATTCACATATGAATAAAGTCTAAGTTTACCTGCAGGGAAAAAAGTACTAAAATAAATCTGCACAGTTTTCTAATATGTTAGTAAACTCCGAACCAAACACACAGTGTATGCTCACCCTTCACTGGTGATTCCAAATGAACATAAAGGGGAATAAAAGAGAGGAAGGGTTAAAGGAAAATATAGAAATAAAACACTTGTCCAGGCCTCTTCCTACCAACATTTCTCTTGTTTTTGTGAGTTTTCAGTAACAAAACTCATGAAAACATAAAAAAAATCTAAAAATCCAACTTCTTTCGTTCTTATGGATTAATAATTCTTCTAATCTGACTTTCTACTGAGAGTGAGAAACATCCAAACTAAATGAAAGCTCTCCATTCAACAGTGTCTTACCCCTTCTTTCCACCCTTTGCATCCTCAAGACCGTTCATGTGTGTTTCCAGACTCTCCAGGATACTGCTGGGAGCCTGATAAAAAAATAATAAAATCAAAACTTTAATTAATCAATGATAAATGATCCTTTCCTCTTGTCTCCCACATTGCCAGTGTCAAGCTGTGCATTTGTGTTAACATCTCAAATCACCAGAAAAATGTGTTGAAGTCTGAGAGAGGGAAGAAATTCTCACTGCAACATCATCATGCATGTAGGCACACACTTCATTTGTGTGTTTGACATTCAAAAAGGGTAAACAGGCCAACACTCCATCCTGTAAACAGGCACTAAGCCACGAAACCCAGTGTTATTATGGTTACCGGGTCCTCGAGAGGTTGAAAAGGACAGTCTTCATCATCTGAGTCTGCTAGATCCACCACTACCCCCGGGTGGAGACACTGGGCGGGGAGATTAGTGTGGGTGAGTCATGAGTTGTTTCTGTGTGGGTGCGTGTGTGTGTGTGTGTGTCAGGCGGGATCGGTGGTATTCGTGTGCACGACATCCTTCAAAGGAAAAAATATGAAAAACTTCAAATGTGACGATATGTGTTAACTTACGTAGTTGATATCAGGAATGTCGTTTTTGTCAACTCCAACTGTCTGTTGAAGGAGAACAAGTTCAAAATGAGTATTTCTACACATCTTATCATCATGGAGGTCGTGTTAAGTACTGTCGGTTGTCCCTTACCTCAGCCAGCTTCATGAATTCTCCGATCTTAGTCACCCTGGTCAGGAACCTCTTGTAGATCTCCAAGGCCTCCTTACAGTCACTCTTCTTCATCTTGAAGTATTTCTCTGTGGAAATAAAACATCTGCAAGGTCATGATTCATATTTTCATTATTGATGTGCCAAGCGAGAAGTCCTTGTGGAACACCAACCTAATAAGTTGATGATTCCGTCATTGTAGGATGCAAACAGTTTGACCAGATCCTTGAAGAGGAGCATAAATGCAGCATTGATGATCCCATTGTTCAGCTCCTTTGGATGGACCTAAGAGTAGAAAGAGAAGAAAGTAAAATGAAACCTCTATCGTGTGCGTGATTCTGTGAAATAAATGAAAAAGATGCACCACAGTCGGACTCACATCAAACTCCAGGAGTGTGTCAATCTGAGTCTGCAGGACAGGCATGCCTTTCAACAGCTTCTCAGTGGTCATGGTCCTCATCACACCCTCAGCACTGAAAGGATACGACAGAGAATTAGATGCTCCACAGTGGTGACAGAAAGTGAAAATCAAGCTCATAAATTAGTCAAAATGCTGATTGATTAGAGCTTAAAAGAATGAATTGTCCGGGTGGTCAATGGGATCATCTAAGAGATGTGAAAAGACAAGTTCTCTGATCCCTAATGTACGACGTACCCCTTTTTGACTCTGGTGAAATCAAAAGCCATCTGGCGGTAGGCAAAAGCTTTCTCATTCAGGTATCGTCCATACCGTCTGATGAATGTCGACATGTCATAGCCTAAAGAAGAGAGGATTTGGGTCAGAAAGCAGGCAGGGGTCTTCACTTTTGATTTTTATTTTTAGTATGAATGATCTTAATTTTTAACATGAAAAAATTTTCATGACTTCTTTCTTTCATTTGAATTTGATTAATTTCATTCATTTTTCTCCTCCCATCCTGTCATGCCATGCATACTCTAAACATGTTTTCAGAGTCTTCTTACAGCAGGTAACAGAGCACTTTGAAAACATGAAGACAGAAAATCATTGGTGGAAAAAAAAACCCTTTCAACTAATTTGTTTTATGTAAATCTTCATATTTTCAAGAGAAACCTATAAGAACAAACAAGCCTTAAATAACTAGGGAAAAAATAAAACGTGACATTTTTTATCCCAAATTTTACAAAATTCAGCTGTAAACATTAAGAAAAGCATCAGTGGCATTTGTGACAACTGTTATTACATCAATAGTTTTTTAATAGATGCTGTGTAAAAGTAAACAGCACAGAAAAAGAAAAGATGTATTATTTTATACCTGGATAACATGTCGAATGTAAATTGTCATTTTGTAAAAACATTCATACAATAGTTTCATTAATCTTTCATTATTTTTGTAGTACACCTCAATATAGGTTGTAGATTACTTTTCTCATATATTTTTTAAAGAATGTTTCCAAATTGTTACAGCAACAAAGAAATAAAACAAAAAAAGACATGCTGACTGGAAACATAAAATAGCAGCTAAAAAACATGAATGTGAGAGCGTAATTTTTCATGAAACATTAGTCATGCGGGTCAGAAATGCCAGCATCTGTTTGCGTGCCTGTTGGCACATGTTTGAGTGTGTGTGTATAATTACATGTGTCTGATCATGTCCAGTCCCTCCTGTTTGCCAGATGGCTCTCTTTGTGTTTACCTTCCCCTGATACTTATTTGCATTGCCAGAGACTGTGATATTGTTCTTACCGTGAGAGCCAGTTTTGTCAATAAAATTGCTGAGGTTGAACAAGGAGGTCCTGGAGGCCAAGTACTGAATGAACCTCTGAGAAAGAACCCACAATAAACAGTCATTAAATCAATGAAGGGCAGTGGAGGAGAGGCATTAAGTTACAGCTGGAAACTTTGACAAAAAACACTTTAATGCCTGTAATCTGACTTTTCTTGCTGTAGTTTTTCTATGAAATAGCAGCTTTTACAGATCTAATACCAGGGATTACTGCACACACACTTAAACCCACAGGACTCATTTAATGTTCTCGAGGCATTGTGGTGAAAGCTTTTATTTATTTGTGGATCTTCCCTCAACAACACACTCAACCTCACAGCACTCAAAAGAAAATAAAATTAACCAGCAACCTTTTAACTCAAACCTTAATATGTATCATATATCATTGAATAAAACCGGCTTCATGTCTGAATTGGATTGCACCAGATGTAACTGCTCCACCTGGGCTTCAATCACTAACCTCGTTGCCGTGGACACACATGTGATGGGTGGTGACGAGGGCCTTGAAGACGACCACCCAGCTGGCGTTGGTGGCTCGCTCAAACAGTGTGTCAGCCATCTGAGGGATGTTCACATTGGTGGTATTGGTGGCTGACACCAGGTCTGCAACAAAGCCACAGAGAAACACCGTCACTCACAGACCTCTGCATCCGTCTGGTGAAACTGGCAGTGCTGATGACATGAAGTAGTTTTCCAGAGGGGGACATTTCATACAAGATGGTAGGTAAGAGGAGAGTCACGGTTAGACAAACGCCCACATAATTTGAACTGCTCTGATTAAACTTTGATTAAGAGAGCAGGCGGTGTTCACTGCAGAGCTGCTCTAGACACCCATGAGAATATTAAGTCAGGAGAAGGACCTGATGCACATACCAAGTGATGTTGATGAACTCTGTGGGTGATTAGTTCATTTTTGACAGGCTGATGACCCACTGGAAGCCCCCTATTGATGAACACCAGTTCTTTAAGTGACATGGTTAGTCTTGCTCATCTACTAGATGGGAGAAATGATCCATGAACAAGTATTTAAGCTCGTTTTTTTTTTAAATACCTCCTGACACCAACTATTTTTCTCCTGCAGCTTATGATAAAAAGAAAATTATATAGATACATAGAAACTGCCAAGAAGTAAGACTGAAAGAAAAAAGCATAAGTACAAATCTATCTGCTACTTCAGCTACACAGACAGTGCCACGGATTAATCAATACACAGCACAGTTTCTGCTATTTCAGAGCCATGCTCAGGGCCACAGATTCTAACTTGCACAAACCTCAGTCAGACATATTCAGCCAAACAGACCCTCTGCCCCCGCACTCTGTCTGCAACTAGGGAGATGGGGGTAACGCAAGGATGTGTTTGCCTACTAGGTGCACGAGCATGCACAATATGAAGACACGCACGCACGCTGACAGTGCAGAAAAGACAAAATAATGCTTTGTCAGCCCTCAGCCCTGGTTGCCAGTTCAGGCACTAAGATAGACAGAGAGGTCTGGAACAGTTGGAGGCCAGAGCGTTGCATCAGCACAGGGTGGAATATTAAGCGTGCAGAAGCAGTAGAAAGTGTTTTCAAGTCATTTGTGTGCTTTGACTTAAATAATAATACAAACAAATGTGTGTAGTTAATCTCATTTTTTGGCAAGCCATTGCTACTTACTTCACTACTTAATTTAGACAAATACGTTTTTGATGCATAACATATTTTATTAGTGCTGAACCTTTTTATTTGGGCTTTTTTTGTAGTCAAATGTCTGGAAACCATGAAAACTTCAGTCAAAAATCCAAAGATATTGAATTTACTATCAGAGTAATCATAATCAGGTCTATTCCCATGTAGGTTTTCACGTAAAGGAAATTTGCCTTAATTTTATGATGCATAACATGAAACTAGTACAAATAATTAATACAAAGTCATGAAACAAATTAATAATTGACAAATTGCCTTAGCTCTAAACTACAGCAGAAACTGCATGCAAACTGCACAATGCAACATGAAAACATTATCTGTTAATCATAACACATTTCAAAGAAATAAAACACACATCATACATTGTGCATTATGCATTTAGCATGCTGTTAACAAACTAACAATTTTTCAATACACAATAAACATATCAAGTATTTCTTTATACTTTGACTGATGTGAGTTTCTATTTAGATATTAGGCTCATCGGTTCGGGGGGGGGGTGGGCTGCAGACAGATGGCCACAGAAACATCCAAAGGTAAAAAGGGCAAAATATCTTGGTCAGGCAGAGGAAATAACATTTTCTAAAAGGACAGATGATCATTTTTACATGGTGTAGAATAAGAATAGAATTTCTTGTAAGTTCTTGTGATAAAAAAAACTGCATATACTGAAAATGACATTTTTAGCGTTGCCATCTGACATTGACAGCTGAGCAACAAGGGCAGGATTGAGTGTATCAGTACAGAAAGCTGGAGAAGAATGCAGCAGCTACTGGCAGACATCTTTGATAATGGAAGGAGAGCAAGGCCATTATATTGAACAGTCTTTGCCTTGAGAAGGTAGACACCTGAACTGACAACCAGACCAAAAATACAGCAAGGTAATGAGCAAGAGAGAGTCTGTTGAGAGGCACTAACACGGACATGCATGTGTACGAAATAAAGAGACATAAGAGTTGAAGCGATGGGGCTGATCAAGGTCATAGAAGGGTGGCGGCCTGGACAGAGAGGTAGGGGGTTAGGGTGGTAAGGGGGGCTGTAAACAGATTATTACTAATCACTGGTCCTGGTCTTTCTGTGGTGGCGGTCTTGCTGCCCATCCCCCATTAAGCACACATGCAAACACACCTGTTTTGTGACCACCTGTTTCACACCACCAGCAACACATCTCTGTCATCGGCTTTTTGTCACTAATGCTGTTGCTGTCTGCCGGGTTTGTTTAATAATCCTTCCAGGACAAAATGTTATAAAGAATATCATCATTTTATATGATCAAAAATGAAAATAAGAAGCAAATGAATTTAAAATCTGCTGAATTAGTTTGAGTTAAAAGAATGATGATAAATCTTCATCTGATCTTTGTGTGGGTAACTAATCATGCTACCATCAATCTTTAGGCTACAGCTTGACCTTATTTTAACAACATCTGCATCTGTAATGATGTCAAATGTGAAAGGCTGGTGGTTCGATCCCCGACTCCTCCAGTCTGCATGTTAAAGTGTCCTAATGTATGTGCATGCTTTTCTGATGAGCAGGCTAAGCCCATAGAAGTCTTCACCTTTAATGTATGAGTGTGTGTGTGTGAATACATGAATACCAGCTTGATTGTGAAAGTGCTCTGAGTGGTCAAAGGACCAGAGAAGCTCTTTATATGGTAAATGCAGTCCGCTTACCATTTGATGTCTTTATGTTGAAAGCTGCAGTGACATCAGTCATTTTTCACACTTTATCTCATGTTTGTGTTTAGATTTTGATATTTAAAATCACACCTCTACCACACACTACTGTTTTTATTTCATTATTTCCCTTTTTTATTTTCTTTTTTTCTGCTCTGTGAAATGGCTAAAGACTTCACTACCCTGCAGCCTTTTTGAATCACACATACACATACATGGACATGATGCACAATGGCTGAAATGTGATTATATAACATTATCATGTCACTGGCACAGCTACAAGTTCATATTCATACCGGCAGAACACAGCGCCATACACAGCCTTTTTCAGATAATCAGCTCATAATAACCAATAATAATCGTGTGAGAACATACTGTATGTTGTTATCGTTGCCGTGTAATGGTGTTGCCACATGGGTAATATCATAGCATATAATCCATGCTTTCTGTTGTAGTGTCATTGCCTGAAACAAACACAAGCTGACATACAAGTGTGTGTCTCTAATGAGGATTGGCTGAGTTAAATAAAGACTCTTACGGTAATCCACAGCGCGCAGGAGAGTTAATAATAAAGAACTGTGAGGCCTCATGCTGTGCCAGTGTATGTTTGTGTGTAACAGTGTCCATCCAAGTGTTTGCTCTAGTCTTTTTTAGAGACTGTCTGCCGTAATCGTTTTCATAGTTACACAACAAGCTACTCTAGTGGCAGCTTGAATATTCCAGATAAATTATAGAAATCAAACACTGACTTCATGTCCATCAGCAGATTCTTCTCTAACTCTTGTCCTGACAGTCCTTCTCAGGTGGTTTCACAGCAATTTACATCTTAGCTTCATGCAAAAACTCATTTACTACTTCCTATATAGTAAACAATTAATACTTTACAGCAAGGAGTAATTGAAATTTCAAACACTTAAAGTGGTGCAGAATTATAAAGCTGTTAATCTTTTTATGTGTAAAATATGACATAGATTACATCATGGGACTGTTAGCACAATGCTAACCCTAGAAATTTAAACATTCAAATTAAATTGCAGAGAGTAAATTTAGTAAACTAAATAGTTATTATGAGAGATACTAGATGGTGCCCTTAAGTGACCTAAATAACTCACACACATCCTCAGTGTTTCTCATCTGACACCCAGTGTAAAGCACCCACAGGTGTTTAAACTTCACCCCACAACTTAGCTGAATTGAAATAGACTTTTGTATGAGTGGCAAAAAAAACAATAGAAAAACAAACAAACAACAACAACAACAACAACAACAAAATAATATTAATCATATTAATAATTACAAAGCAATTATTTGACATTTGGGGTAGCTGCTTGTTTGCAGACTGATAGACAAGAAGATCAGTGCCATTGCTTTACCTTTATGCTAATCATAAGGCCCTGAGGCTGAATATGCACTAAATGTATACACTAAATACATAAATAGCTTAGCTTAGCATAACTATGGAAGCACAGATGGGGGACAACTTAGACTTGAGGAGCTTATGTTCAACCTGTTTTTAAAAATTATGTTTTGAGAGGATAAAAAAGAGATTGAATATGCAAGTAAAAGATCCTCAGAGGTGCTGGTAGGTGTGGCAGGTGAATTTTCTTTCATTCAAACAGACCAAGGCTAGCTGTTTCCACTCATTTCTTGTCCTTATGCTAGGTGAGGCTAACCAGCAGCTGTTTGTTTGTTTGTTTGTCTGCATCATATTCATAACAAAGATGTGAGGGTGGCAAAAAACAAACTAAAATAAATGAATCATTTCTTGGCAAAGAGAAAGAGATAGCGATTTCCTTGAATTGAAGTTGAATTATTCCATTCAGGGCAACAGCCCTAGCAGTTTAAGCTTCATTTGTTTGGTTGTTATCAGTTTCTTGCTGAGGTCAGTACTTTGTCTCCACTCTTTGAAATATCTCTTTCTACACCCAGACTGTTTTTCAGCATGACCTCAGATAAATTCAAACATTTCGCCTTTGGTATTTAAATAACCTTGCATTGACCACTCTACTAATGTGTGACACATGCCCTTCTGTGTTTGTTTCACATCATGTACTGTGTCTCTGTACTGTAAATAACCAACTTTAACATATGAAATGACCTGCAATGTTTTATAGCCAAAAGCAAGCAATAACCGACCTCTAACACCTCTGGCACACCTGTATTCAAATCGACAACTGCTCCTGCTTCACGTAGTTCATCTCTCAAGCTATATTTTGCCATGTACAATCAGAAGAAACTGATGCTGCTTATTAGAATAAATGTTATGTCAATTACCTGCTTTGAAACACCATCTCAAATACATAAACACTCACCATTAGGTCCTCTGGTTCTATATAAAGAAACATACAATCATTATGATTGTCCCTGCACACAAGACATGACAGCCCTGTCATTTGTCCTCTTCCTTCTCACGTTCTCACTCTTTCCTTATGGTGCCATCCCCTGACACCCTCAATCTGTTGCCATGGTAACTGCACTGCACCACCACCACAACGACATCCCAAACACATGTCCAACCCAAAGGTCACAGAGTGTCACTGTGCCAAAGGAATAAACATGATCTATTGGCTATCTATCTATCTATCTATCTATCTATCTATCTATCTATCTATCTATCTATCTATCTATCTATCTACTGCTTTCTGTACCAGTCATGGGGGTCTAAGAGGAAATGTTTTTCGTTTTTTTTTGAGGTTAGGAATTTCCTCCAGCCAAGATACAAACACAAGAGAAGCACATGGCCTACATACAAGTTTGTTGAAATGCCCTAGAAAAGGATACAGCATAACCTAATAGACTAAAAACCTCACAAAGGAAAAGTCCATATGTGTATACACTATTTTTTGCTGGAGCATCTCATAAATTCAGTGCATAAGTATATTTCCACGTGTCTGGAGTGTTTGTGGTATTGACAGGTTAACTGAAGCAGTCCCCTACAGTTGGAAAAGGGGCTATGACTTGCATTGGTGTGCTTAACAGCTGCAAGAGAGTCTGTACAGTTGAAAGATAAAGACATGATTAAAAACAAACACACTGACACAGCAGAGAATAAAGAAACAATTGTCCCTGGAGCATTTTAGCATTAGCATTGTCACCTTTGGCTGTGTAAATAATGCAAGGCAGTCTTTGGCTGATTAATAAATTATTCAGCAGGGGAGCAGATCACAAGAAATAAGGTCCTAGCCAAAGACACAGGACCAAACCTGCCCAGCGACCACACACAGACACAGGCCGAGACAGACAGACAGACAGACAGATAGACAGACAGACAGGTATAAAATGAAAGACATGAATACCCAGTTAGACCCCATGTCATCTGTATGCAGTGCCACGCTACTGGTTTGGTCTGACTCAGTATTTGTGGTAGATTACAGTGATTAATTGTGATTTATCATCAGGTCGCTTCTGCTGTCATCTGTAGATGTGTTAATAAAGCTGTGAGGTTTGTTAATTTTATTCATCTGTGACTTTCAGGCCCTGTGCTCAACTCACCAATAGACAATATGAAACCAAACCAGGTATCTTTTGCATGTTCTTCAGCAGAATCCTGATTCTGATTCTGAGCCTGTGATTTCCATTTTGACTTAGTAAGCTATGTGAGAACATATTACACATACTTCCTTCAGAGCTTTCAGGAGTTTGTTACAATAAAGCTTTGAAGTTTGAAGTCGTAGTTGAAGCTCTAAGTTAAGGAAAGTGGCTCTTGCAGGAGCAGAGAGAAGGGAAATATAATGGTCTTGCTCTGGTAGTGACTTGTCAGTCTACCTTAAAATATGACACCCCCTTGTCTTTCTCTTTCTCTTTCTCTTGGTTTCAATCATTTTTATTGCTGACGCAAAGGGTCACTAAAGGGGTCATCACTGTGGCCACATCAATTCATTACGGCACCACACCCATTTGAGCTAAGGGATCTCAGAAATGACTGGTCATGATGATGTGAGAGCTCTTCTGGCAGTGATGGCATGTGTTCTGGGTGGATGTGTTCGGTGTGTGCAGCCTGTTGGCTAAGGCCATGTAAAGCCAGCTCATGCAGTAGAAAAGAGGAGGAAAGACCACACTTACACTCCAGGTGCTTTTTCTTGGGCGCCATCACTTCGTGAGTGGTGGCTTTGCAGACAGCACGGGCCATATCTGATCCCGTTAGCTGGTATTGCGCAGCGGCAATACGATCCGTGAGCGTTTGCCCCGACATTTTCTCTCCGTTGAATCAACCACTTCAGGAATGTATTTCACCACTAGACGATGGAAATATATGTGAAATTAACCCAGTGGTTCAGTAGGCAGCGTTTTCCTCCTCAGCGCTGGATAGGCCTGTGACCTTCTGTGTGGGCGGGGAAAAAAAGCACACAAAATAAGCTCAAAACACCAGATAAATGTTATTTTCGCATCAAATCGTGCGGTCACGTTGACAATATGCGCGGTGACATGAGTAGACTTACGCAAGGTTGTGAATTCCCCTCGGCTCGTCCCGTTATAGTCCTCCGACCGTTCAGTTCAGCACCTTGGACAGCTAATGCCACTCGGTTATGTAACACTCAGATGGCAATGAAAGCTATTTTCTCACCCGCAGCAATTATTTTAAAAAATGGTCAATGAAGTAATTTTCCAAAAATACTCTTTGATAATGACGGAATGTAAAATTAATACTCCATAGGTCGGTTAATTATCCGGTTTGGAGGGGGCATCGGGTTTGACTGTCTTTGCTCCCTCGTCAGAGCACTAAAAAAAAGCTTTCAAAATAAAAGAGGCGCCCGCAATATCCTCTTCGCTTGTCAGATTGCGGTGTTTCTTTTCCTCTCCGATCTGTCCGTTTTGCTCGGCAGTGTCGCTTCAGATGCTGTGGTCCTCCCTCAGATCGAGAGAAAATGCGCACCGCTCCTTGGTGGTGTAGCCAACACTGCGCAGCGCAAGGTGCTCAATAAGAGGAAAAGGCAGAAGGGAATTTCCTTTTCTCCTTCCCCCTTTCGTTTGTTTATTTATTTAGCCTATCTATCTATACGTCCATCTAAACTCTCCTCCCCCTGCGGGTGCTTGGATGGGGTTGGATGACACACGTCGCATCCCACGTCTCTTAAAGGGGAGTCGACATGGGGGTCACTGTGCAGATAGTAATAAGCGATCAGTATGCGCCAAAGGGTTAATATACAAGCGTGATCGTGGCTTGTGTGCTGCTGCATGTAGGCTATGCATCACACAAGTCTGCACGCACAGCATGCAGAGTGACAGATGAGAGAGGTGAATATTCTGTGCTAGATATAGCACACCAGTATATTGCCACCACATGTTTTAGATTTATGGCTATGGCGATAAGCTGAAGCCTAGCCTAAAATATTCGGTTAGTCTAAACTTTGGCCCAAAATACCGTTGATACACTAACAAAAAGCAGTTCAGTCTCCATATTTGCGAAATATATAGACCTAAAATATTGTTTTCCTGCTTTTTTGCATTACATGGGTTCAGTCTTTAAAGCTCTAAAAACAAAAGTGATTGTTTTTAAGACCACGACATAACACATCATTTTATTATTTTTATTTATTTTATTTTTTTTTTACATATCGTTATGTTGCTTGGTTGTGGTTTTCAGTGCGTATTTGCATTGTAGTAGCCTTCTGGATAATGGGGAAATTCATCTATGGAGAAGCGCACTGTTGACAGGCACGCTAAGCGTACTTGCGTCACATGACCCGGAACTGTAGCCACGTCGTCAAGCGTCAAGTAGTTTCGGAAATCAGGAAACGGAAGTTGGGACAGACTGGCTTCACTGTAGTTCATACTTCTCATTTATACTCCATACTCATGTCACTATTCATCCAGAACACTAAAAAGTAAGTGAATTAAATACAACTAAAGCGCATGCAGATATGACGTCGGTTGTAGAGGTTTCTTGAATGTCTAACGTCCGCCCCAAAGTACCAGTTTATGCTGTGCTACTTGCTCAGTGTATTTTCAGCTAACGTCAGTTAATGCAGGTACCTTTTAGTAAGTTGGTCTGAAATTCTGTGAATATTCTTAAGTTTACCTGCTCAGCAGATGATGGTCACTGCATCACACAACCTTGAGGTGAAAAGGGGAGTCAAAAAAGTTAAAATGTTCCTGTTTGTTTCTTTAAATAAGATGCATGTTATAGTTTGTAGTCTGAGTGGAAATTTTAGATTAATTGTTGGTGAATGATTTTTTTATGGCATTAGAGGTAAATCTTCCCCGTCACAACCCTATCTATTTGACCCCATAATGTTGGTGGAAAATTGACTCTCCCTTTCATTTTAGGTAAAATACTGTAAAAACCTTTACAACTCTATAATCACACCATAACCATAATAATAATCCTCCCTTTAACTTTCCTTTGTCTTTCTCTTTATATCTGCAATCCTGTAGGATGTCAATGAGATGTAACTAATTGCCCCCTTGGGGAAATGTAGTCTATCTTAAATTCTACTGTTAAATCTCATATATTTCATTAGATGAACACTGTATGATGAATCTAAATCCAAAATGATCTTCCTATATATATCATGTGTGTATAGATTGAGCAAATATTTGTGGATTTTAGCCCTAAGCTCAGAAATGTTGACTCTTGGGTGCCACCTCATCACCGGCTTCTTGTCAGGTCTATACCGTAAATGATCAGGTCCCATCAGAAATTTGATAAATTCCACTTGATATCACTGAGCTTCAGCTTACAGAATAATCTGTCTGTTGGTTTGCCAAAGTTGTCTCCAACTGGAGCTCAGGGGTTCCCAAAGAAAGAAAATAAAAATCTCTTGCACATTTTTTCCTTTTATGTCATATTTGTCAAACAGCGGGAAAATTGGATCAAATCCATTGCCTGGTCAGACATGCTTTAAGCCTGACAGTTTCATGTCTCTCATATACTTAATTTTGTCTCAAAAGAAGTAGTTAAAATGTCTTTTTTTCAGTGTTCTTGAAACCACAGGAAAGAATTTAAACTGTTGAATGATATTACATTTTAATATATTATACTGTAGCCTGTATGTGCATAAAATACAAGATATGTGTAATGAAAGAAAATGTTTGTCCTGCAGTATATGCTCAGCCTTTTTCCAAGTCTTTTAATTATCAAGCACCAGCACTTCAACTAAACCTTATACCAAACATATTGGTATATTAATATAGGATAATATTCATCCAGTAATTTATTTTTTCATTCATTCATTCAATCATAGCAGGGCTGCACAATTAATTGAAAATAAACGCGATCACGACTGTGGTCTCCTGAAATTAAATGAGCAAGATTGGCTGCAATAATAGTGTTTAAATAAAATAGGCGCTCTGCTCTAGAAAAAACTCAGCTGCATATCAATTCAGGCACAAATCATAGTTGTCTGTGATCAGTTGTTGTTAACGTATTATCAACGCGTTTTTCTCAATATGTTAAGAGGTTATGAATTAAAGCATTACCAACGCAGAAGTAACGTGTTATTAACGCGGTGTTCGAGTGGTGGTGAAGTGTTGACATTTTTCTGCGTCACGTGACGTCGTGACGAACTTTGGCCACGTCGTCTAAACTAAAGATTGAGCAACTTGGGACACACATATGTACATGTCATCGAGGAAACAAACAGTAAGTGAGTAAAATACAACATAAAGCGCTTACAGTTACAACTTCGGTTTTAGAGGTTTCTGTAATGGTCAGCCCGAAAAGCCTAAGTTTGTATCGTGAGTAGTTAGTGCTTGGTTCATGTTAAGCTAATGAATGCTATCGAGTTGTTTGACACGCCGAAGGACAGAAGTTGACTGATGGCTCGACCACGGATGTGTGAGGGAGAACCGGCTCGACACGGGGCTTACGGCACGTGAGCAACGACAACCTCACGAGTTAAGAGTTTTCATAGTATCTGGGTCCACGAGCCAGGCGACGGAGCTGCTCTGATACGTGTGTGTTCGTGTGTGTGTATGTGTGTGTGAGATTGTGTGTGAGTGAGTGTGAGAGGGAGAGAGAGAGACGTGAAAGACAGTGGTTAGCTTAGGAGCACGCCACAATTCCCACAACGGTCACATCTAAAATACTTAGACCAATATTCGTGTAAATAAGTTATCGATTTTTTTTAAATTTAAATTTTACATATCCGACATGTTTAATGCATAGGTATGTGTACATGATGTACATGTGTATGTGCTGTGTATCTTATGGCATATTTTGGCAGTAATGGTTGATTACCATTCGTGCCAATAAAGCTAATTTGAAATTGAATTTGAATTTGAGAGAGACTGAGAGAGTGCGTGTCTGTATCATTGGTGTGTATACAGACAAACATGCCCTCCGCCCACTGCAAAACTCAAGGCATGATGGTGATAGTAGTCAAAAAGTCAAATAGATATACCATCATAAACAGCATATATATCAAAAATAATAATTGTAGTCTTGTATAAAAACATTGGGTCAATTTAGTTATTGATTTATATGTATACATATTTGAGGCCCTGACACTCTCAGCAAGATCTTTGATAAAGGTATTGAACTGTGATTCTTGAGATCACCTGTAAAGCATTTTAATCGGCTAAACAGGCAACGTGAGGCAATGAAACTGTCGTCTGTGGTGTTAGCTTCCTGGTCCATGTTGATGGCCTCCTTCTCAATAATAAACTTGATTGAAATTGAGAGATTGATTGATTTTCCAGAATATTATCTGTATAAAATACTTGAAATTCACTTATCCTCAACCAGCTGCAACATTTTACTTCGATGCATTACTAGTACACTTGGTTGGTAATGCTCATGTATTTTTAATTAAGTAAAACTCAAACACCTTCTGATCTGTTTGTTATGTCTTTTTAATGCATTTCAGCTATGACACTCTTTCAAAAAGTATCAGAACAGTCCAGTCGCTACCCTAAGCCTGCAGGGTTGGTTTTGCAGTATGGCACAGCTGGATTCAGGACTGTCGCCACAGTTCTGCCCCATGTCATGTTCAGGTTGGGACTGCTGGCCACACTCCGCTCTAAAAAGAAGGAAGCCACCATTGGAGTGATGGTTACAGCATCACACAACCCTGAGGTGAGAAATGTCAACATGTCCAAGTGTCTTTCTAGGGTCTTTATTCTAGTTTGCATTCTGTGTGGATATTTTACATTTTTGTTTTTATCTTGGCATTTAATGTTTATCTTTCCTATCACAACCTTGTTTATTTGACCCCATCATTTCATTGGATAACTGACTGCCCATTTCATTTTATGTGACCCTGCTGCATGAACTGTAAACACATCAAAGTCATTATCCTCCTCTCTCTCTACATCTCAAATCGGTAGGAGGACAATGGGGCAAAGCTGATTGACCCCATGGGGGAGATGTTGACACCGACATGGGAGGGCTATGCTACCAAACTGGTCAATGGTGAAGATTTGCTTACTAGCCTGAAGGAAATTATTGAGAAGGAGGCCATCAACATGGACCAGGAAGCTAATGTGTTTGTTGGCAAAGACACCAGGTATGTGATATTAAATTATATCTTGTTAATGTTTCATAGATACACCCACAGCAATGCAGGTGAAAGTACAGGCAAATAAACTGGCTACACTTTTTCCAGACCTTAAATGCCTCTTTGTGTTGTTAGTAATGACAGGAACTCCAAAACATTATAACAAAAGACAAACACATGCATGTGCCCACTCACTATAGAAGCAGCAGTGGCAGCCTCTCGCAGGCAGTATTGGATGGAGTCTCTGCACTTGGAGGTAACGGAAAAGGTAAATTAAACTTGAATACCGTCCCAGCAAATTATCCATTTATTTATTCATTTTTGCTCTGAACATTTTAATAAGTTCTGTCCTTTTTTCTTCTTATCTTTTCTTCTTATTAGACTATGGTTTGGTGACCACACCACAGCTCCACTACCTGGTTTGTTGTCAGAACACACAGGGCAAATATGGAGAAGCCACAGTGGAAGGATACTACAAGAAACTCAGCCAAGCTTTCATTCAGCTCACAGAGAATGTAAAGTGACGGGGCATGTCATGTGGTCTTGTGACTTAATTCAAGCCCTCTACATTTTGGGTGTGTGTGTTTGCTCTTTATCCACCCTTACAGGATTCTCTCCTTTTTCTCTCCCTCCATCTCTTTCTCTCTGATAGGCCTCCAATTGTACAGACGACCAGAAGCACCTCTCAGTGGATGGGGCTAATGGTATTGGGGCTCTGAAGTTGCGTGAGATGGAGAGTTACTTGAAGAAGGAGTTGCATATAACACTATTCAACGATGGCAGTAAAGGAAAGCTCAACCACCAGTGTGGGGCTGACTTTGTCAAAGTGAAGCAAAATCCTCCATCAGGTGTGACTTTAGTTCTGCATGGTAGTTCAGTACTTTATTTGCTTTTAAGAGCTAAGAAAAGGTGCAGATGGGAATTATCTGTCTCTCAAGGAACATGCTATTTATCTACTTGGAGAAGAATAGTTTTAAAATGGAATGTCAGCAAAACAGTAGATATGATGGATCTATGCATCTGACTTATAATCTGAACATTTTGTGGAAGCTTGCGTCTAGCATTTTTAGAAATCTGCATGTGGTGCATTTTTTTTGTCCTCATATATGTAGAAAAAAGTGCCAAATTGTGTATATGACCAAGAAAAAGTATAAACATCAGGAGGAGGGATGCTGTTTTAATCCACCGTATCCTCCACTGCCTCCTCTGCTCTCTGTGAAGGCATCGAGACTAACCGAGGGGAACGTTGCTGCTCCTTTGATGGTGATGGTGACCGAATAATTTACTTCTACACTGACTCTGAAGGACGCTTTCACCTGCTGGATGGAGACAAAATCGCCATCCTCATTAGCATTTTCCTCAAAGAGCTTCTCACTCAGGTATAATCTCAAATACAAATGTGGAAACAAAAAATATGTACGTGCACTCAGACTTGTAGTGAACAGTTTCTGTTTGTGTTCATGTAGGCTGGTCTAGACTTGAAGATAGCAGTGGTGCAAACCGCTTATGCTAACGGAAGCTCAACACACTTTCTGGAAAACAATATGAAGGTGAGAAAACAAAAATGTATTTCTAGTTTTCCTTTTTTAAAAATATCATAAACTTGGTGCTCACATTTCCATGTGAATTAGGTAACAGTGAAGTGTACTAAAACTGGAGTGAAGCACCTTCATCATGCAGCACAGGAGTTTGATATCGGTGTGTACTTCGAGGCCAATGGTCACGGAACTGTGAGTGGATCACACACACACTTCAACAGGGCACACAAAGCACAAATTGTGATTGGTGTCCTCAATACATTAGTGAGACAAGTTCTGAAATTCTACATCAATATGTGCTTGTGTCGTGGTCAGGTGTTGTTCAGTAAGGTGGCTGAAGAAAAGATCAAGGAGCTACCGGAGAACCCCAGCACCGATGAGAAGAGGAAGAGGGCGGCTGTCCTGCTGCAGAACACTATGAATGTCATCAACCAGGTGGACACACACACTAACACATTAACACACAGTGAAGCATTTAGGCATAGCAGCACAGTTACGAGGTGACTGACAGTTCTGATGTGTTCCTCTGTGGCCTTCTCTTTAAAGACTGTAGGTGATGCCATTTCTGACATGCTGCTGATTGAAGCCATATTGGCCATCAAGGGTATGACAATCCAGCAGTGGGACGCCACCTACAGGGACCTGCCAAACAGGCAACTCACAGTCAAGGTACTCATCAATCTCTAAATTATAATGTACGATATTTATAACAGCTGTTCATGAAGGGAAAGAGTTTGTTATTGCACCTCTCAAATGACAGGCTTTTAAAGTCTTTGAATTAAGGGTGTTAAGTGTTAAGTTTTAGGTGAAGGAGAAATTGACAGTGACACATTGAATCCTTGTCACCAAGATCTTTTATTGTCAAGAAAAGGTACTTCAGTTTGAGTTGACCTCAGTAACTCCAAACCCAGAAGGGTTCTGTTTCCTGCTCAGCTTGTGTTACTTTAAACTGACCTCTTTTGTTCTCTGTGCACCAACATTTCTTTCATCAGTGCCACTTCCACGTTGTGCATAAGAAGTTAAACAAAGCTGATCTTGTGCTTTCTGCAGGTGAAGGACCGCAAGGTGATAGAGACAACGGATGCAGAAAGACGGGTGGTGAGCCCAGAGGGACTGCAGGAGGCCATTGACGTTTTAGTGAAGAAGCACACACAGGGCCGCTCCTTTGTGAGACCCTCTGGCACCGAGGACATAGTGAGAGTTTATGCCGAAGCAGACACACAGGTAAGAGCTTCTGTTGATCCTTGTTTGCGACACTTTTCTGTCCTCATGTAGGACACCTGACTGTCCTTTTCTCTTTATTTTCTAAAAGACATTGGTTTTGTGTTTTAGGAGAGTGCCGATGCCCTGGCACATGAAGTCAGCCTTGCAGTTAATCATCTCGCTGGGGGAGTGGCCAGCTGAACCCCAAAATATTGCACTACAGACACAGATCATACTGAACACACAAATCACTGGGCTTTGACAACAGTATCACTTCTTTTTGAATGAGGTCGCATTTGCAAACATAAGTTTCTGAGGTTATAATCATTTTGGTGTGGTGCCAAATTATTTTTTAACCATTTACTGTCACTCGGTTCTTAAACCAACATTATTCCTCTATTTCTAACTATATCAACAGCTTAAAATCATTTTGATTGAAGGCTGACTTGTAATAACATGAGCGGTATCTTTATGGAGATTGCTGGTGGGGTGCAGGGCAGAACTGACAACAGAACTGCAGCCAGTGAGCTCAACAACGCAAACAGGCTCAGTGACGGAGGAGGATGTTGACGGAGGAGACAGGAGGAGGGACTGCCTAAGCAAGAGATTGGACAGGAGCAATATGTGACCCTGCAGGCTCAGAGGCAAAGGTAAAGAAGAGGACGTTGACGATAAAGGAAAAAAGAGAGTGACCAGGCAAGAAGACCGAGGCACACTTGTTGCCGTTGGACTAACAAGTAATATTAGGTAGCTAGCTTGCTAGGCTACGTGTCTTGTCACAAATCAAATCAGTCTGTTTTGAGTTGTAGTCAGTGAATGTTACATCCAGGTGTTAGGAGCATATTGTCACCGGCTCAGGTTATGTTAGCTTAGCATGCTGTCGTTCTGAGTTTGTGCGCTCAAGCAAAATTTGGTCGCTACTTCACTAAAGATGTTTTCAGGACATAGCAGCAAAAAAACATTATAGCTGACAATATTGTTACAAAAACCTGGATTCACTTCAGATGTCGAGCACACAGAAACTTAGAAGGGGAAAATCACAAAAGATACCAATTTCTACATAATGTTGGTTTAAAGCTAGTTTTCTGTTTCTTTTTATTTGTGGTAATGTGAAGATAAGAGACACACTTTTGGAGATTTTGTGTTACCTTGAGTAAAGCTACTTGATTTGTATTTGTATTTTAAACAGGCTGCCATGTTCTGTTAAATTATGGGTTTATATGAACTTTTCTACTTAGTATTTACATTTTTTACCTTATGCTTCACTGTAAGAGTGTGCCAGAATTAAAACATGAATTTTTTTTACACAAAAGATGGTTTAATGAGGACGGAAGACACTTTTGATCATCTTGTTACTACCTAATCTTTTGAAAGATTACTTTATTGAATTTTTTTGCTCTTTTAAACCGGTGAAATTATAGGTTTACATGCAGGGAGCTTTTGCCTCATGACTCGCCGTAAGTATCAGTTGCATTGATTTTAATAAATGATGGGAAAAGAGAAAGTGTTTTTGTAGGTGTGTGTTTTTTAACTGTGCCTGGTCCACGATGATGACTCTTTAGATTTTAATGAAAACACATCTATGATTGCTTACTGTTTATTCAGGAGGGTTGAAGAAGCAGAAAGGCAGAGGAAGTTAGGAGCTGGCAGAGTAAAGTGAGGGGTTCGGTGTGTATCTCTCTCTATGCTAAGTCTCCATGGAGGACAAACACAGTCCTTGAAATGGGCAAAAGCTGTTCAAGTACAGTCATTTTACACTGTTTTCTCTCAAATTAAATAGTGGATCCTAGGATTTTCAAAGCACAGAAAGCACTTGAATAACATGACATGACACACAGGTGTAAAGCAAATGGTCAAGAAGAGACACCTAGTGTTTGGGGAGATAAATGTCTATTCCTCTTCTGTATCAGCTGCTCCAGAAATGATGATGGTGCACTCCTGTGTGTCGCTTTCATAAGTGTCTTCATCTGTCTTGACTGTTCTGGGGGGAAAAAAAGGAAACAGTTGGAGAAATAAGTTTAAAAATTTATTAAATGTATAAGTTGACTATCAATAAGAGATTTGGATCTGTCACCCTCTACCTGATGAGGACAGTCTTCCTCTCTGACATCTCTGTTGCCTGCTCATTTAAGTTGTCCTTTCGTGCTCTGCCAGCACCTTGAGCTCGCACAACCCCGCTGCTTGTTGAGTCACTGTGAGCCCCATCTAGCTTCAGAGCTGAGCTATCAGAAACCAAGGTTGAGGCTTCATGCACGCTGACACTGGAAGTGAGATGCAGGCCTCTGGTCAGGGACGGGTTTTGGACCATGGTGCTCAGACGGCTGTCCTCTCCCTCGATCAGCTTCCTGAGAAAGAAGAAAAAAGAGAAGAAGTGAGTTTCCTTTATAGTCCAAAACAGTCCAGTTTATACACCTTAGATATGTCATGATGATCTGCTTTAAACCCAAGGTTATGTGTTGTTCACCTGTAGGTGGTGATCTCAATCTCCATAGCCATCTTAACATTGAGCAGATCCTGGTATTCCCGCATCAGCAGAGCGATCTTCTCTTTGGTTACGTTCAGATCCAGTTTGATTGCCTTTATGCGCTCCTGTTGCAGTAGAATACAACAGAATCATTTTCTTTTAAGGAGTTTCAGCTCAGAGAATGACTAGAAAAAGTTACATACATCTTACTGTGTGAGCAACTTGAGTGAATAAATAAATAAATACAATGGCAGATTATGTCACTTACCTCTAAGTCCTCCTCCTCCTTCTTGTGTTTTTCCACTGCATCACGAACCTGAGCCTCCAAATGTTTGTTCCTCGTCTTCAGTGCCTGCAAGTCTCGTTCTTTGCTGAGAATCTATACTCACACATACACACAGACACAGCTGAAAAGTGGAAACAGCATTCACAAACAAACAAGGGAAGTCATACTTACATTCTTTTTATAGCCTGAGATTTCCTCTCTCACGCTTCGAACGCTTCGTACATGCTCGCTGGAGGCGTTACTCAGGTCCTGAAACTTTGACCCGTACCAAGTGTCCATGTCCTGGAGAAGAATAAACACTAACATTGATGCAATTCAATCAAGACTAATTATGTGTGTTGTTAACAGTAAGTTGCTATTATCAGTGAGCGGCTCCAATGTTGCACCGTACTTGTAAGTTTTTGGCAGCAATGCTGTCATACTGAGACTGGATCTGTCTGAGAGCATCAGAGAGGTCTGGGAGGCCGAAAGTAATGTCCACCCTGGAGGTCACTGAATCCATCTGCTGCATCAGCTCCTCAATTTCCTTTCAGTCGATCACAAACAAGAAGAGTTCAATGACCATGCACACAGTACTGAAAAACAGTGTGTATTTCTAATTTAACTTGGAAATTTAAAAGATGATTTTGAAAAAAACAAGCAAACAATATTTGATCTGGTATGTATTTAAGTTATTGCATGTTGTTATGTTGTAAAGGTTGGTCGCAGCTTCCTATGAGCCTTCACACCAAGCTGGTAATTGCCATGTTTACATTCTCCCTCAATCTATCCATCACTGATGTTTTGGTTCGAGTAAACCTGTCATAGCAATAATTACCAGCCCATTAATATATTAATGATAAAATGAAAGGTATGTCAGTCAGCAGACAGTAACTCATATGCACAGTATGCTATAGATGGACAGACAGACATGCATTACCTCACTGTGAACTTTCTGCAGGAAGGCAAGTTCACCCTCCAGATGTTCCAGGTGTTTCTCCAGCACAATCTGTGTTGAGGTTGCTCTGTCCACATCCTGGGACATTGAACCACATGAAGTTTGAATGGTTTTGGTAAAAGAAAAGCCAGTGTTGTTCATAAGCCTCCTTTTAACTTACTGCTTCGAATTTTTACTTAAGTTGTTAAAGTTGTTAAAAAAAAAACTGTTTCTTACTGGACGAAGAGTTTCAATGTGATGTTCTGTCTTTTTCCTTGCAGCCACAGCCTCGTCATATTTGGCCTTCAGCATGTCCAGTTGACCCAACATTGCCTCCTTGGCTGCCAAAGACACATCCTGTACAGACCAGATACCAATAATTAATAATGGGGTAGAAATACAGCAGAAAAGAAGCGCCAATATTTTGTGGTCATGAGATGTGACCTCCCTCACCCTCTGGACTCTCATTTGCTCAGCAACCCTCTTGAGGTCCTTCAGCTGAGACTCATACAGCTGCCTGAGACCTGATGATCTGGCATGGCGACTCTTAAGGCCGTCTATCTCAGCCTCCAACAGCTTGTTTTTTGACTCCAGGGTTCGCACCTGTAAGAGGAAATACAGGAGACAGAAGCCTGCATGATGATGATTTTTAAGGCCAAAGACCCAAAGAGTTCAGGGTTTTAAAGTTAAGAAAAAAGTCAGATTGCAACGTTCAGATGTAAAGAAAGGAGTGGCACATGGTGTGTCTGAATGTTTGTGATCCTCTTGCCTTTTCAATGTATGCAGCCAGGCGATCGTTCAGGGCCACCATCTCCTGCCTCTCACCGGTTCGAGTCATCATAAAGGCTTGATTCTCTGCTGCAGCTGCATCCAGGTCCAGTTTTGGCGTGAGTCCCATGGACGTATCAAAGCACAGCGAGCCCATACTCACACTGCTGTGGATTGGACCAGGAAAGCGTTTCCAACATAGTTTGGATTTTTTTTCCCAAGGTTTATTGATCCTTTAAGGTATTTTACATTCATATATGATAGCTCATACGACAGAAGAGTTATTCATGTGCCTTGCTCAAGAGTGAAGTTTATTTGTCCATGAAAATTCTGATTTAAACCACTAACATTTACACCTATTCATTGCTTACTAGCTCTCACACTAAAAACAATAGTAAAAACTGCATTGGGAGTATAGGAACCTTGGATGAAACATTTTATTCAACATTTGGTATATAATTTTGTTGCACACTTAAATAAATCGAATACAAGTGTAAAATGACTCAGTACAACATTGTGACAGGTGACTGACCTGATCATGCGAGCCTTATTGGACATGACCCTGCGCCCCATCGCCCCTCCACTCCGGGTGAAGCTGACCGACCGGTGGCGGGCCCCGCTGCGGGTGGGAGATGGACTAGACGCCCGGAGCTGGTAGGCAGAGGGGGCTGCAAAGGAGCCCTCGAAATACCGGCGGTATGAAGACATCCTCTCTGGGCTGCGGCTCATGTTGGCGCTCCTGGAACTTCTTCAACTTCAACTGGAGACTCGAAGCTGGTTACTCACACATTTTAATCTATGGTGGGGTCTTTATATCCTCAGCCCTTCCCTGAACACTACAGAAGAATGTTGACCCTTCCCAACCCAACCCAGGGGTGAATGTCCCTGCAAACATCTATCAAGGTTACGTCAATTAACTTTAAAGTAGGCAGTTAAAATATATATATATATATATATATATATATATATATATATATTACAAAATTCTCCGTTGAATTAGGCCAGTTTATTTTTAATACAACCCGTGTACCCACATTTACTGAACTTTTGCACTTTTAAATAATGTTGCCTATGGTGTTTTTTAAAAATATTTACTGTACTTTAGCACATTCATCAATCTGTCAATCAGCACACCCACCCAATCATCCGTTCATCCGTTCATCCCTCCATCCACTTTATCTGTTATTTTCATATTTCTTCAGATGGAAAGACGTCAAGTGTTTCAATAAGAAAACAGCCAGATACTTGTTGAAAAAAAAGCATTTTTATTTTTGAAGTTTTAGAGGCGGAACTGAAAATCCCATTGAGTTATCCGGAAGACTTTTACCGTCACTCCAGTGTCTGTTAAGCGCATTGACTGTATAAACTCACCCCGCTCAGAGTTTCCATGAGATGGTAGAGAAGCTGTAGACGAAAAACCGTTTTTGAACCAGGCTGTAAACATGTTTATTTCTGCTCTAAAGTTGGTCATTTTAACATGGGCTCCAATGGGAATTTG
>JAQMCX010000023.1:10748746-10767088 GCA_029814765.1 Acanthurus leucopareius | reverse complement strand
TAAACAAATGAGTTAGAAAAAAATTCACCCCCCTCAGAGTTTTCATGAGATGGTAGAGAAGCTGTAGACAAAAAAACATTTTCTGAACCAGGCTGTAAATATGTTTATTTCTGCTCTAAAGTTGGTCATTTTAACATGGGCTCTAATGGGAATTTGCTCCCTTTTGGAGCCAGCCTCAAGCGGCCAGTCGAGGAATTGCAAGTTTTTTTACTTCCTGTTTGGCTTCAATGCGGAAGTGGAGAGTGTGCCCCTTGGTTTAGCGTAGTACTTTACCTGTGCTATCCACTTCTTTGTAGGGAAGTGATATCAATTTATTTAGCGTGCATCTCTACCTCATTTGCTGTGATATGGCGGGAAACTTTTGGCAAAGTTCTCATTAGTAAGTTTTTATCAAAAATTTGATGTGTTACGTCTTTATTTTGTATATTACCGTCTTTGTTTTGAGGCCTAGCTGTGTCGTACGGCAAAGCTAACAGTCTATTCTGAACTACTGCTACGATAAAAAAAAAGCTGTTCAAATAAACATAGAGGTTAAAGCTTTAAAAATTAAGGCTATTATAAAATCTTAATCACATCAGCTTCATTTTACGTTTGTCATACTCTGCGACAGCTAAGTAGACGGCCACACGGTGGTTTTCTGTTATTTATGCTACCCGTTACCTTGGTTGACAACAGTTTGAAAAACCAGCGGAACTGAGTTCATTAAATTAAATACGTTTAATCATATCTGTCTTAAGTTTGCAGTGGGTTCTGGACAAACAGGACCTGATGAAAGAGCGTCAGAAGGATCTGAAGTTTCTGGCAGAAGAGGAGTACTGGAAGCTGCAAATTTTCTTCGCCAATGGTAGCGAAGCGTTATTTATTACATTTATTTAAGCCTTGTTAGAGCTTGAGCCTCATTTGCAATACCTGCTGACTTGTTAGATCGCATTTAATAACATAGAGTCATATGTTCAGAATTATACGAACGCTAACGCTACTAATACAGCTTTACTGGAATTTAAGATAGTGAGTAGTATTGTTCTCCACTTTTTTAATTAAATCTGCGTAGTTGTGCTTTTAAATCACAGTTCAAGAAAAAAAAAATTAAACTAGATAGTAAAGTCAAGGTATTTTCCTTTATGTCATTTAGTGTTTAATCCCGTCTCTTTCAGTGATCCAGGCTTTGGGGGAACACCTTAAACTGCGGCAGCAGGTCATTGCTACTGCAACTGTTTACTTCAAGCGCTTCTATGCCAGGTGAAGAATCGGATTAACACTGATGAAGTGATGTTGGGGAGAAATTTTCCCTGAGACTTTGGTTACACTAATGTGGTTGTACAACCACATTGTTGTTTTACCACTACAGCTGCCCTAGATTTTGTGCACTTATCTGATAATTAAAATGGTATCAGTGAACAGCTCTGGCTGCTTGGCCATTATATCTGCATCACTTGTGATATATTTTTGTCTGAAAAACCCATTTCACCTACTCCTGGTTTGGATTAGGATATTACATAAATGTTACCATCATCTAAAATATTTAATAGTAACATTTTTTATTAAGAGATTTAATGATGTTGTGATGTATAAGCTTGTCAAAACAACATAGCCCAAGTTAAACCTTGAGGTAGTGGGTGACTTTCCTTGTTCCATATCTGTACCTCACATATCATAACTCAGAGCATTGTTCTATGATTTTCTTTGTCGTGTAATCTCCTCTGCAATTCTTTTTTTTTTTTTCTTGGCACTAAATCATCCATTACCCATCCAATACCAAAAATCTCCATCTCTATTTGTTTGCAGGTATTCCTTGAAAAGTATAGATCCTGTGCTCATGGCTCCTACTTGTGTTTTCCTGGCTTCTAAAGTTGAGGTATGTAATTTTCTGTGCAGCTCAAAATACAAGAAGTTTCAACTAGTTAATTTCGGTACCTCAGCTCATTGTTAATGATGAGCAAATGCCCTGCCTTAGTTTTCTGTTCTTTAAGTCTTGAAAGAAACTGTTTTTAGGGGAAGTGCTGTGGTTCATGGTCTGCTGTGTCTGATCTGAACTTAAACATTTATGTCCTTTCAGGAGTTTGGCGTTGTGTCCAATACCAGGCTGATTGCTGCAGCAACATCTGTGTGTAAGTCATCACACTGAACAACTTATTTCCTCTATTGAAAGTGGTGCAAATCTCCCACATTGTATTTTCTCTCCAGATGATAAAGATGACAATTTTTTTTGTCAAACAGTGAAAACAAGATTTTCCTATGCCTTTCCGAAGGAGTTCCCTTACAGAATGAATCATGTAAGTGAGGCGTCTTTGTAACAGTTTACGTTTTTGATGCCTTTAGGTGATTTTTTTCCATGGTGACTCATACTCATGCATTATTGTTGTGGTCCAAAAGGAGAACAAAGATACAAGTTGCCAGTTTGAACCACCTAAATGAGCATATGTGAGTTGATAAGCTATACTATGAGTCAACCACATATTTTTTTTCCCTGCTTCCGCTGCAAAATTATTCATGCACAGCTGTGCTGCATTACAACATACCAAGAAGCCCTTACACTGTATCACAGTGCTGTCATGTCAGCGTTACAAATACGTGAGATTTCACAGATAATGTTCGCAACCCCCTGATAAAAATGTAGTTGTTGTGGGAGATATCTCCCACTCTGGCTGGCCCCATGGAAATGGAAATGCATTCTTTCTGCATTTCTCACTGTGATGTCAGGTGGTTTGCACCGCCAGTATTTTATCTATCTAGCATCTCCACTGAGTTGCCAGGACGTCAACAGGGCTGTTCGGACACGGTGCCTGTCCAGAAAGCTGTGTAAACTATTATTTATAGTGGGCCACCGTGGAGCGATATGAGGGGGGGGTGGTTCACACAGTAGAGATTAAGTTAGAGGAGTGCTGCAACTCCAGGACATAATTTTTTAAGTCCAGTCTGCAGGTGTAGTAATGGTGATAGCTGTGGTAGGACAGACAAGGGCAATATAATGATATCAGCCATATTGTTTCTGAAAGGTCAGTTGATATCTACTTCTTATCATACTCCTCAACAACAGCTTGTGTCATAAGAGGAACGCAATAAACAGTTAGTGTTTGACATTCATGTTTGGGGAATGTTGTTCATAAATGTTCTTCCTTTACAGATATTAGAATGTGAATTCTACCTTCTGGAGTTGATGGTAAGTGGAGAAAACTTTCTCTCATTGCTACTTTACTCTAGACTGTGTTTTGCTTAACTGAATGGGCTAATTACTGTTTATATCATCTATTTTCCAGGACTGCTGCCTAATAGTGTACCACCCCTACAGACCACTGTTGCAGTATGTTCAGGATATGGGACAGGAAGACATGCTGCTGCCTCTGGCCTGGTATGATGCTGCCTGTGTATATTTATCTGGAAATGAATCTGGTGACATGATAAATAATTAAATCCACAATGTACGGTACTAGATGTAGTTGGTAGGTTAACTCAGTGTGTTTTTCTGTACCAGGCGAATAGTGAATGACACATACAGGACAGACCTGTGTCTGCTCTACCCTCCCTTCATGATTGCTTTGGGTAAGACTTGTCCTCATGCATTTCTTATTGCAGCTATTTAATGCAGTTACTGACTTGAAAAGTGATTTATTAGACGTAACATGATCTGCTGTTCTTTTCCTCCCGCAGCTTGTCTACATGTTGCCTGTGTGGTACAACAGAAAGATGCCAGGCAGTGGTTTGCAGAGCTCTCTGTTGACATGGACAAAGTAAGAATGGCTTAATTCCCAAAAATCATTTTTCAATGTCTTGGTGTCAGAGAATCTGAAGTAGTTAAGGTTGAGACACATCCTCGTCCCTGACAAAAACAGAAACTCTTTTCATAATGTATTTTTATGGTGAAGAGTGAGCTGTGTGTGAAAGGACTTGGGAAGGCTGTGATGAGGATACAGCAATACTTTATAAACATAGAAACCAGAGTTTTTAAAGCATATGCACTTCAGAATTTTTAAGAACGTCCCTGTTTTAGTAGCCTAAAATTCCGTTTGCATGTGAATTTAGGTCAATATTTATTAAATAGTAGCTGCAAGTTCATCCTGCATATAAATTGTAAATAAAGTAAATATTTATAAATTGTTTTAAAAAAGGGGAGATATTTATATTGAACTCTGGACTGGAAATACAGAGCTAGTTTTTTAATAATCATACTAAATGTATACAGGAGGATAAACAACTCATTTTTTTCCACATTTTTTTTTTGTGGAGCAGTTGTGGATCACTGTAAATTAACTTCCAGTTTTGACTTTTTTTTGTTAAGATCCTGGAGATTATCCGCGTCATCCTGAAGCTCTACGATCAGTGGAAAAACTTTGATGACAGAAAGGAGATAGCTGCGGTGCTAAACAAGATGCCCAAGCCCAAACCTCCTCCTAACAGGTCAGCCTCACTTGGGTTCTGTGTGTAAAGCCTGTTGTCATAAAGTTAGCATACATGTTAATATACATATTTTACTTGGTAGATTCTGACTTTTATATTGTACATACAAAACTTTGTTTTCATGAAAACTGGAAATTTCTTGAGTGGGTTTTATCAGAATATAATAAATCTGGAAAAACCTAAATTTCCTGACATCTAAATGAAAATATGAGAAAGAAATAAGAAAATTATGTGTTCTGTGATGTCCTATTGTTTCATATGTGTTTTTTCTATTTGTAAGACAAATAAGTCTCTCTTAGCATTTTTAAACTCAACACTCTTGAGCATATCTAAGTGAACTTTGTGAACTAATTACTTTCTCTGTCTGACTCCGTGTCGTCCACAGTGAAGGTGATCAGAGCTCCAATGGAAACCAAAGCAACTCTTACAGCCAGTCTTAGCGTAGCATCTGTAATTCCATGGGTATCGATGCACAACCTTTGTGGTGTCAACCACAAAGGTTGTGCATCGATACCCATGAAGGGGAAACCCTGAGGGGAAAAAAATCACATTTTAGCCGACCAAGATGTCCCTTCATCTTCAACTGACACCCCCTCAAAAAAACTCTAGAGAGCCATGTCTTCACTTCCCCCGTCTCTGATCATAATGGGTACATGGACTGAGCGAGCAGCCACTGAAATGCCTGTGAGGCTTTCTACTCTGCTTCAGACTTGAAATGAACTAAAGCTGAGGAACATGTAGAGGGGGTGGTGAGAAGGGAATGCAGGGGAGAAAAACTGATGGGAGAACAGATGTGATGGTTTTAATGTCATTTTGATGATCCTGACATCCTTGAACAGCCCAGAGGAGCGAGTCCGTTCATGTGGAGCTCCGCGGGAAAAAGAGAAAACTTGATCACAAGTACCGTCTGTGCATGTGTGTCTTTCTGTGTGTGTGTGTGTGTGTGAATGTGTGAATGGCCGGTCTGGATGGGTTTTCATACCTCAGGGACTATAGCATTCTTCTCTGTAGAACAACTTGATCCTGTGCTGTTTGAGAGTGAATCTGATTGGATATCACCCTGTGCAACTGTGATGTGATTGGATGCCCTGTGAGTTTCTATGCTGGTCGATCATGAACCTTGGCAGGAAGAAGTCCCGAGAGAGGCTCTTGTGCTCTTTGAGTGCAAAAAAATTACTGTTTTGAATCAGGACAACTCCACCTCCTCCCTCCCATTCCCTTTTCCCTTTTGTAAATAGCCTTATAATTCTATTCATTTATTTTATTTTATCTTTCATGTTTTGCTTAATTAATTAAACTTAAATGGAAATCATGAGCAGGTTTTTGCTTTGTGCTTGTGCTTCAGATGAAAGTGCCCGTTTTTGTTTTACTGTCATAATTCTGTTTGCCTGCTGCAAAGCTTATTCTTCACTTCATTACTTTTTCATTAATTATGCTTTAGTTGTACCATATTTGTTTGCGTTAAGCTATTTTTAAGCTTGTTTCAAATTTGTCGAAAAAGCCTTTTTTTGGAGTAAAGCAAAAGCAAATTACAGTTTTAGATTTGTCTGCAAAATTTGGTTGTACATTTTTTTAAATCTACTTTCTGCCATTTATTTAATCACTGAATTGTGGCAATACATGTGTGCATATATCTGTTAGATGTCTCTATAATTTTGTGATGTGATACAGTGAGAGCTGTGTGTGGTTGTACACAAAACAGGGTGCTTGAAAGCCTTACAAAATAAAAGCTGCTGGTTAAAGAAAAAAAACCTTCATAAAAGCACATTGTTCTACTCAGCCTGACTGTATCTAAGGGGGGCTTTTTGTTACATTGCTTGGATGCATCTTCATTTTTTTTCACAGTCGCTTTCTGTGTATTGTCACTTGGAAAAACATTTTTTTAAAGGCCACTTATGTCCCTTTCTCATACTAAAAGAAAGAGACAAAAGTGAGACAACTGAGCCTTGGGGCAGTTTGGATGCAGTGTTGTCCTGCTTAGCCGTCTGGCAATTTTTCCCCCCTTCAGCAGGCTCCATCTGTTATATGACACTTAATATGAATGAGTGTGAAAATAAAGGGCTTCACCCAACTGAAATATTCCTATTAATTCTGTTAGTTATTACTTGAAAATCTATGTTTATCAGATTGGAAGATCATTTATGGTCAAATAAAAGTCTGTTGCTGTTATTCAAGCTGTTGTGTATGTCGTGTTTGTATGGTATGTAATGGACTTATGGGAAAATTCCAGCATGTTATAAAAGTCACGTTCAGTCCCTTTACCTAACTTCAATGTCACTTCCATACATTTACTGTGGTAGGACCCCTAGTGGCAGATGGTACAGAATATGTAACATATTACATATCAGTTTTGACATTAAAAAGCTTATTTGTTTTAATTAAGAAAGATCTTTAAGTTAAAATAAGCACAGTACACAAAATGAATTAGACCTATTTCATTATTTTATGTTGAGGGAACCCCAGTAAATTGGCTGATTAGCGTCAGAAGATGTATTTACCTGTAGTTGGCCTTAGGAGTTGGTCGGTCCCCGTGACGTCGCTTCAGCGTAAAGCAAGAGGAAAAAAACGACTGCAAGCTGCCGCATTTTTTCCTCCTTCAAAATAAAACTTTTTTTTTTAACCGAGAATAAAGTAGCAAAACAATCAGAATAGATGGACTAACGAAAGAGTTGAACAGTGACATTAACTGTAAGGCCTTATTTGTGAAAACATTCTGACATATAAGAGAAGCACAGTATGTGTGTTTCCTTTAAATATCTGCCATATACAACTGTAACCTTTTGGTATAAATCAAAGTATCGTCACCTGAGACAGTAATTTTCAGATCACCACCGTCTGACAGACTGTGGTGATCTCTCTTCTCCCATTTCTTAGAAGGCTCCTATGGTGTATGGGCTCCTCCTAGATTTCAGGTCATTGACAACAAATTAAAGACAACAGATATCTTGTGCTTTATCAGGATATTGATGTAATAATAATTTGTCCATTGTTCAAGATCATTTTCATGGTTTGAAATTTCCAATACAAACTGTGTTAAGGGCAAGTAGAATACAGGAAACTTTTGCTTTTAAATTTAAACATTCATGCCTACATTGTTTTATTGACCTCTGCATTTTGTCTTACTCTAAAAATGTTGCAACACACAATCAAGGACTCGTCTTTTATTTTGAAAGACACAACCGGAAGCCACCTTCATTTTTCTGGCTTGACGGTGACAGAAGGGAGGTTGCCGATCAGCGAACTCCGAGCGGGCTGCGGAGGATGTCGACCCCGCTGCGGGGACAGGCACCGGGCGGGACGCGTGTGTCCAGTGGGCTCCCCCTCGCCCAGTCACCCCTCACCCGCACCACTCCGCACCCATGAAGCCCCCGCAGGTGAAGCCCCGAGCTGCCAAAGCGAGGCTGAAAGTGGCCGGAGACAGAGAGCATGTACTGGCGCGTCGGGCTCGCCTGGACGCGGTCGTGTGTGGTTGATTTTGGCCAGAACCAGAGCTTCTCCTCCGGCCTGCTGGGCTCCGATGGGCAGCTCTCGTTGTACGGGTACATCATCGCCTACCCACTGCAGGACTACGGCGGGATAATGTCAGCCTTGGGCTCCGACTCGTGGTGGCGGAAAACGCTGTATTTGACCGGAGGGGCTCTGCTCGCCGCCGCTGCTTATTTGCTGCACGAACTGCTGGCCATCAGGTATAAAAAAAAACACACACACAGATGCTGCCAGATGAGTCAGTGTAGAAGCTTATCACCTCCCACAGTCACTGTGCCAGAGAATAATCCATCTGAAAAACTCACTGCTGATCTTATTGTGATCATATTTTCTCTGCACAGCTCCCAGGTCTGCTGGATTTTCACTGGGGTTTGATATTACTTAATCCAGTCAGGTTGGGCGGGGTGAGAGCGGAGTCGGTGGAGAATAAGGAATCGTGAGTGGGTGGATTGTGATGTAACGGAGCCCCCAGGGCCCCCCCAACCCCTCCTCATAAACACACGGACACATATTAGGACATTTCCATCTTTATTGGCTCATTGTTGTGGGTGAATGACATGAATGACCTCCGTCAGGGGTCATGGCTCATGTTTTGGTCCTAATCATTCAAAACGATTCCAAAAATGATTTCTGGTTTCTAATGTTTATGAAGGTCCGTCAGGCCTGTTTTTATCAGCTCTCTTGTCTTGACATATTGACTTTATAGACTATGACAGAGGGTCGCTTTCATTTGTCTTGCATTTCAAGGACAAGGCGACATGATGTGAAGGTTCACCTTGTGTGTTTGCTTTATTGTGTCCTCGCGCTCCACGCACGCACGTTCCGGAGTTTGGTTTCAGTCCAAAAACACCGCAGTTACTACAAAAAAAAGGGATGTAAGCTGCTTTTTATAACCGTCATTAACTGTAGTTGTAAAGGAGATGGCAATGTAATGGATCTGATTTTTTTTCTTATTATTGATCACTTATTGTTGGAATAAGATGCGACTGATGGAGGCTGTTGTCCTGAATGAGTCTCGGGTTACCTGCAGTCCAGGCCCTTTGTTGTTGATGAAACACAGGCCTACTACGACATAGTGAATATGTCAAAATTAAGGTCACACGATGGAGCCTCTGAATTTTTATCAATTTTTAGTATATTTTTAAATATCTTTAAGATATTAAAGAGGTTTAGATGGATTTAAGCTTCACTGAAACCACCACGAAACAGTTTGTCTTCCCTTTTGCGTTGTTTTTTTCCAGCCTGACTTCAGATATTGCAGCTCTGTCTCTCTCTAGCCTTCATTTCACTTTACCCTAATGCCTTTGTGTGCAGTATAAATAAACTCATCACACCAGTGCAGCTCCTCTGCTCTGTAGCACGTTTGTATGTTTCAGCACTTCCCACAGTGGACAGCTCCCCCTCTGATTCTGCATCGAGCTCACGTGAACGTGTTGCCAACACTTTCCATGTGAATGCACCATAATCTTCCACAGTGGTGTGCTTCATTATTTCGACAGTGCACTTTTATCCTTGGCTCGTGTGAATGGCTCAGGGCTGAAAATCACTCAGGGCCGGTTAAAGGACGTTTGCTGCAGATCATTTGATTTACTCTGTCGTTCAGAGGATCGCCCAGTCCTCCCACCACAAAGGCACGTTTTTGTTTGATCACACTTGGTTTAGTTTAGCAGAAAGACCGGAAACTGGGGAAAACAGCTGGCCTAAGGTAGCTAATTCTGGGAATCTTGCCGTTACTGTGAAGTTACCAAGAAAAGAGGAAGTCACTGCGCCCAGCCAGAAAATAGTCTGACACACAACCCTCACAAATCCAGCCATTTGTATGATTTTAAATAAATAAGATACAACATGTTCATTTGTGAGCTAAAGAGGTGCTGGTACTTGGGTTTTGTCACCAGTTAGACAGAGCTAGGCTAACTGTTTCACCATTTCCAGTCCTAATGCTAAGCTAAGCTAACAGGCTGTTAGCTTTAGTCATATATGTACTCAGCTGACAGAAATATGAGAGTGGTATCACTCTTCTTTTTTTTAGTGAATAAGTGTGTCTCAAAGGTGAGTGATGTGCAGTAATACAAATGATGAAAACCAGATGTTTTGCACCTGGAAGTTTTGGGTCGCTTCAGTCTCGGTGGTCGACAGAGTTGTGTGAATTGCCTGCTTGGTGATACAGCATTGCCTTACTTTGGCCATAACTAGAGCTGAAAGTTAGATAATAAACTCATTAGTCGATGGACAAAATTAATCTGCACCTGTTTTGAAGATCGAATAAACCAGTAAAGTAATTTTTTTAAGCAAAAATTTTCACATTTTTTTGGTTTTTAAAAGTGAATATCTGTTGTTTGTCCCAGTCCTCTGTTATAAAACTGGCTATTGTTTGGACAGAACAAAAAATGTAATATCAACATTGTGTAACTGTTGTCAACATTTTTCATCATCCTTTAATGGAGAAAATAACTAAAAAATACTTTTCAATAATGAAAAGAATAGCTACTCTCTTCCTTAGCCATGATCACCAGGTACTTGAAACCTGACCCTAAAGCTGAATTTTTATTGCTATGAGGAGCTAGTTATGATCAAAAATGGGACACACGCCAACTTACTATGTCAGTGAAAATATTTAGATGTACAAATACACACAGATGAGTAGAGTTTGTGTGTTTAAGCCTTTTCCTTCTGCTTGACATGCAGTTTTGTCATTCTCTGCTCCACACAGAAAGGAGGAAGAGCTGGACTCTAAAGACGCCATCATACTCCACCAGTTCTCCCGACCCAAAACTGGCGCCCCGTCCCTGTCCCCTTTCTGCCTTAAGTTGGAGACCTACCTCCGTATGGTTGACCTGCCCTACCAGGTAGAGCTGTGGTTTTGTGTCTGAAACAGAAAAAAACACCTCATCTGTTGTTCTTTTGTTCTTCCCAACTCGCACCACCTGGCCTTGTGACTTAATACCAGTGAATTTTTTTTTCTTTTGGGTTAAAGGATGTTTTAATCCACATTTCTGCAAAATCCTTAGTTCATTTGTTTTTATTACCTTTTCAGCAACTAATTAATGTGCAACCCTGAGTATGTTCTGCTACAGTCGTTCATTTTCATGCAAGGGATAAATTAAAATGTCCATTAAAAGTTTTGTCTTAATTCAGGTTCAGTTAAATACATTCAACACCAGTCACAATCCATTTTTCAGTGCTGTACTTTTAACAACTTCTCAACTCTCTCTCTCCTGTCTTCCTCTGACCGCCCTCACATTTCCCAAATCCCTCTCCCACAGAATTACTTTGATGGGAAGCTCTCACCCCAGGGAAAGATGCCGTGGATTGAATACAACCAGGAGCAGGTGTGTGGCACTGAATTCATCATCGACTTCCTGGAGGAGAGGCTGGGCGTGAGCCTCAACAAGAGCCTGACACCGCAGGAGAAGGCCATGTCTCGGGCCATAACCAAAATGGTGGAGGAACATTTCTACTGGTGAGAGAACAGTGAAAAAAACATTCTAATGTTCCTCTGTTTACTTTTCTCCCTCTTCTTCCATTTCTTAACATTAATTGTATCAACAGTTCCTCTTCTTACGAGTTGTGTTTCTTCGTGCTGCAGGACCATAGCTTACTGTCAGTGGGTGGACAATCTAGAGGAGACCCAGAAGATGCTGTCAGTGAGCGGACCGCTGAGCGACCTGCTCAAGTGGATCCTGAGTCACCTGACCGGCGGGATTGTAAAGAGGGAAATGTACGGGCACGGTATAGGACGCTTCACCAAGGAAGAAGTTTATACCCTGATGGAGAAGGATATGCGAACCTTGGCCACTCTATTAGGTGACAAATTTGGATATTTGTATTTTAGATTTATTATTTATAGTGTTCATCATTCTTTAGTAAGTCAACTCAAACAACCTAGTCATCTTAAATTCGACCATAAAAGTCTCTTCAGTACATTTATGAGAGAACTCTGTGCCCAAAGCCATGAAAGGATGCTCTGTTTATAAATGTGGAACTTTGTCACAATTTGTGTCACCTGTTTGTGCACACAGTTTACTCTGGAGGCAAATCGCCAGTTTAATTTGGAAAATTAAACTGTTACAGTGACTTTTCAATCTATGCCTTGAGAACCATAACCAGTTACATCATGATTGTGCTTGGGCAGTGGCTCCAAAAAATAAAGGAAGGATAGCACAATACTGGCCTCCTGTGGTGAAAATATAGTATTACAATCTACAATTTATACAATACCTCTTTTGAAGTGTTGGATGGCAGATTCATTTACTGTTTGTACAGAATTAAGCTTGCTGATTCTCACTGTTTCCAGTCTTTGTGCCAAGCTAAGCTAACCGGATTTATATTTACTATACAGACACAAAGGTGGTGTCACTCCTGTAATGTGAAGTATATTTTCCAAAGAGGGGAATTCCTTCAAAATGAAAAGAAAGTGTGCACAAGGGTCATACTTTTGTGTTGTTATTTGTGTTATTTGACAAACCTTTTATAACTTTGTACTCTCCCAGGTGATAAGAAGTATCTCATGGGCTCTAAGCTTTCGACAGTAGACGCTGCAGTGTTCAGCCACCTGGCTCCTGCTATGTGGACGCTACCAGGAACACGGCCAGAGCAGCTTATCAAAGGTACGTCATTAAAATAGAAATTTTTAACATCATTTTTGCCTTTTGTCACCTTTCGTGTAAGGGAACATGCTTAGTTTTCTCTCATATCTCTGGCAGTATTAAGTCCAGAGGACAGTTAAAGTTTAATTACTCGTTATTTTGAGATTTTTACAACTAAGCCTTCTGTGGATACATGTATATGATAATACATTTGTGACTTAAAAAATTATTGCATTGTTCATCAGTGTTTTGTTTTTTTTTTATCATCGGTTTCCTGTTTGAAATCACTTGGGGATGAAACTCTGTCATTTAGGGGGCTGCAGCTAATGATCTTCTATTAATTATTAGCAAAATATTGCCTTCATTAACCAGGTCATTGTTTAGCTAATAAAATACCTCCCTAGAGCCCAAGTTAGTGCATTTAAAAGCTAGCACAGCCACCTAAAACTAAAAGTAAAATGAATTGAGGGAAGAGCCAGATGATGTCTGTGTTTTTACAGTTTATTACTACGATCCCTAATGTCTCACTGCAGCAGCTTTGTTATGTGAGTTGAGTGTTGCCTTAAAATCTTCACACATGGCTTGGAACAACGGATAGCCTTGGTGCAGCTAATAGTTCCCTTCCCTGCAATGAACATAAAATAATTTTTTGGTGCAGTGAAGGTAAGGATGGAAACACTCCATGAAAATGTGTTGATTTTCAATAATTTATTGATAACAGGTCCTCGTTCAGCTAAGACTGTGTTTGGGTCCAAACCTGCACAATGGTCCCCAATTAGTGACCTCTAGTGGGGGTGGAGATGAATGGCAGGTCAACAAGCGTGCTGTGTTTTGGTCATTTTGCTATCAAGACGGATGCATTTGGTTTTTTGCTTTTAGTTTGTTTTCATACTTCTGTGTTTTAAATGTGTTTTGATTATTTTAAAACATTTAACTGTGTTTTGAAATGTGCTATGAAGACAAAATTAACTTATTATGTTCTTATTATTATTTTGGTCACTTTACTAACAAGAGGGATTGCTCACACAGCCTCATCATCAACCCTCAAAGTGCCAACTGGCTCTAATGTTGCAGGGGGTTTTATTCATCAGTGTGTGTGCATGACATTTTCAGAGTACCTCCCCCACTCAGCTGTCTGTCCTCCTCAGGTGAGCTCATCAACCTGGCCATGTACTGCGAGCGCATCCGCAGGAGATTCTGGCCCGAGTGGTTCGTGGACCTGGAGGATTTATACTACAATGACACCACAGAGGGCAGCAACTCAGCCTCTAAGCTCCCTGACCTGGGCCTCTACTCCCGCACAGACACTTTCCAGGACGACACGCACACACACACTTCACACGCTCACACGCCACAGGACCCGCCGTCGCCCGGCAGTGACCCCACAGGCCACTCGCTGTATGACTCTGACATGGACACAGAGTGCTCTGAAATCGACCAGTTCAAGTGTTGACAAAGAGAGTAAAACACCAAATATACGCACACCACAGGAGGGAGGTGACCCACCTGTACACATGCCCCCTACCTCTTTGAACAGAAAATAACAGGGGAGTATTTCTGTGTCAGTGGGGAAGTTCAGGACCTAGAGGTTTCACTTGCGCACTATAGTGGCGGAATGGCTGCAGTAGAGGGGAAAGGGAGTGAAATGTAGCTCAAAAAAGTAACAGGTGGGGATAAAAAGAAAGCGAGGAGGCAGAAAAGCTGCTGTGGAGGAAGAGAAAAGAGAGGTGGAGCAAGATTTAAAAATAAGATCCAGATGTAGGGAAACCAGGAGTAAATGACGCCACTGCTGAGAAACTCCTCCATCTGCAGTCACAACATCGCCCTGTCGTAACTATGGCGACCCCCCCCCAGCTGTCCACTCGTAGCAACTTGCACCACCTGGCCTTGTGTGTGTGAACACTTAACGCATGCTGTTGATATGACATTGACTCGTAGAGAACTGCACAGGACATATGCGAATGAATATAAATTAGTGTAAATATAGAAATGGATCTGACTTGACTCCCAGATTCAGTAGACAGAATATTTGATAATATATGGGTATAAATAGTATAGATCCCCTGCAAATATAGACTCATCCCCACCGTCATTTAGTGTAAATACTGTAGGTGTTTCTCCAATGAAATCCCTTTTTGTGTTGGACACAATGACAAAATCATCTCGAAATAGTCCATTCTGCTGCCCCTAGTTAAACAATGCAGTAAAACTACAATCGACCATGAGCACTTTAAAACTATCTTTTGTCTTATTAAGACAATTATTTTGCCAAAAAATTAATTTTCCCCCATAGTAGAAGCATAATCGGACCACATGCTGTACATTAATGGGTGCCCGTGTTGTGTGGATTGTTAACGAGGACAGTAGCTTTAGGTCAAATAGATATGTAACACTCATGCATTGAGAGCGAGTCAAACAATCATGTAGAAATAGATTAAATAGACACACTGTCTGAATGGAAGTGCATGCTGGTACGTGCTAATGAAAACCTCCCTTTACACTTCACATTACCTGTGTTTCTTAGCTTGCATTAAGTTTGACTTTTTTCATGAGAACATAATCACCCCATGATTCAAAACAATGGATGGTTTGGAAAAAACAAAGCAATAACAGTATGTTCAGTTAATGTTCGGTTAGGCTGTGTGGTATTTGGGTGGGCCGCAGGTTTTATGTGTGTTTGTCACTCAGCAAATGCACTGACCAACATACTGTGTGTTATAGCTAAAAATGTGGATGCAAGCAAAGGAAGTACAGCATGCATGCTTCTGTCCGTGTCACACATGAATGAGACATGCTGAATCATTACACACCGGCCATGTTGAACCTTTCCTTCCAAACTCACACACACACACATATTCAGCATTTTTCAGTTTGGTGGTAAAAAAGTAGTTCAACTTAGAACAAAGAAAGTAAAGGTGGCTACGATAATGCGGCTGCTTTTAATTCATGCCCCACCTGAAATAGTGTTCTCGTTAGAAAGTAAAGGGAACCCTCATACAACCATCAAAAAGCTTGTAATATGTAATAGACCTATAAATCAGACAGGCCAGTATAGTGGCTGATGTTAGCTTAAAGACCTGCACACTGCAGAAAGTGGACATTAGGCCCAGTTTAACAACAGTTTATCTAAGTACGGACAAAAAGATCAGGGTGAATACACGCCCAGAAACAGATAACGTTGTCCGAGTACATTTTTCTGGAAAAGTGTCGATTAACTTAGTCTGCAGGACAAACTGAGCTTGATAGTTCACCATTGTTTTCGTTTTTCTATCTTTGTATGGCTATCAGGCTAAAAACGTAATAGCTAATATTAAGGCTGTATGGTCATAGGTTCACAAGAATTGCATATTGCTGGTTTATTAAGTGATGGTTTGGCGTTTTCAAAAAATTACAAACGGAACATGGTTTCCAAAGTTTGTTTTTGAGGCCCCAAAATGCTGTTCTTGTGTAAATGAAAGACAAAACCACAACAAAGGTTAACCGCTTTTTGACAAAATCAGTGGTCGTGTATGGTCCTCTAAATGCATGCGTATGCAAAATATTTGGTTCAACAGGCTCAGTGACTGCTGTAGCTTGCAAGCTAACTTTTATCTTGCTAGCTGGCTGGGCTGTTGCTAACTGTCAGTTAGCAAATCTGTCGCTAACAGGACTAGTTCAGGACAAGATGTATTTATTCCAACTACTCCTGCCTCATAACTGCCTGCAAACATTCCTCTTTTGTGGAGCAGTTGTTTCTCTGACAGAACAGGTTAAAAGTGAATGGTGCAGCACAGCTAGCATAGCTATGATAGCATCATCACGTCCGGCCTCTTTGTTTCCTCAAAGGTTAGCGCTGACAAGGCGGCTTGCTTTCAGTCAAGGGTGCAAATTTTTAGCTCAAAGTTCATTGAAGTTGATCTACAGCACCAAAAATTTGTTAGGGTCTTTATTTTTTACTATTTGTGTGTCAGACAAAGCCTAAACTGAGTCTTTAACGAGTGGACAGCAAAGCATTTTCTGATTCTGTGCTGCAGATTGATTTTAAAACAATATTATTGTCCAAATTTTAAAAAAGTGAACTGCAAAATTTAAGTTCTGTGTCTTAAAACCCCTTGCCTGCATGTTCTTGCCTTTTCTATTTATTAGTCAGATTTAGCCTTATGGAAACTGATTCCTACAGCTGTTTACTTTCAATCAGTGCCAGCATATGACTCATGTTTTTTATGTCTTTCTTATTTATTTATTTATTTACTTATTTATTTATTTATTATATGGATTCATTTTGGTGGTGGCTGTGCTTGAATGTAAGAAACAATGATATTGTTAGTTATTTTTGCACTTTTCTCCTTATGTTTACATGTCTTTTCTTCTATGGCTGAGAGTTCCTACCGATCATGTGTAATGATATGTGTATTAGTGCAATACTGTAGATTTTCTGACTTCTGTTGACACTGAACAAAATGCATATTTTCCCGTTGCCAGTCATCGCCATAAATGCATGTATGTCCATGTTTTGAGATGTCATTTGATAAATGTTAAGTTCATATCATAATATCAATATAGTTGTCTTAAAATATTACAGTCCCTCAGCTGCTGCAAATTTTACTGTCATGAAAACCCTTCAGAAAGTACAAGGTTTTACTCTGCAGAGCTTCATGTCCAGTTGAAAGCATATAAAACATAAAATAGTGACTACTAGAGCTCAGATCTGCACGTTGTGGTCAGTCATCCTGCTGATCAGCTGTCGATCAGTGTCTCTAAACCTTCATGCAAACTTGCGCATCTCAAACTGCAAAAGTCCTTCCAGATCAGCGTCTATGGTCAACTTCATCTGCCTCAGTGTTCCTCAGCAGTTTAAAGTCAGGGGTCGGGGTTCAGCCCCGTCGTTTGTGTCGCTCTCCCATCGAGATCTCTGCTTATAGACTGTAGAAGCCATGTTGCATTGTCTCGTGGTGTTATGTCTGTGCTGAAACACTTGTGGAATCTCATCTCACTGTAAATAAGACAGAGGGAAAAAAAAATCTCTTCAAGAAAACTGTAACTTAAAAAAAAAGATTCCTATGAATGTATCATAGCTAGAGATTAAAAGCTGTATGACAATTGATATTTCATTAAATATAGCTGTGGTATTTTCCTCTTGTTTTGTTCGGTTCTTGTCTATATTACTGGGTGTTTAAGTGTGCATGAAAAGTTATATGCACCAAAGGAAAGGGGTGAGTCCTGTAGCTCTGCATCAACAGTTTTTAAAGGTGGATATACTCTGGCACATATCTGTCCCATAATCCCTCTCCCTCTGTGCTTGCTACCATATGACAATGCTAAGCCCACCCAACAATGCAGGAGAATGAGCTCTCTGCCCTTTTCTTTGTACTTGTGCCGAAGCTCAGGAGAAGCAGAGAAAAAAGGAGGGCAGAGAGAGAGAAAGAGAGGGAAAAAAAGCAAGTCTAGGGAGCACCACTGTAGAGATGGAGCGTGGGTTTGGGTGAGAAAAAAGGGAAAAGAGACAAATAGTCGTGAACAGATGAATGATATTTGATGACTTTGGCTGGTTGCATTTCTGTGGCCATTGTGCAGAATCCCTGGGAGATTCCTTCCACACAAGACAGAGGAGACAATTCAAAGCTGACAATGACACCCGCGTATAAACCATCTCTGGTGAGTCAGAGATGGCGTACAGTGTCAGCTGTGTATACGTGTGTTTGTGTGTGTGTGTGTGTGTGTGTGTGTGTGTGTGTGGCTGTCTAACATAGTTGTGTGCGTGAAGTGGGAGGTGAGACGATGTGTGCAGGCAGGAGTGAATGTGCCTCTTTGTGTGTGTGATTGTGTTTGATTTTGTGTGTGTGTGTGTTTGTGTGTGTGTGTGTGTGTGTGTGTGTGTGTGTGTGTGTGTGTGTGT
>JAQMCX010000023.1:10728819-10748646 GCA_029814765.1 Acanthurus leucopareius | reverse complement strand
GATGCCTGTACCAGTGAGAGGGCCGGGAGGAGGGCAGATGGTCGCCTGCTGATAGGACAGAATCCCGGCAACAGGGTCCTCCAGAGAGCTGGGTTTAGACCTGGCTTAACACACACACGCACACACACACACACACACACACACACACACACACACACAAAAGCACACATACCCCAAAACCAAAAATATTCATGCTTTTTGCTTTCTCAAATGTCTTTCTTTCTCTTTGCCCTTAAATTGCACATACTGTACTGGCTCTGATTTGGAAAAAAAAGACAAAGTATTACAAATAGGCCTATAATGATACTGTTAAATTACACATTAGTAAACATGCCAGTTTGAGAGGAAATCTGAAGCCTGTTGCTGCCTTTTTTCTTTGTAGCTGTTTTGAAAATGGAATGGGAATAAACTAAAAACATAAATGGATATTTTTATTCACTCTTCCTACCACTGTTGTTGCTTTTTTTAGATTGATGGCGAAATGTGTTCCCGATATTCGACTGTCAAAATTGACTTGACTTAATCTATCAAGTCTAGGAGTCATATGCAGAGACATAGCTGGCTTTATGTCATGAGTCCTTTTTATGGTTAGCTGTTTGTTTATGTTTTCCGGAAATTACTTTATCATATAATTTTAAATAAATTCACCTAAAATTTAATAACTGCTTATGAATTCAATACAAATATAGATTTCTTCTTTGAACTTTGTGTCTATTTTCCCCTAATTAGTACCAGACTGCATAAGTCTCTAGACTTAGTAGAAAATTGCAAATCTAAAAAATAAAGCTCTTTATTTCCCAGCATACACATAAATTGAAAGAACACAAGTTCTAAATGCTAAAGCCTCAACTTGTGGCTAAGAAATTAATTCTGATCAAAAATACTAAGCGCAGCCTGAAAAGTGTGTTTAAACTAATGAATAAATTCTTGCAAAGGTTCATCAAACCCTAGAGAGAGGAGGACATAAACTCAATCTCATAAATAGTAGTTGTGATCTTGATTATAAGGCATTATTTAGAAAAGAACATAGTCTCATTAAAAAGCATAATTGTTCGTGAAGCATTGCCCTCCACTTAACTCGAGCCTGCTTCAGATCTACTGGTAGCCACTAGATGGCAGCAACTGACTGTTCTTGCTTTGGTGATCAAAAGAAGCTTCTGACAGGCAAATACTAGACATGAGGTAAAAACAAATACAAATAGGAATGAATATAAAATTAATTTCTAACAGGTTAAATTAGATTTAAAAAAACTTGCTCAACAAATCCTTAAAAATATATGAAAACAAAGTGAAGTTCAGTGTAAAGGTTAGTTTTTAAATTTACACTCTGTCACGGATTTCTTAGCTCCCCAATTTTTAAAAAAAAGGTGTTATTTAATTTTCACACAAAATTTTGGATCTATATGTGTCCATGCATGTATTTCAATCACTTCTACAATTATGCAAATTATTTACTAAGACGTGGAGATGATAGCCTACATAGCACACGTTTATAATAATTTTATTAGCCCAATGACGACAGAGGGATAGATTATTAATAAATAACACTAATAAATGTAGTTTATAATGCATCACCTTCTGTCGTTCACCTGCAGTTACAGGCCTGCAGTGGGGTTTTGTATTAACCACCGTTTGCAGACAGGCCTGCAGAGATGCTGTCACTTTTCTGATTTTTTTTTTTTAAATACCCCGTCTTGATTGTCAATTAGTTTTCATTTTTATGCATGATGCAAATAATAAATAACGCTATAGTGTACTTTAGTTTCAGTCCATTGCCGGGCTTTTCATCCCTCCATAAAACGATATCAGTGCAGATCAACTGTGGTAAACACTTTACCGAAACAGCTGAAGGACAATTTTAAGCAACCGAGACGGAATGATAAAATCCATGATAATAATGCAAGGCCGCGTACAAGAAGAAGGAAATAATAATAAAGTGGAAGCTTGTAGCCAGAGTTGCGACTTCTCCTAAAGCTCAATAAACGTGCAGAGACTGCAGTGTCGTAGAAAACAAATACGATTTAATGACAAAAAGCATATAGAAATTGTGCAATCGTTGATATCTTTTCCCTCTTCGTTTCATCACAGATTTCAGGTCGATGCTATTTTGTTTTGGTTTGGTTGATTTTTTTTTTGTAAGCTCAAAAGCTCAAATTCAGCTGAAGGATTAGTTGTGATGTAGTGGGACTTGGAAATATTAGGCCTTATTTTAGGCGAATTATTATGCAACATAGCCTTGAATTTAGAGAAATACAAGATGGGCTTACTACCAAACATCACATAAAAATAATTTTATGCCTAATTTTAATAATTTGCCATGAAACAATTTTTAAAAAAGGGAGTGTATTGGGTTTAATTGTGGTCCTACTCAGATATTGTTAACTGGGCCCAATACATTCAGAAAGTTTATGAAACGCCAAACGTCCTCTAGAAATTGTCTAAAATTTATCAAATGGGTCTATTTGAATATTACATTTCCTCTTATCTCAGCTAAATCCTTCAGTTGGATTTGAGTTTCTGAATTTCTGTATTCTCTTTAGATTTCAGCCAGAGAATGAAGCTCCAACTGGTGATTTTCCTCAACAACCTCCAACTATCAGATCAGGTTATTAATCACAGGATTTAAGTGGCACAAGAACACGTGTCTGTGTTTGTGCTTTGGCACAGACTGACAGAGAAAACTGAACAAACAAACAAACAAACATACAAACAAACAAACAAACGAAGCCATACAAAAACGAATTGAGATACATCCCACAAATAGTCCTCTCAGTGAGTGAATGAGTCATAGTAGTAGAGCCACTGCGGCCAGAGCTGGTACCAGGATAAATTCAGTTTTTTTGTTTTTCTTCTTAGGAAAGGAAGGCAGAAACGGCTGGATTGCTTTCAGTTTTCCAGCCGTACAGTCTCGGTCTTTCTCATCACAGCATTTTGGAAAAGTACAGAAATAACAAACAGCAAAAACACACTGTAAACAGGCGCACAGAAATGTCTGCACAGAAAGAAAAGCATTTAAGTGGACCACCAATACTCAGTCTTAATGGTGCTGTTGTTGTTTATATTACTCTTATTATTATTATTATTAATATTATTATTATTATAAATATTATTATTAGGTTAATTGCTGTTGTTGTTGCTGTGGTATTATATTTTTTAAACTGTCCATTCAGAACTGAATTTTAAAAATTTTCAAGTAATGGGGAATATTTAAAATAATTGAGGATGGAGCTTACATTACACTTAATACATCACATTAATTAAATTTAATAATCAGGTTTGTATAATAATAATAATGATAATAATAATAATAATAATAATAATAATAATAATAATAATAATAATAATAATAATAATAATAAAGCAGTTGGCTGGTATTAGCTTTAATTTTAAACATTGTACAGCAGGTGTCTTCCATTTCAGCCCTCTATTGCCACAAGCTGCGAAGAACCCCTGTTGCTTTTGTTATGATGGAAAGATGGCGTTTATTTACCCACACTGACTGCGACTTATCATCGAGCCCCAAGCTAGTTTTTTTTTTTTTTTTCCACCTGCGGAAACCTCGTGTCCACATCACCCTCTGCCTTTCTTTAATGACACATTACATAATGGCACATCAGCGCCTTACTAGAAGGTATAGAAAAGCATTTCGTATCAATGTCGCTTTTGTAATTAATTAATTAAATTTCTTTCTTTCTTTATTTATTTTTTGGTTAGCACACACCAGCCGTATCCCAAAATGCTTGGCGGTTCCGCGGCATGAAACCTCTCCATACAGCTGTCTTCTATGCGTATTTTTAGTGCTTCAGTGCCACTGTATATCCCCACCGTGTGTGTCCGTGGGTCCAACATTTGACTGGCTGAGGTCCAGTTCCGAGCGGTCCAGCACAGAGAATCAAACAATTAAGGAGGCATTATTTCTCCTTAAGGGGTCCGTGTTTTGCTCAGAATAATAATAACGGACTGGGGTCACTGCACAGGAGTTTGTCCTCCATGATGAGGAGGGGTGTCCCCGTACATGTCCTCTCCTCCTGGTATCTGTCCCCCAGCGGGTGTCATCCTCTTCTCCTTCTGCCGCCTGTTACAAAACCAAACCCTCACCACCTCCTTCTCCAGCTGCAGGCTGTCCGCTAGGGAGTTGATCTCCGCTGCTCCTGGTTTTGGACATTTGAGAAAATGGCTCTCCAGAGCCCCTTTGACGCCCACCTCGATGGAGGTCCTCTTTTTCCTTTTCCTTCCCTGTGCCGCGATTTTATCCAGGCTAGTGGGGCTTCCCGAGGTGGAGTCCGCCTCCTCCAGCCACTTGTTCAACAAGGGCTTGAGTTTACACATGTTTTTGAAGCTGAGTTGAAGCGCCTCGAATCTGCAAATGGTGGTCTGAGAAAAGACGTTTCCATACAGCGTCCCAAGAGCCAGTCCCACATCCGCCTGAGTGAAGCCAAGCTTAATACGTCGCTGTTTGAACTGCTTGGCAAACTGCTCCAACTCGTCCGAGGTCGGTGTGTCCTCGTCTGACTGGTCCTGATGGCCCCCGTGCTGGTGATGGTGTGAGAGAGACTGCTGATGGGCCCCGGGGCCGCCTCCATGTTCACTGAGGTGCGGACTGTGGCTGTGGTGGTCCTCGTCCCGCAGGGGATGATGGTGTATCCCACCTTGTTCTCCCCCCGGCATCAGACCGAAGCCGGACTGGGAATACACCAGGCTCTGGCCCTCAGATGTCGCCATACCGGGGATGTGCGTGGTGGCTGTGCTGGTTCGCCATGCTCTGGCGTCGTGATGCGCTTGCTGGTGCGCTAGGTGAGGGTGTCGCTGTTGCTGCTGCTGCTGCTGCTGTTGCTGCTGCAGACTGCTGGAGTTCTGCAGCTCCTCTCGGTCGCTGTCGTGCAGCACGGGCTTAACGTCCTGTTCTCCGAGGGGACTAGATGGCCAGGGCGCCCCGCCGTCACCGTGAGACAGCGCCGTTATCCACTGGTGCGCGTGGCTGAGCGGATGTCCACCGCCCGGTAACGTGCTATAGTCGTTCTGGAGCAGGGTGTGCGCGTCCCTGTACGCTGCCGCCTGCTGCATGCTCCCGGACTCCGAGTGCGGCGGCGGCGCGCTGCTGGGGGTGGTGAGGACGCTGTAGTGGTTGGACGTTGCGGTCGCCATAACTATCGGAGCCAGAGTGATAGCTGGAGTTAAAAGGAGGCTGCCTTTGACAGTAACTCTTTTGCGCCACGGGGCAGCTAGGCGTCTCTCTCCAGTATCTCCCGGGCGCTGTGCCAAGGGGACGCAGAGGCGCGCACCTGTGGTCCGCCTCGCTCCGCTCTTTATTGGCCAAGAACGGTTGACAGATGTGGTTACCCCTGACAGCACCCCGCTCATTGGTCACGGGAGATTGTACAGAAACCCCAATCACTCTGCCCAACAATACTAGCAGTCCTGCAGCATGCTAGAGTACAAAGTGGAGGGAGAAATCAGGCTGAGGAGTGTAAACACAGAGGAGACTGAACGAGTTCAGTTTAAGAAAGAGGAAAAAAAAATCTTCATGTTGGAAGTAATTGAATACCTTGATCTGGGTCAGTGGGTCACATTTATTTGTTTGGTGCGTAAAACGGTGCGTAAAAGTTGCACAAGATACACAGAATTTGCACATTAATAGTATAGAAACTACATTCGTGCGCTCTGGAATGGAACTTTTATTATCCAAATTCTCAAAACTGCCAAAGTTTATTTTAATGGACTTTTCATGCAGCGGAATAGAGGGGGAATTTTTGGGATATTTTTGCGCTTTGAAACAATAAGCACTGATCGTGAGGAGAAACTTCCAGCTGCCTCTCTGCCCTTAGGACGCTGTCCAGAGAGAGGGGCCGCGTGCTTCCAGAGCCTCTGTCCCGTTGCCATGGCGAACGCGGTGAATGGAACAACGCCCACGTCACAGCTGCAATTCGCTCCTTCTTTTCGTTCCGTTCCAAAGGGCTCATTGGGGCCGCGCGCTCGGCCGCCGGGACAAATAATGGGGGGCGAGCGGAGAGGGCAGCTCGGGGCCAAAGAGAGGAGTTTGCAAGAATGGATCCCTCAGCCTGCTTTGCGCCCACGGTGCACCTTTCCACCCGCTTGTTGGGTAAACTTTGAGATGGATGCACCCACAGCGGCACGCGAATGCCTAGTTTCCCAAAACCCCACACAAGAGAAACGGCCCTTGAATTTTATAGATTTTCATGAGGAATGTTAATTAATACAAATTTTTATTCTAGTCATAGAGCATATCTTTTTTTACACTTTCAAAGATTTTATTTGCCCTGAATGTTGTTTTCAATACATTTTCAAGATACATTTTCCAGATAATACTTTTGAATTTTAACTCATGTAAAAAAAAAAAAAAGTGGTATTAAAATGAAGTTTTACATGTAATAAAGTAATGTAATAAATGCACTGTAGTATTACTTCTTTTATGTAAGTGAAGGATCTAAATACTTCTTTCATAATTGCAACAGGACCATCAAGGCCTTGATTTACTCTCATCTGACAGTTTTGTAGCCTTTTGGCAAATAATAATAGTGTTGTTGGTTTTAAAAAAAATCATCCAAGTAATAATTTTTTCTACTATCTGTTAGTCCTGTCTTTAAATCGATGCAATGATATTGAAATTAAAGTAATCCTCCTTCCACCGAGCCCCCCCTGAAACCGTCTTAGACCCCTGGGGGGTCCCTGGACCTACTTTGGCAACTACTGGTATTTAGGAGATGTGATTTTATTGGCTCAAAGTGGGACACCGGCTGTAAAACATATCAGCTATTAAGAGGTTAAAGGAACCTCAAAGGACAAAAAATATGCAAGTTTCACCTTCAGACGGAGGTGCCGCGCAACATCATGAGCACCAATGGAAAATGTATAAAATTTTTTTTGCTAATTTAAAGCCACTGCTATAACAAATGATACACAACAAAATCCCCCTTATATTGTTAATTAATTAAAGACCATAGCACAATCCAATTCCACATAGGAAGTGTTCAGCTAATTGATAAATATTTTGAATCTAATCAAGCTGAGGATGTGTAGACATAAACTGACGCACATTGAATTATAGGGATCGAAAGAACACTGGCTTATGATTAGGGTGTAATTCTGAGAATTACCAAATGTGTCGCCAGGGGCTCTGGCAAACCGTGTGTTGAGAGAGGCAAAACATATTACCCTAATAGACTAATATGCAAACTACTGGCTGCCCAATTACAGGACTTAATAACGCATAAACGATGCGAGTCCTGTTCTTACAAGACGAAGAGGTCGCCGTTAATTCAGTCAAAGGGTTGGGTATGCTGTCAAAACACGCTGCGGTTCCACACACATACTGTCTGTGTTTCCGTGTCCCTCGTTCTGTATCCAAGAGTGGGAGTTAATGATGGAGAATCTGAGCGTTAAATTAACAGTAATTATATGGCCCCAATGCTGTAAAGATTCAATTTCTCCGGAAGTCTAATGGGCCTAAGTGTCCCCATGCGCAGGCAGAACTCTCTGTGAGATATTTATGACTGAAACTCACACAGTCGGAACAAAAACATGCACATAAACACACACACACACACAAACATAGCATGCACCCATATAATAAAGTCATTTGAGGATTTTTTCAGGTCCATCTGGAGAATGATTTTTTTCTCCGATGTTGAAATGTGGCAGTAACTGTAGTCAAGGCCGGCACCATGTGAAAAGCCACTTTTTTTTTAGCTCTTGCGTAAACAATGCCACCCGCTTTTGTTTAAAAGAGTAGTTCAAGTGCAAGGTGAAGTCATTTATGTATGCGAATGTTTGCAAGTGAACCAGTATTCTCGCTGCTTTCGCTCTCTCCAGGGCAATGTGTGACCGGCCCATGTTCCTCCCCCTGTGGGAACTCTTAACGCAGGGGTAACTAGGGCAGGGGGGCTTCTTTATACTGCTGGACACAGGGAGATAATGGCCATTCCTCCACAGCTGGCCCACACAATCAAAGGGAGAGGGGGCTCGAAGGATTCCAGCTTTAACCAGGCCATTGTCTGGGCTAATTACATCTGAATGAAAGACCCCAAGAACTCACCTCCCCCCTGAGCAAAACCTGCACAGAATACCCCAAACAACCCTTCAGGGATGAGGGAGAGTGGACAGATACAGAGCACACACACAGAAATATATAAACCCTGGTCTACTTCATTACCCCTAAACGTAAGCACACAAGCATACACACGCACTCACACACAAACACATGGACACACACACACACACTCACACGTTGCTTATACACACTCACATCCCCAGCAGGTTTTCATCAAAGAGTTGTGTCTCTCCCACAAACACACTCACATGTGGCACTCGGCATTAGATCAGATCTCAGCTTGCTGCTCTCAGAAGAGATGAGGAGGTCTTAGAGGACTTAGGTTGAATAGAAAACACACTGAAGAGCCTTTCCCCAATGCACCCCCATAATCCCAATCTATACACTCCCTCTGCCCCCAAACCCTCGGTGTTCGGCCCCATCTGTAGCCTGAGCAGTGCAGCCTCAGCTCGGTACAGAGCAGGTTGCGTCTGTATGAACCGCAGAGCAATGTCAGGATGTGCTGTTTAGGTGCTCTGTCTTTTTCAGTCAGAAAATACATTCAGTTTGTTTTCCTCACACTTGCTGATACATGGATTTCTCCCAATATGATGAGCACTGCAGAGTGTTTGCTGCTACATGTGTGTTTGGGAAGGAAAGAGAATTGTGTGAGACAATCCGAAAGAAACACAAAAAAAAATTAAGGTGCTGCTTAAGCCAAAGATACATCATGAGTCGAAACATAGCTATGGTCATTGTGTGCATATGAGGTGTTAATATTGTTCACCAAACGGAGTTGAAGTGTCTGCTGTTGTTGAAATCCACTGAAAGGATTTGGGATCACTTTTCTAAAAACATTTGAAAATTTAATTTTAATTCGAAAGATGACAGCAGAAACATCAGTTGAAATGTGAAAAATGAAAGCAACTGAAGTGTCATTTAAAAAATAATCTTTAAGGTTTTCATGTAAGTAAATGTCAGTGAATGACTGAGTCTAATGTTCACTGATTCAAACGTTTTGTCTTTGGCCACATTCCTGTAAAAAAAAGTGCTGTATTACGTTATTGCTGATGCAAACCGAACGTTTCCTGCTGCTACAGCCTCACAATGAAAGCTGCAGCACAGTGAGCTGTTGTATGAGGAGCTGCAGGCATCAGACTGCTCACCTCCAACTTCTCAGCAAGGTAACCAACTCCTTTCACTGTGCCCTGCTGCTGCTCACAGAGTGATAGAACAAAGCCAATTATTGCCTGACTTCTTCATTAAAACAATTTTGTTTTGCTAAGAATTCTGGAGCCTGTGGTATTAAAATGTTTTTGGTGTTACCACCAGTAACTACAGGTATCACAAAATGAACACAGACTGAAATCTTCAGGATTACAACTTTAAAAAAACAGTCAAAAGCATTTGAAATGTCAGTTGAAGTCGACCCACCAATGATAGTTTGAGCCCACTGTATTTTTAAATGTCAGTGTGTTTGCAAATGTGCGTAAATAGTGAAAGCAGTCGAAATGCCACTTTAAAAGTCAAAAACAGGTGAAGTGTCAGTTTGTGTAACAAGTGAAAGCGGTTAAAAAACTGATTAAACTGTGAAAGTTAATTGAAGTGTCAGTTAATGTGCTAAGCCTGAGAGGAGCTGAAATTTATAATTTTATGCTTAAGTCATGAAATGTTGAATTGTGAGTGTAAGCACTGAAAGCAGTTAAACTAATATTTGAATAATAATCTGTAAAAACATCTGGAGTGTCAGTTGAAGAGTGAAAGGTCAAAGCAGCAAGACTGCAAGAGCTTAACGCAGTTGAAATTTCAGCTGAAGTCAAAGGGCCATAAACAGTTGAAATGCACTGTAAATAGTTAAAGTATCAGTAATGGTGCATTCAGGTTAAAATGGAATGCTGGAACTTTCCAAGCTTACCACCTGAAATCGGATTTCTACTCAGAAAGTCAGTGAAACCTCACAAGCCTTCACCTCAGAATCCATCATGGCTTATTTTTCAATCAACAGTGGTAATGGTGGTAATAATTCACTCTTTATTGGCAAATCTGTCTCATTTGTCTCTCATTAAATCAGTTCTGTACACAGCACTGTCTGATTCTTCTCTATGGATAAGTCACCATGGTTTTTAATGTTCAAAATACAGTGTAATGGGTTGTAATCAGCAGATACTGCTAACATGGCTAACCTGGCTAAAGCAAACCCACTCTCCCAGCTGTAAAATCTTCATTTTCCTATTTGTTGTACTGGGAGGCAGTCATCCTGGGTAAGACGTCATTCCCAGCTCTGGCTTCTCAAGTAAATGGAATGACTGAGAGTCGAAAAACTAGTTAGAAGGAGAATGATGTTGTCACCTGCAATACGCTATCCATTGCTATAAGCGTCCATTTTTATTGCTGCTTATTGGTTTACATTGTACTTACTTGAAAGCTCCTCTGTGTCACTAACAGATAGGTTTACCCCCGCATTAAAAAGTGACGCAAAGGGGTCCTGACCAAACTGCTATAATGACAAGTTGGGAGTGAGAATGGGTTGGTAACACACACCAACCTATCCTCCACTTTTCCTCTCTCGTCTTCTGTGTTTGAGTTCGGGTTTGTATGGCTGTGCACTTACACACCATTTTCCCTGGCCACGTTTCACAGTGTATGTGTGAATGTGTGTGAATGTGTGTGAATGTGTGTGTGACAGTTTCAGGGTTAGGAGGTCTCACTGGTGCTCAGTTTAGCATTGATTTATTCTCTTTCTTCAATTTATTTCCCCTTCGCCTGATCTACCTCTGGGAGGACAAATGGAGGAGAAACGCCAAGCACAGTAACCATCCCTCACACACACACACACGCACATGAACACACCCACACCCACACACACACACACACACGCGCACAGTGACAAATGTTTCCAGAAGCAGAAATGCACTCAAATTTGTATTTCTGCAAAGAGCTGGCAGGCAAACACACACACACACACACTCCCAGACACACACACATACTCAAATACTTTTAAAGCTCAGGTTCTCTTTTTCCAGCATCACAGTGCAGGACCAATCAGAGCAGTGACCATTCTGTACAACTATAAATTCACAACAATCCCTCAGTCCCAAGGCACCAGGGCTCCTATAAGACTTCCCATGTTGTCCCATATAACTGTCTTCAGAGAACCCATAAAGACATAAAGGGACGCTCCCACCTCTAGGTGAGTGGTCATAATTCACCAGCAGGTATTTTTACTGTGACATTGCTGTCGAGGTGCACAGATTCATCTCGTCTTCTGCTTTATCATGTCCAACACAAACTCCAGATAGGAAAAGCATGAGTGCAGTCATATTTTACGGGCAGCTTGCTGTCACCTGCTACTGCAACGGTTTTGGCATTGGAGGGGCGTGTGGGAAGAGGAGTGTGTGGGCTTGTGGGGTGCGAGCATTACGCCTCACGTCGCCTCTGCTTTGGGGTGTGATAACAGACCTCTTCTTTTCCTTCCCAAGCAGAAAAAGAGGGCAGGAGGAGGGGGCAGGTAGGTCGTTAAACCCACTTGAAAGCTCAGTGCCCTGATCGATAGTCTTGGGCCAAGCAGGGATTAAAATCAGGCTAAGTCTGTTCCAATCAATACTGATGGCTAACCCCGGGGTTAAAACAGGAGTAAATCTCCATACATGTCCATACACAACTCTGCACTGTGGCCTATAGTACAGATAAATCTGCAGCTATCCATGCAAATGGACACACAATGGGTTACCATGCGAGTGTAGTCGATATGAATGAGTGCTGTATGAGCGTCCAGCAGCAACATATGCAGTCATATCTACGTGGATATACACACTCTGTCTAGTTGGGAAAGTGAGGCGGTAAATTTGGGCTCATCAATGGGGATGAGCAGAGTGAGTAAAGCTCTCATAAATGCTTTAGAGGAAGTGCAGCATGTGTGTGTGTGTGTGTGTGTGTGTGAGAGAGAGAGAGAGAGGCAAACAGTTATACACACAGCACAGCAATAATGGAGGGGAGAATGACTTATAGACATAGAGCTGACATGCATGATTGACTGTTTCACACCCTAATGGAGGACGGACATCACTACTCAGATTGATCTTACAAGCGGCAGGTCCGTGTATCAATTACCGATACTAATCAATGTAGCTATAAACAGACAACAGCAAAGAGCGGCTGTTGCACGTCTATATCGTGATTGGCTAATTCTCCCGCTGCAGAGGTTTATGTCTCTTTCTTTAAAAGTAATGTGATTCTCTTAATCATCGGGGACAGTTTTCTTTTTCTTTTCTGCTTTATTAGAGAGTGACAGCTGGAGAGAGATGGGAAAGGCAGGGGATTTGACTGATTTAATGAGACATAAATAAGACGGAACTGCTGATAAACAGTATATTACTACAGCTCTCAGTTCTGCTGATGAACAGAGCAGCCATGTCGGATTGTGAGGTTTGGGTTCATGAGATTCTAGTGAGTTTCCAAGTCAGAAATCTGATTTCAGGGGGCGTTCCAGCTGCAATTTCCAACTCGGAACTTTCGTCTCCTTTACCACAATGATGGCTCTTTAACAATGATATAAGCAAATCCCATGATGTCATGCTGCTCCACAACGTCATCAAACTACGCCTGTTGTCTCAGTTGTTTTGATTGACAGACCTTTAGCTACAGAGATTCCATGTTGTGCATTCAAGGTAAAAGTGCTGGTTGTTTTACAAGTGTTTTTGAACTCAACTGTTCACGTGTTAACACCCAAACCTGAAACATAATGACGGAAAAACCTGACACCCCTGTCCCAAACCCTTGAAACCGGTTCTCCAAAAACACAAGCACATTTTCCGCTTTTCACTCACATGGCATTTCCATATCAGAGTTTGTTTTTTTTTTCAGATCCACCGCACGCAATTCACCACATTTGGCACAATCTTCATAACTAGTCTGTTATGCTCATGTTGACAGCATTGTCCTTCAACACGCTGAAGCGAAATGATCAACTGGCCCCTACTGATGACTCACAGGTGCAAACACTAGTCACAAAATTGGTCAATTACACATCAGAGCAGGGGGCTGAAGGTGAGCTCTAGTGTTTTGGAGATGAATAAATGGCATCGATGCTGCGAGATATGCAGGGAGGGGATAGTCAGGGTGAGAAGAGGAAGAGGAGGAGTGTGGCCAATAAAGACGAAGAGGGAGTTGTGTCTTGATTGAGGTAAAAGCCAAGTACTGTTATCATTTTTTGAAACTGCACACTTCACAGCCACTCCAGTTACTTGTATTTTTACAGTGAGAACATGCAAGTCAGCCACTCTCTCTATGTAATAGTTTACTGCGGTACTGCTGTTTTCATGTATTTCAATTTATTGTACATACTATATATATTGTAAATGGGTCTTATTGTTGGAAAGAAGGCTAAGTATTTCCATTATGTCAACAGTCTGCTTGTGCTTTTGCTGACATTTGTACAGCAAGGTTTAGTAAAAAACCTAAAATATATAAGCTAAAACAAATATATACTTCTTCCTATACTGATTAAAGAAAACTGATTTTTTTTTTCTTACTCAAGTTATCATGTTTGTTTCCTCCATGGCCACAGCTGAAGAGGGCCTGTTTACCTCTCAGTACAGTCAAAATCATTAAAACTTTACTCTCAGATTCAGAACACATCGTATTTTTCTATACCAAAACACACTCTACAAATGTAAGAAGAATCAACTTTTTTTTCAAAATGTGCAATGTGCTTTGTGTGTGTTTATTCTACATTCAGCCACCCAAGCCGTCCCTAAATTACACTGCATCCTCCATCTCGCCTGCGAGCTGGGGGGCAGGGCAGAGCGAGGCCTTTTCAATGGACCTCTTACTTTTGTGTTGCCTTTTTAAACATGCTGCCGAACACACAGACCCCCTCCGCTGCAACATGCAGCATCCACAGCTCACCCAACTGCAAAAGCTGAGTTTGGAGAAAGTGAGTCATGCTCTACTGAATTTATAAGGAAACTAAAATAGTATTTTTCATTTAATTGTTTGTGAAAATATGTGGGGTGAAAAGCGAAAAACACCAGTAAAAAGTCCTTGTATTTCTCCACATTACATTGCAGTTGGTTAAAATAACTCGAGCAGGTCAACACACTTATAATCAACCCAATAACCTTACCAAAGAGTTTTTGTGATTCAGGTACCACAACTTATTACAGTGCTTTCGGACCATCTTTTCTCAGGTCAAGATCAACCTAAAAAATTTGAGTTACAATGAGTCCTATCCAGGCGACAAACTCAGGGACTGAAAAATGCTGCGTAATAAAATGTCAGAAATGCAGCAGAAACAAAAATTTTTCAGTTTTATACAGAAAAAAGGCTGTGATTGCTATTGCTCATTTTCTTGTTCATGGCATCTAAAATTTTATATAACACACTCTTTTAAATTATGTTAATACTTTAAGTTATTGTGGCTTCAATCCACAAACCTGAGGGTGATGTCGCAGTGGTTCCATCCACTTATTTCACTACTTATGGTCCTGCCCTAATAAAGTAACCAGTGTTAGATGTAACATTTTATGAAGAAAGATAGTTTTTACTAACATTTAGTCAACTTTGTGCTATTAAATGGCATAAAAGAAAGATCGTGTGTGTGTTCTTCTAAGGGTAGGAGTTTGTGCTTACATGTGGTCATATGTGAGGTCCAATAAATTACGTGACAATGAATCAAGTGATGTTTTTGAGCAACACAAAAGAAATGTAACAATTAACATTACAAATTACTTTCTACGTATAAGGAGTATATAAGTAAAGTAATGCCTTACTTTTTAAAAATAGAAATGATGAATTAATTACTTTATATGAGTAAGGATGCAGATATTGATAGTGACATTGTGAAACTTGACTTAAACTCCAGCTATATTCAAAGATCCTTAAACTGAGTCGGGATGGATGTCCAGGGATCGAACAGGGGAGAGACCTCGGGGAGCAGTAATGGTTGTTCTCAGTGTGGTAATCAACTAATCTTTGTCTCTTTCTCTTACTTGTTTTCTGTCTCGAACACACAAACACAAATGGAGTCTCTCTATCTCATCCAGATTTCTTTTTTGTGTGTGTTTCTTCTCCTGCTTTGTCCTCTCTTAACACATCTTTACTTAGCTGTGACAGTTATCAGGAAATCACAATTTTCAACGTAGGGTTCCTCTAGTATTTCCTGTCTCTAGTCACCATGGGATACAGATTTGCTCAAGTTCATTACAGTGTCTCTCAGCATGTGGAATTTGCGTGACTCCTAATGAACACACACACAGACAAATTCACCTTCAAACACAGAGTCAAAGTGGTGCAGCAAGCCTAATGTTTCTGCTGGGGTGGATTTAATATCCACATGGCTGTACTCCTATGTGTTATTAGCCTATAGATTTTCAGAAAATTAACCATGTACAACCATATATAGCCCCCTTCTCTCATTACAATTACATGAGTGGCAGATGCACAAACGTGAATGAATGAAAGCAAACATTGCTTTTGTGGAGGAACACTGCTTTACACGCTTCTTTCCCCATGCATATCAAATGTGTTTCGGCAATTGGAAAGCATAATTCAGGGTGGAGGAAAAACAGAGGAGCTACTCTTGAAGGCAACCTAGCCAATTAATTTGCAGCTCAGATCTCAAAGCCTCACTGGAGAGGTGCTAGGCTACATACCACTAAGCTAATTTGTGTAGCAGGTCTGTATTAAATATATGCATGAGGCTAATTCAGTTAGTGTCGTAGCCCTGTAGCTGTGGTGAGTGCGGCGCTAGCTCCCATTAGCGATGTTTCTGCCTCCAGTGGAAATCAACAGAAGTCGAGGCAGACGCCGCTTTTTTGCATAAAGCAAACAAAATTAAATTTTCTTCGCTAAATCAAAGTGTAGAGCCAAATATGGGTATCTCTCTCTCTTTCTCCCAGTGTCTCTCCTTCTCTGTATATCCGTCTGTCTGTCTCCTTCTCTCTCTCTCTCAGGGATAAATTACTCCAGAATCATAAAAGAGTAGAAGAAAAATTATGGAGAGAGAGGAAAAGAGAGATTTTTTAGTCAAGTGGGATTCCCCCTCCCAAACAATCCCAGCATGCTTTTGCTTACTGAGATGTTGGCTGATGTGTCTCCAGCGTGTTGTGAGAGTTTCTCTGATTTTGTCGGTGCACATTTCCCTGCATTCATTGTATTTGTGTGTGTGTGTGTATCAGCCTGATCTCACAGGAAAATTCACATTTATTTGTACAAAAATAAATGCCATGCTGGTCTCTGATATGTACAAAAAAATAAGCTGATCAGGGTGTTCTTTTACTTTTAAGTAAATAAATCCGTATTCAGATCAAAATGTTATTAACCAAAAAGGTTTCATCTAATTTAACCTTAAATCTTGAACTTGACTGAAAACAATGAAAGTATTTTAGTTTTTCAGATGTATTTGAGACTGAAAGTGTCAAACTGAGGAGTGATGGAATGAGAATGTCATGCAGCTTTTTGTGAGCTCATTTATTTTGTGTATTTTTTCACTACTGGAACTCAGGTGCCAGGGTTTGTGTGTGTGAAACTAAAAGAGCGTGTGTATGTATTGCTTTATTGTGCAGGTGTGTGTGTGTGTGTGTGTGTGTGTGTGTGTGTGTGTGTGTGTAATAGAGAGAGAGAGAGAGAGAGAGAGAGAGCTCCTTGCAGTATACCGCATAGCTGGTCTGAAAAAAAGAGCTGCTTGGCTGTTCCTATTGAACTTGACCTGCGGGCCAGATCAATGTATGTGTGTGTATGTGTGTGTGTGTGAGAGAGAGACAACCTGTGTGTGTGTGTGTGTGTAGGTGGTGTCCATGAGCGTGAGTGCGCACTGCCAGATCAATGTGTCTCCGTGTGCCACGGAATGAGAGAGCACACTGATTACCCAGGGGTGGCAGGCGGAGGGGGAGGAGGGAGGAGGGGGAGGATGGAGGAGGGGGAGGGCGAGGGAGGTGGGAGGGATGAGAGGATGGAGGAGGAGGATGATGATACAGAGGGGAAGGAAGAAAAGAAGGAGGGAGGGAGGGAGGGGGTGATGAGATTGAGCAGAGGACAGAGCTGAGACCAGGATCAGCAGAGAAGCTCAGATCATTTCATTTTCATTTCGTCGGAGCTGGGCCGTGTGTCGGGGCATTCCACATGGATGAGGTGCCAAAATTTAGATCCGCAGCCAGATGGCATGGATCAGTCGGGAAATAGCAACACAATATGAATGGGATGGGATTTGTGGGGGTCAGTGATCCATGCTCCTGTCTTTCCTTCTTCCTTTTTCCCCCCTATTTCCTGCAAAGCACTTGAACATTTATAAACCTAAAAACCTCACATGACAAAGGAGAAGTGCTTCAAGTTTACAAGGCAGACATAAAACCCCGCCAGCCTCAAGGCCATTGACAATATTTCTTTCTGTGTGAATCAAGACGTTTGCTGTCTGCGTCCTCGCCTCTGTGTCTTGTCTTGTTTCTCGATGTTTTCATCGTTAAGAGTATGAAGGACTGTGGCTCAATCCTTCAGCACTGCAGGGGCTCCTCTCATCTCTCTCACTCAGTGTAGCTCCCGTCGCTGGCAGTTCTGTTCGGAAACCCCTGCCCGTGTCCAATCAGCACGAAGCCAGTGTAAAGTGTATCTCTGTGTGTGTAAGAGAGAGTGTGAGAGAGGGGGGGGGGGGGCTTTCAGAAAAGGTGGGAGGTGATCTGCCTTCTTTTTGAGGGGCTATATTTCATCTGTGATGTATTTTGTGTGTGTGTGTAGAGCCCATGAGAACTGTTCCCCACATCCCAAGTGTATAAGAATGTATGAGTGTAAGAGTGTGTGCTTTTATGTAAGAGTGGGAATCACAGAGTGACAATATTATCAAGATATGATACCTGAAATAAAGATGGTATCTGGACACAGCGATTCTTTGATACTTGATGCGTTGAACGGTATCGTATAAGATGCATCACAATGTCGGTTTAGCTATAAAAAGACCACTAAAGAGGAAAAAAGCAGGAATTATGCATTTATTCATCGCATTGTGGTGTGTGTTTCGCAGAATATGACAAATGAGATGAAACAATGTACAGAAAATTCCGTAAATTCCATTACCTTAGTTTCATTTGACACACACACAATGTGCAACTTGTACATATCCACATGTGCCATCATTCCAGCGTAAAATAGCCACAAACATTTAAAAAAAACAAACTGCTAGAAAGCACAAAAATAAAGACATACCTCAAGAAGTCCCAACCCTGGAAAGTTATATTGACAGAGGAATCAGTTTAGAGCACCCGCATGTTTTAACAAACATGTCAGTATTTGGCAGCGAAGTATTGACAACAAATCACAAGAGGAAGTGATACAGTATATTCCCATATTGACATTTTGTCCCAACCCTGTTTTTGTGTTGTGTGCATGATCGAGTCCAGTGAACCTTTAAAAAACCTTTGGAATTCCATCGTCTTGTGGGAGAACATGAATTTCCAGATTTTGCATTTGATTTAAAGGTACAGCGTGAAATAGAACAGGGAACTTCTCTTAACTTTCACACAAAACATTCTGGTACAATTTTACACATAAGACTGTTCATTTCTGAGCATCTGCACCAGTTATAGAGGTAAAATACCATTATTTTTCAACTACTACTACTTCCATATATGTATTTTAGATTGTGACAAGTTCTTTTCCAGCATTGACAATTAGTGAAATGTATAATAGTGCAATTAAAATTAGAAAAGAATGGTGGAGAAAAATTCTTACAGTTCTGTAACTCTGCATTCTATTCTTACAATAACTTATGTAAAAAAATTCAAGCTTGGTAGAAAAATATCAGAGTATGAATCAATGTAGATGCTAAGATAAAACCTTTATCTAGTGGTATTTTAAATTCTAATGTGGTGCCTGATGTGAGCATCTAGTTGCCTGTTTTGTTGGGTGAAGCATAATGTAGTGCTCTTCATCTGACACTCGACCTCATACAAACTGTCTATGCTTGTGCATTTTGTGAAACAGGTTTGGACTCAAGCTGTTCAAGCTCTTCCAGTGTTTTTTTGTCCAATAAAAGGTTTTTTGTTATCAGTGTAAAATAGTGGGGCTAAAGGATGAGGGACCCAACTTGGTCTAAGCTGAATGGACCATGTGGGGTGAGAGTTATGTCAACAAATCCAGACATTTCCAAAGTTTTTTCATTTCAATCTTGTAAGACTGTTTCATTTTAAGAGTTAGATAATAACAATAATGACAATATTTCACCAGGTGTCCTCAGAGAAATACACATTTGTTTCTCCAAACTTCATCTTTTATTCTTCGCCGTCCCATTAATCATTCTGTGACCTAAAACATTAATCTTAAGACCTCTTGGAGGGGTCACAAACCCTAGTTTGGGTACCACTGGCTTAATACTAACATAACTTTTGAGAAAGACACTCACTCTTCTCCTTTCAAGAGCAAGGAGTTGATGATTTTCATATAAACATGCATGTAGATACTTACGGCAAAACCTACACACCAATGCTTTTCATAATTACAGACATACAGTTCAGGTTTTTACTATCACACACAAACACACAGTCAGCTCAGGTACTTACCATCACACACACACACATACTCACACGACTGATGAAATCCAGCACAGAGAGACTGTGGTGGTGCATATTGATGCCTAGCCAAGAGCTCCCTGCTGGGCTTGATCCCAGTGCGCCCATGGATGGCTTTGCAACTCTGGAGACCAGCTCTGTGGTTAACCTGCAACACACACACACACACACACACACACACACACACACACACACACACACACACACACACACACACACACACAC
>JAQMCX010000023.1:10715002-10725582 GCA_029814765.1 Acanthurus leucopareius | reverse complement strand
ACACACACACACACACACACACACACACACACACACACACACACACACACACACACACACACACACACACACTGGTCACACTGTTTATTAAAGGTGAGAGGGCGAGGAAAGGTGTGTGTGTGTGTGTGTGAAAGCTTAGATACAAACATAAAATGGACTCACGCACGGTGTTCACTGTGTGCTCCAGTGTTGCTTTGCTGCACAAACACAACAGAGACCCACATATTTCAGCAACACACACACATACACACACACACACACACACACATGCAGTAACGGCTCGCCTCCGACCCGTGATGGATTGGCTGCACTCCTGCCGTGACAGACGAGCGATGGATGGAGAGCTGAGAAGATGAAGGGAAGAAAGAGACGGAGGGGGAGTGTGTGTGTGTGCGTGTGCATGTGTGTGTGCGTGTGTGTGCGCGTGTGTGCTAGTGTGTGTGTGTGTGTGTGTGTGTGTGAGGGCGTGCTAGAGGAGAGAAAAAGAGCTGAGTGCAGTGGTCTTGGTGCCAAGGAGGATCTTACATGGGGCCAAGCAGATCATTTCCTCCTCGGCAGCACGTGTCATTTCCTCTAAACAAACAGCCCTTCTGTGGACAGGAGAGAGGCTGGAGGCCTGCCCTGTCAATCTCTCACTCCTCGCCTCTCACTCTGTCCTCCTCCATCTCCTCTATGTTTGTGTGGGAGGAGGTGTGAGCGTGTTTTAATGCGTATGAGTACTGGAAACAAAAGAAAAGTACAGTGTCAGCGTGTCAAACATGTACAGACTTTTTGACCTACAAACATCATTTATTTGCTCTAAACTGAATGCTGAAATCATAAAGTGGGCTATTTGATTGGTTAATGGACAGAAAATGCTCAACAGCACCTTTTAATTCATTAAAATGGCACTCCACCAACTTCACACATGAAGATCAGTTTACTCATCATGCAGATGTACTGCTCAGCTTGTGAACGCAGTTAAAAAATAACCCTGATAACATCAAAAGGACTGTTTAATTAGGCAGCTTGTTACAGAAAATATGTGTTAATAACTGAAGTAGAAAATGAAATTTAAAGATCGGACCATTTTCTATTTGTGGGAGGCTCAGTGAAGTATAGTGTTTAGTTGCATTATGGGAAATGGGACTAAAAGCCAGGGTGCCTTATGTTTTCATTCTGTCTCAGGCAAGTATCCCACTATACTGGACTGCTGGAGTACTTCTTAATTTGTATAACACCGCTTTGGGTTTATGAGGCCATTTATCACTGCATTGGTGCAACAGGTGTGGACACAGAGGGCTTCAGGAAAAAAAATGCAGTAGTGTCTGGCAAAAATACTTAAACCTGGCTCAAATTTTTCAGTTATGCATTGCAGCATCACCCTGAAGCCAGAGTCAGGACTGATGTGATCCAGTAATGCCACTGAATGCTGACACTGATTCATTATTTATTCATTCGATATCAAGCCGTTGTCAAGGATCTACAAACTGATCCAGATTCTGCTGCCTGATGTTTTTATGATTTAATAAATACTGGGTTTAATTATGCAGATTTGACCTCAAAGCCAAAATGTTGTAGCACTAGCTAATTTTTAAGTAGTGGTTAGTTATCCAAAGATCTCATATTTTAATAAGAGATAACTTATAACTAATAAGAGTTATATTAGTTAGACATACAGATGGACATTGCTCTGGACTATAAGCTATGTTGTTGGTTCTTGCAAGAGAAATAACCATCAAAGTTTATGAAAACAAGCCCAGTTGAAGCAACTTGCCTTGTGAGGAAACAAGTTTATGGAAGGAGAACGTGAGCATACACACCAGCCCATCACTGACCATTACAGATGGACGGACAATAAAAAGACTTCTAACAATTTGCCCTGCATATTCTGCAGGGTTATGTTTGTGAGAAGACTTTTCTGAATCACATTTCATTGTCTCACTGCTACCTGAAACAACATGCCCTCATCAGAGCAGCTGTTCTCAGTCTGAACACCCAGAGAGTCATTTAACAAGCAAAAATAACAATCGTTTGCTGGTTCTAAACACTTTAGAGTGAGGATTTGCTGTTTTGTCTTAGCTTCATCATAAATTGAATATGTTTTTAGTTTCGAGCTGTTGGGTGGACAAAACAAGCTCTTTAAAGTTACTACCTTGGACTCTGGGAAAGTGTGACGGGGGATTTATCACTATGATCTGACACTTAAAAAAGCATTTGTCAGCTGAAAAAAAAATCATTGACAGCTTAAGTGTCCAGGTCACCTGGTGTTTAAGACAAATATCAGATAACTGCAGCGTCTCAGTTTAGATTCCAGCTGGGGACCTGTGCTGCAGGTCATACACCTCTTTCTCTGCATGTTTCCTGCCTATATTTACACTGTCAGCTGTCAAATCCATGCAGAAATGTCCTTTCAAAAAAATCAACAGTTTATGTAGCAATGAAAATGATCTTTTAAGTCTACCTGAATATATAAATACTGCATAATGTGTATGTGCATGCAGAACCTCCTTGCAAGTGCCTGCACCACCTGTCGTTCCTGTGTTAAATAGTCATGTTCGGCATTGTGTCAGACATGATTTGTGTTTTCTAACCAGGAGTGTGTTGGGTGTGCAAACCACCAATTACATTTGCTCTTAATTACACACTTAAAGATGTAATTAGGCCTGCCTGTTCCATTGCTGCACAGAGATATCACACAGTACACCGAGGTAGTCTGTGGAGGGAGAAGCACTTCACACAGGCAGGCATACATGCATACGCACACATGTTTAATTCAGCATATTAATCCTGTGTGCTTAGTATATATGGAGGCCAACTTGAATAAAAAATAATGGCATTTTAGGGGCTTAGCTTTTTACAATAGGACTGACTGCACTACAACGTAAGAAAGTACATGCTAAAAAATACCAAGGAAAGATCATTATAGCCTATTCAGTACTTTTACAAGTTATGTATCACATAAGCAAAGAAATGTTGCAAAAAATTAAAAACCAAAGTTCATATACATTGTAGCTGTCTTTTTTTACTCACATAAAATCTAAAGCAATTCATTTTTTGCCATGAGGGGGCAGCAGAAACACAGAATTGATTGAATTGACCAGGTGTGATTGATAAATTCATGAATGACGGCAGGAGCAGATGAGTTATATCACTCTCGTTTCATGCATGAGCAATCCAACTCTTTGAGTGATTCTGTGGAAAGTTTGAAGTTTATGGGTTTTGTGATTTTTCTGTTATGGCTAAGTTAAAATTGCAAGTCAGCAGTGTTTGCGGAAAATAGACTACAAAGTAATACTAAGAAGATGGATGCTAAAATCAAATGTGGTAGGAAGAGATGACTGTGCATGCATGTAATGAGCACCGCAAAACTCATTTGAGGCAAAAATTCTATCAATTACCCCTTGTACTATCATCTTACAAAGTTGATGGCCAACATCTTAGCAAACAGTAACTCATTTGAAGTTGCTTGTTTAATCAACTTTCTGGTCATCTGATAAATGGAAGTTTTTCCTCTGTTCTTTTTTTCAGCTCTTGTTTTGGTGTCTACAACTTATGAGGGAAACATCTAGCTCTTTAGTTGCTCAGCATTCACTATGTTCACCAGCTATTTGCTAACTGTGTCCTTTTACTGTTTAGGCTGGTCTTTTTTTGGCTTTTAAAACTTAAAAAAGCCCCCTGAGAATGAGAGAGATTAGTGTTAACTACGATTAATCAAAAACAATGAGCTGAAAGACAATAAAATGCTCCATAGAGCTAAAGGGAACCTGCAGAGTCAGGTGATAATTTTCTGTGGATTTGTCACCATGAGCAACACCTTTCACATACACAGTAATTCATCCACTTTCTCTCTATATAGAAAAGAAAAACATTGATTGAAGCAGATTTGAAGTACGGTGTTTTAGCTTTTGTGGTCACACTAATTTCCAGCAAACTGCATCAGTCAGGATGCCCTTGAATGCACTGTGCTAAAGGTGACAATTTATACTCAGAGCCGCCCAAACTACTCTCTAATAAAAATATCACTCCTTCAAACAAAAAAACAAAACACAAAAAAATACCAAAAAAGTCAATAAATGCGATAAAAAAAGGTCTGACCCTGGGAAACCGCAGACATTAGCTTGCAAACACACCTAATCGTTACCTCAACAAGCATGCTGGGGCATCCAAGGCACCGAGCTACAAGAGGAATGAGGCACGAGCCTTCGTCTGAACCTTGAGATATGAGCACTGTGTGTGTGTGTGTGAGTGTGTGTGCTGTGTGTGTATTTAGCAGCCTTCACTCTCTAGCTGGCTGCTTAAGAATCCAGTCACATCTCTTGCTAGCAGGCAGGCAGTAAGGCGCTTTCACGCTCACAGGTTTGCTTTGGTTGGGTCTAATACCCCTTTCTCTCTCTGTATGTATATGTGTGTGTGTGAGTGTGTGTGAATGTGTGCACATGAGCATATGCCAAAATCTGACTCTATGTGTGTCTTACTCCCCTCTTCTTTGTTTCTTTACTTTCTGTTTATGAGCGACAGCTGAGTGTTCATGTTTATGCAGTCTGTGTGTGTGTGTGTGTGTATGTGTGTGTGTGTGTGTGTGTGTGTGAGCGCGCTTGTGTGTGTGTGTGTGTACTGGCTCTCGGTAGCAGTGATAAACCCACTTAGACTCTTCCCTGATCTGTTCGCTCTGGGCTGGCAGCCCCCTGCTTTGGATGACACACACACACACACACACACACATGCTCACAGAGCCCTCTGCTTTAGCTGCTAGCTGATCTGTGACGGCCTGCCACTCAAACGCAGCTCCACTGAGACACTGCACAAAGGAGGAAAAGGAGGCTGGGAGTGGAAGGAGGAAGAGAGGAGGTGGTGGTGTGGTGGAGAGGATAGAGGGAGAGAGATAGAGAAATAGAGGAGGGGGGTATCACTGTCTTTCTTTTGGGTGCCTGCTAGCTTCCACTCTCTGGCTGTCTCCTTATCTCCCTACTCCTCACTCTCCTCCACCTGACTGGCTTTGGCAGCTGCTCTTCACTCCCAAACTCCCCTCCCCTTTTCTCTCCCTCTATTCCCCTTGCTCTCGCCCCCCCCATCTCTATTTCCTCCTGTCTTTATTTTCCTACCTGAGCGAATGCCAGTTCATCTCACCCTCATTTACTTCTCAAGATGGGAAGACTTAGCAAGAGATGAAAAGGAGAAAGGCAAAGAGAAGAGAAAGAGAGCAGAGCACGTCATGGCGACAGTCTGAAAAGGCAAAAAAATGCACGGTATAGAGAGAAAAACATGGTTTGATAAAAAAAAGTGTAATACACAGTGAGAGAAACATAAGGAAGAGGAGGTGAAGATGGAGAGGATGAGCAGAGGAACCTATGCGGTAATTTGGATGCATCACTGGAATGCAGCTAACATACAGTGCACAATTCTCAGCAGCTCAAGACTCACTGTGCTAGATTTTCTACAACAGCCCCATGCATCTATTTGCTCGCCATGAACTAAATATACAAATAACTAAATAATCAGTGCATTAAGAAAAAACATAGTACAAGAAAAGAAATTCTGTCACTTCTGGTGGCATCTAGCCATGCAGATGATTTCACTGGAGAATTTGGCTGTGCCCTTTGGAATGAAGCATTGCAGTGTTTTCTGATTTGATCTGATTTAAAACATAGCAGTTTTGACCAAAATAGTCACTTCATGGAGGTAAGAGGATATTTTTTTGTCATGGTAACAAAAATTAACATGAGGTTAAAACTAAGGAATGATCTTAATCATGATTAAAAAACACTGACTGTTGGTTGAAAACAGGAAATTAACAATGTGACACCGTGTTAGAGGAGTATTGATCACTGAAAAGATGTTCTTCATAAAACTTTGATATCTGTGCAGGAGAAAGATGCAAATATTTTGAGGTGAATATTTGCACTACATGAACAGAGAGTATGAGAATATGCAAAACCTACAACAACCAGGATGCACTGCTCAGCACCGAACTGACAAACTCTCCCGCTGGTGGGTGATGTACTGTGAGTTAGGCGATACTTGGTTTTGGCTCATCTCTTTTGAAACAGGAAGAAATATGGAGGCCAGCTGGAAACACAATCTCATTACAACTGATTAACACAAAAACATATGTTTCAAGAAACATTTTAGGCAAGAGAGATGCAATGAAGTAACAGAATCATGATTCATATTTGATCAGCATCACTACTTTTTTGCAGCTCCATTGGTTTTTTTGTGAACTTCTCCTCTCTAGATCTGAGAAAAAGCAGCTCCTCTCTCTAAAGACTCCTCAGCTCTTTGTGTCTTCGGAGTAGGGCATTCAAAAATGCAAAAGCAAGATTTGAAGTTTGATACTGTGTCTGTTGGATCTGTAAATAGGCAACTGTTTTCTAACATGTTTGCTATAAAAACTTAATAAGGTGATGATAAATACAGCTTGCTGTGCTGCCCCCAAGTGGACAAAAAATTGTTGTTAGTGCAAATTTAAGGATAAAAACTTGGCTTTAAGCTGAGTGGGGCTTTCCTCCTTAGCATGTGGCTGGGAAATCAACACTACAACAGCTTCTACCACTGTGTTTCACTACGGTGACGTTTGTGAGAAAGCACCCTGATAGTGGAAGCTTCTATATGTGCCGGACCAGAGGGGGCAAGATAAAGGAAAGACACAGCAGGATGGAGTCAGAAAGCAAAGGACAAACAGAAATTGAGAAACAGAAAAAACAAGCCAACGATCCCCAACAAGCTGAGACGAATGACAGCGACCGAAGTTGGTGATAAGATTGAGGTGGAGTGAAGAGACAAAGGAATGGCTTTGTGGCGGAGGAGAAAAAGCGTGCTCAGCAATATGGATCCATAGCCCTGGGTTAGTGAAGACAGAGAGAACTCTTCATCAGCAGGTCGACTGCTGCCGATATCGCTGAGTCATCATCGTCCTGGTACACAACTGCAGGGGCCTCGAACATCATCACCTTCATTAGCAATGATCAGTCTTGTCATTATCAAAACATGAGATGAAAGCTGTCATGTGCATCATTTAAAATGAGATAAAAAAAAAAAACTAACCAAATATTCACTTTTAACTCACTTTCTAAATGAATCAAACTGTCGGTGGAGTTCATCCCTTCAACTATTCTTCCCAAAGCCTAGTGGGAGACGCCTGAAGCTATTGGGCAACTTTCCCGGTGCCAGCCTTGCACCTGCCCCTGGCAAAAACAAAATAACTATGCAAAACTCTCTTTTGCTCTCGCAGGCTCCCCTCTCCTTCCTAGTTTCCTCTTTTTCTCTTTCAGTTTTTTAATTAAACTGAAGCAGAGGGCTGCGAAAACCTGCTACTAATTACACAGCCAGTGCCTCTCTCTCTCTCTCTCTCTTCCTCTCTTTCTCCTCTGTTTGCTTGTTTCTCCTCTCTCTTCTCTCTCTCTCTCTCTCTCTCTCGCCTCCTCTCTGTGCTGGGCTGGAGCTCCGCCAACAGCCTGTGGAATCACTTACCAGCTACCGGGGGGGAGAACGGACACATGTCAGCGTGCACACACACACACACACACATGCACAAATGTAAAAAACTGCATGTGCACGGCGCTGTCGACATGAAAGTGTGCATGCAAGGACGCAGACTAACCTGTTCACAAGTCCAAATGTGCAAATTCAGACTTGCAAACACACACACACACACACACACACACACGTAGATCACACTAAAGACTCACTGACACACTCATGCTTATCTGTTTTTCAGCTTTGCTTTCCCACTGTAACAGCATGTGTGTGTGTGTGAGAGTGTGTGTGTGTGTGTGTCGTAGGCACGTGGGTGATCAGCTCCCTAATGAGAGAGAACACTAATCATATTTCACACTGACACAAACACAATCACAACATCTGTATCCACTGTGGTCTGCTCTCTCTCTCTCTCTCTCTGTCTCTCTCTCCTCTCCCCCCTTTGCCTGCGATGCACGGCCCCCCTCTCCTCCCCTCGCCCCCCACCCATTGCATCTTTCACCCCAAGCCCCCGCCTCTCCCTTGCATCCTTTCCATCATATTCACAAGCTTTCTATCACTTCCTCCTCTCCTCTATTCTGTTTCTCGTTTGTCCTTCCTGGAGTAATCAATCAGACGATAGGAGTACAGGAAAGCTCCGAACTGACAACCCTCTCACCTGACTCTCCCGTGCTTCATCTCTTTCTGTCTCCCTTCATCAAAATCTGTATCTCTTTCCCTCTCTTTTCTCTCTTCCTCCTTTCCATCTTAATACAGCTTTTGCTCTTATTTAAAACTTGTGCTTTTTATTTATTTATTTATTTATTTAAAAAGGGGTGGGATGGGGGGGATCACTGTAATTTAACAACGGGTCGTCCAATCCATCACGCAGACAATGTACACACACACACTGCTGCCATGCATCACCTGCGGGCGAGCGTGTGCGCGTTCTGTGGCCGTGATGTGTTTGAGTAAGAGAGAGCAAAAGAGTGAATCAGTGAGATGCAAAAAGGGGAGAAGAAGAAGGGAAACAGGGGGTGTGGGGTGGGGTGTGGGGTGGGGGGGCACAGAACAAAGGGGAGGAAACGACAGCAGAGATAAGACACAGTGTAATATAAAGGCAAGTCTGGAGGAAACACGCAATAATGGCTCTGAGCAGTGTTGGACAGAGGAGGGAGAGATAAAACAGGAGTGGTAGCTTGATGATAGGAGGTGGAGGGAGCAGATAGAGAGATGCAGCTTTAGCTAAAGTAGCTGGACAGCAGGAGTGGGCGGGACACAGAAGCCCCCTCTGCCGCAATCAAGCCTCTGTCACCATCTGGACGCCATTTTAAAACCATCAGCTCTGGCTCCCCATGTAAACAAGGGCACGACCCCGAACATGCTCCCCTCACTAAATGGGCTCTTTCTGGCAGCTGCAGACCCCAAAATGGCTGACTTTGTGGGGTGAGAATTGGAGCCAGAATGGCTGGCTGACTGTACTACAGCGGAGGACATTCTGTTCTTCGTTACTACAGAATTTCTGACTGTGTGCAAAAGATGTTACATTATCGTTTATCCAAAATGTGTCAGTAACAGAGGGTTCACCCCTTCGAAACCCAGAGAATGTCTGACTGAGGAAAAGGGATGCACAGTGTCTGTTTCAAACGATTTTATGATTTGCTTCAAACTGGAGATGTGATGGATCATCAGGACACTTCATGAAATCAGAAATATGTATAAAGCAGAACCAAATAGTCATTTATTTGTATGGACCCATAATCATAGTCACCTCTGCTGCTAGAGGTCTCTCAATCAAAGTAATGTAAGCAGAACATATAGTTTCATGATGTAGCTTTGTAGGGCGGGATCATGGGATTGGTTTACTTCATAGTTAAACAGCCACCATTGCAGATGGTGCAAAATGTAACTTAATGACCCAGGCAGAAACGTTCACAGATGAGGTAATGTATTACAGTTTTATTTACAGTAAGTTTATTTAATTAAAATTATAAATTCTTGTGGGTGTAAACATTGCTGGACTCATTTAGAAAAATGTAAGTATACAACACAACAAAATGAAAAAAGTAGGTATGGCCAATTCCAGATATAATAAATTTACAACGTTGAAGTACAGAGGTCCATTTCTTTCCATGTGCAGCTGGTAAAAAAAATTACAATTTATCTTTATCAATTAATTTGCAAGTGATTTTTGTCAATAAGTTGCTAAAATCTTTTTGACCATACAATTTTAAGAAAGTAAAGTATTTACACCACATTTACAATTTCACAAGTCCAAGTTGTCTTTAATTTGCCTGTTTAGTTTGAACAACTGACAAACAATTTTAAAAAATGTAAAACTTTTTACAGGTCAACATTACAGGTGCACCTTTTGTTTTTTTGCACCTAAAATAAGTCTCAGCTATTGTTGTGATTCTCCTGAAAGGTTAATTTTAATTGGCATTGTAATTAACACAAACAAATAAGCAAACAAGGTTCATGAATGGCAGATTATTGAGAATTATGATGTGCTTACATGCTTGCGGGATAGAGATAGAAAGATAGAGTCTATGACAGTGAAAAACAGAGGGAGCATGTCACAGGGATGTGTGTATTCCTATGGGGGATTGTGTGTGCATATGTGTATGTGTGTGTGTGTGTGTGTGTGTGTGTACATGCATGTGTGTGAGTGTGCGTGTGCATTGATGTGTGTGAACATGTGTGTTTGTGAGCGACACAAAGAGAAACAGTTGAAGATCTGATGCAAAGTTCAGACACGCGCGCACACATGCATGAACACTCACACACACACAAGCACATATCGCAGTCAGAAGTATGATAATGACATGGAAATGATATGGTAATGATATGGTAATCTGGCAACATTATTCTGCCCACCAGAGACTGGGAGGGAGAAGAACCTGCCACAAACTGCACACACATACACACACTCACACACACACTCACACATACACACACAGGGATAAGGTGAAATCTATGGATTGACATGGCTAAGCAGAGTCAGACCAGTGTGGGGGAAGGGGTGCGTTGTTGTCAAAATGTTGATGAGAGGAAGTATCTGTGGTTGATTACATACGCATGCACACACACACACACACACACACACACACACACACACACACACACACACACACACACACACACAC
>JAQMCX010000023.1:10689946-10714902 GCA_029814765.1 Acanthurus leucopareius | reverse complement strand
ACACACACACACACTCCCCCACACACACACACACACACACACACACACACACACACACACACACACACACACACACACACACACACACATTTCAACTGTAGATTGTTCTGCAAAGTGCACAATTTTTACAAAACTTGCAAACCTATACATTTTCTACATAGAGTATTATAGTTTAATGAGAAAATATACTTACTCTAGACCCACTTACCTGCTTTCTCTGGAGTTTACAGCCAAATAATTTCTCATGACACCTAAGCATAAACTTCTCTCCAATAAATTGCCACTGGATAATCTTTAAAAGAGAACTAGTACTTGGACTTTTTAAAAAGGTCGACCTGTTGCTTTTCTAAAGTCAATAAAAAATCTAAAATGAACCTAAAAACAGACCTACAGCTTCAAAATAAGGAAGTTGACTTTAAAGCAGTGGACTATTAATAGACCTTTTATTTTAGAGGCTGCAACTTTTTACACTGAATACAACACTGCCACCCTCTGGCTGAACCTCTATACTGCACTACTTCAGTCTTATGCAGTATCTTGATAATTCAAACAAGAGAAATAATTGTCACTTGTGTAAAAGTTAAATTGAAGTTACTTTGGATTGTAGATCCTCTAAATTAATCTATTAATTTAGATCTAGGAGATGTTCATTAAAAAAAATACTGTGAAATAGAATTATCATGTATATGCTCCATACAAATAACACATCACTATAAGCAAAAAAATCTGTTTGTGACTTGCCGTGTTTTTTGTTACCTTTCTGTACTTCAGTTTGTTATGCTTGTATTTTATCAAAATAACTAAATAACAATAGACATTTTTTAATGGAACCATTTCCAGGTATGATAAAAAAGTGTGTACGATTTAGCTAGCTTTTGGATAAGGATAGAAGAAAAGAATAGAAGAAAAGGATTGATGAGTAAAGTAAAGAAAGAAAAATACAAGGAAAATCGGCAGTTTACAGATTTTACTGTGAAAACTTTATTTGCTGAGGAAAAACTCAAGATGCTCCAGAAAAGGCTAGTAAGTGGACCTGAAGAGAGGATTTTTTTATATATATATAAAAAAGAAAAGCTGTTTTAAAGATAAAATGCTGCCAAATGACTGTTACACTAACATCACCATCCCTTTCCTTCCTACATTTCTCTTCCTCCCTGGTTGTCAGTGTTTCCCTCGCTTCTCCCCTTTAAGTGGCTTTGATTGACAGGTGGGCTATATCCATGCAATATCACCCAGCGCACGTTCCTATTCCCTCCTGGAGCCTTCATCCACCGGTCAAATTAACCTTCCGTGCCAAAGGGAGGGGGCCCTGCGTGGGCCAATCAGCAGGTGATTAGGCCTGGGGTGGGAGGGGTGAGGGGGTCACCGCGATGGGGCCATCGCAAGCCTGATTGGTTTCAATCAGCAGCCGGCCGCAAGGACAGCTGGGAGCTGAGCCGCAGTGAGCGCTAATCAACGCGTCCCACAGTGAGGCATGAACAGTCACCACACACACACACACACACACACACATAGAGAGGTAGATTGATGTAAGTGTATACACACTGACAACAGGGACATCACTGTGTGCACACATTCACAAAGGGGCAAGAAACACACACACACACAAACACACACAGCAAGACATGGGAAGCAGAAATGAGCAGTCGACCACAACAGATAAACAGAAAATCCCATAATGGAAAACCTGAGGAAAAAAAAGAGAGGGGGAGAGAAGGAAAGGGCGCCACATACCCAGAGAAACCACAGAATCCCACCGTAAATTGAATGACTAATTGCATTGGATTCGTTAATTTGACCACTGGCACATCTGATAGGGAACCATGACATTAGTTAGCGATGCTCTGTCCTACAAACCACAACAACACCTCCTCTGTGATGTCTCAAATGTGGAACAATTCAGATTCTCTCCGCTATGTCTGATGTAATGCAAACTCTCGTTTAAATCTCAGTAAAGCACAGCAATGACCGATCACTGATCAGATGAGATGGGAGAAGTCACAAAGAGTGTATTGTAGCTCTTCTGCGGTTGGTTGAAAGTGGAGAGGACACACTGATCTGCTCTGGTTTCTATTTACAACCGTCAGCGTTTCTGATCATTGAGAGGAATGTCTGCACAGCTACAGGAGGAGGATTTGGGTGTGTTTAGTGCAATTCACTACCACTACAACAGAGTGAGAGTTGCTTTAAATTATTTTTCCAAAGGTTCCAGAAATGTAAAACTACCGGTTAAACCAGCTTTTGATGTTTGGACTTTTGTGTCATGGTTTCCTCTCTCTATTTCTGCTTTATTTTCTTATCTTTTTTACCGGAAACACAGTTTTCATTTAATCACATGTTGAGACAACAGTAAGGAATTTCAGAAATGCAGAACAAGGAAGAGAAACATTTCTCCCTTTTTCAGTTTTTCTTTTAACTGGTTGTCCAGCACCATTAACCACTGAAGTTTTTGTTACAGGCTGAAAATATGCCAAACAAGAGCCTCTTTTTTCAACATTAAATACATGTAACAGGTAATCAGCCATGAATTTCCATTTACTTTTCCACTCTCCAAAGGTCATTACAGTTTGAGTCTGCAAAGTCTTCATCATTTCATCATTTATGAAACTTGATGATTTACTTGACTTTAACTATAGACTATTTTTAAGACTTAAAATCATCTCCCTGTCTAAGGTTGTTGTGAAATTATAACATGACATAACTTTACAGAGAAACCACGATTATGTAAAGAGCTTATTCAGTTATTACAGACTGGTGTGCTGTTCAATCACTGGCCTTAAAAATAAACTAACAGAGACCAATACGTATGAACCTGTTGCTTCAATCCACTGTCCATAAATGTACTGTGGGGCCAAAGTCTGTCTTAATTATAAACATTTATAGTTTAACAAAAACCATACAGAGCACCAGTTTCCTTGATAGCTGGTTAATTTTCTCTTTACCGTCAGGATCCATACTAGTTAGAGAAACAACTGAGAAGGTGGACAGAGTGTTTGCTCTTAGTGGCAACAAATACCTGCTGAGCTGAGAAAATAAAACATTTCACAATAGAATTTTAGGGCTGAGCCACCTTAAGACCTAATCCTTAAATCACCCCTTGTGTAAACTCTTAAAATTGATGCTGCAAGGGTGGAGAAGAGGGAGAGGCTCGAGGACTGACTGGCAAATAGGACACGAGACAGCCGCTTCCTTGACGGCTGCAGCGTCTGCGCATGTGCAGACCAGAAAAGTGAAGCGAGAGGAGACGGACTTACTCATGTTTGAGTTTTTACAGTACTAAGAAGATTTCTTGAAAAAAATTACAAAAATACAGGTAGGACAGCCAACATTACGCTAACCTAAGTGGGTAACCCGGAAACGAGGTTTGTGTTTTTTTCCGGAACAGTAACGTCAGAGTTGCATAGTTCATGTTGACATATCCAGTTGGCAGTCTATTGCTGAACTTAGCGTAAGTTTTTAACTGTAGCAAACTTAAAGAGTCACTTTGTAACAGTCTAGCATTTACGTAACTGTGTATCACAACACAGTACGCTTTTGTTTGACGATTCCTAACCCTAAAACCTGTTGGGTCTTAGAACTGTTACCTATAACACTAACCGCTTTCAGAGTGTGCGGTCTGTTTAGTTCTGTGTTAGAAGAGCAAACAGCTGCCCACAACGGTTTCATTTTGCACTTGAAGACAAAAATGCCTGCAGTCAAACTCAGAGCGGAAAGGTGTAAAAAAATGTCCGCTAAATTGTAATTTTGTTACTTGTCAGCTTTAATGTCAGGCTTACAAACAAAGACAAACAAAGGTCAGCGTTCATATTTATAAGTTTAACATTTTTAATTGAAAACTTGTTCGCGTGACTCACACTGTGGTTCATCTGGGACGATTGGTCGCGAGGGCTTTATGACATGTGACGATTATGATTTGACATGGATTCTACCAGAGGAACCACACTCACTGACAGTTGTTTTATCTCTGCTTCCGGTTAAGTCACGGTGTGCCATCTCAAATTGCTCTAATTCCGGCTTTAATCCTAAAAAAAATAAAAATAAAAAATGATACCACACGTTCTCGTTTAATCAAGCTGTGGTGTAATGTAATTACATAAAGTACATTTACTCAAGTACTAGGTAGTTGTACTTTACATGAGTGTTGGCATGCATTTAACCAAGCTGTGGTGTAATGCAACTGCATGAAGTATATTTACTCAGGTAATGGGTAGTTGTATTTTACTTGAGTGTTGGCATTAATTATTTCAATTTAGAAACTTCATGCTTCTCTACATTAACTAGTTACTTTTGACTTTCACATTCTATTCAAAACAGGTCGACATTTTTTGAAATACAATGCATTGTTATAGAATAATAACAACAAGCAGTCAGTACAAACTTGATCTCTCCAGCTTCAAGCAGTAATGTATTTGAAAAGAGAATTGGAAGTTGCAGTAACAAAATAATCAGAGAGGTGTTGCTTGCTGCATAAGGAGAAAAACAAATTAATCACTGAAAACATCATTACGTAAGATTGAGAATGCAGGACTGTCAAATAAGAAATGTACAAATTTTCCTCTTTAACTTATGTATAGGATATGATACTTCTCCTGCCACAGGAACCAAGCGTGTTTAGACTTTCACTGCAACCAAAGACAACAACAATTTCCCCAGTTCCTCCTAGCTGGTTTGATTCACATCCTCTGACCTGATCTTCGGTTGCACGGATGAAATGTTTAAAAAAAAATTACAAGCTGTGTAGTTGTTGGGATGAAAATCTGCAGCACTGAAGCTAAAATGTTTCCATTGACTTAGCATGCCCTCGTGCTACACATTTCATTACAGCAGGTGGTGATATTGACCAAACAATATTAAGAGAGAAGAAGACTGGAACTAGGAGAAGAAGAACAAGTGAATCACACTGTTGTCAAACCCCTGTTGTCAAACTGCTGCACCTAAATAGGGCCACATAAAGTGAATATGTTGTCTGCTAGTGTGGACATTTTACGGTTTCAGAGAGAGACAACGCAATTGTAACTTGAATTAAATGTTCTGCAAAAGTCTGAGATAAGGAAAAACAAATGCTTTAATTTAGATTTGGTCAGGTCAGAGCTGTGGAATAATAAATCATTGATCTTAGCCTTTCTTTCCCAACAAATTTGCATAAACTGCAGGTTAAAAACTTAATAAAAAACAAAATGTGAAATCATCCCCTATTTTATTGGTATAAGTTATGAGAAGCAGTTAATTATCCCTGATCTATATCTTCAGCTGATGTTTTTCCATCTTTAGATGACTGTTTAATGTTTTTTTAAAATATTTTTGAGATTTTATCAATTAAACAATCAGTTAACCCCTTGATAAACAAAATGATTGTTACTTGCAGCTCTGCTATTTTTTGATATCACTGTGGAAGCAGCTTTTAGTTTAGAAATATACTTCTCAAGATTTTTACTGATCCACCTCTGTAGGAAAACAGCTGATCTGCTCCAGTGATGCCTTCCACGTGGTGGGAGCAGTGGCCCCTGCTGGTCAGAAATGGTACCTCTCCTCCCTCTGTGGACAGCAGTGTCTGCTTTAACTCCACAAGCACCGTACTCAAGGGAAACAAATTCGGAGGAGTGCCAATTGTACTTCTGCTTGATTTCATTGTCTTTCTGGTATGTTTCTGTCATCCCCTCTGTCATAAGTATTGGAAATCTTGTGACCTTAAGGTGCTGTGTTTTTGTCTTTACTGTCCCATGTGGCCAAGACCATTATGCTTCTCCTCTCATGTGTGTCATTGTAATAATTGCACAAGAATGTTTTCCTGACATGCAACATTAAGCAATACACTTACACACAAACTGCATCTCTCTCTCTTTTTTCCCCCCATACTGTTGCTTTGTTCATGCCATAGCTGATTGGTCCTATCTCTCATGCCACCTACAGGTGTTGCTGCTCCTCTTTGCTATTATCAGGCGGAAGTTCTGGGACTATGGCCGTCTGGCATTAGTTGCAGACAAAGATGGGTCAGTTCACAAACTCACACACTTCAGAGTTTATTGTTAGCATTATTGGTGAAAAATGTCAGTAACATATTAGCTATGACATTTTTTAGATGTGAAATACTGATCAGAAAAATGAGATGGATCTTTTTTTATGGTGGTGGATTCAACTAAATCAAGTCCTTTACACTGAAATTTGTGTATTAGGTTTAATGAGTCAACACATCGTCGTTATGGACACATGTCATCCATTGTGTCCAGTGTAGAAGACCCTGAGTATGAAATGGTATGTAAAAGATCACCTCTGTCATCTGTTTTAGCACCACACTTAGTTAGCAGGGCTGAGCAATATACTGATGTATAGATAACATGTCAGTATTGTGATATAAGAAGAAACTAAGAGACTAATCTTACATTTTGGATATCAGTGTATTGTAATTTGGCACAAGTGTTGTCTTTTCCTGGTATTAAAGGCTGCATGACAGTAAATTGATGTATTGTTATGAACTCACCAGGCTGTTGTAGCTGTTCTAAAGTTTACCTATATTCACTTTGTCATTATATCCACATCACTGATGATTATTTGTCAAAAATATTTTGTAAAGGTACCACTGGTCATCTCTACAATATTGTCACCATATTAATTATTAGATATTTAGTCAAAATATTGTTATATTTGATTTTGTCCATATTGCAGGGCCTTTAGCTAGGCTTTACAACCATTTTTTGTCCAAAACATGACATTTTATTGTATTAATCTTAGGAATCTCAGAGTACAGTCTAGACCAACTCTATATGTAAAGTGTCTTGAGACAACTGTGGTTGTGATTAGGCCCTGTATAAATAAAATTTTATTTGATTTATTTTGAAGTGATTTGATATATTATTTAAACCATAAATAAATTACCAAATATTTCTTATTAATATAACTTTACCTTTATCATTATAATTCATTTTTGCTATGTTTTTAAGGAAAAACAGATAAATCAGGCTATAAAAAATCTAACACTTCTCTCTCTCTGTGTAGGGATGCTGCACTTGGTTGCCGTATATCCTCAGAATGGAGTAAGTGACTCTGTGTCTGTTTGTCTGTTTTACTGGTCATTATCATGATGTATATACATTGCACATGTTAGTTCACTCTAATCAATCAACATGCGTGTGTGTGTGTTTCAGTGATGAAAAAATAAAAGCCCGATGCGGCATGGATGCTGTTCATTACCTGTCCTTCCAGCGTCACCTGATCATCTTGCTGGTGATCATAACTATTGGCTCCCTCGGAGTCATACTGCCTGTCAATTTCTCTGGAGACCTGATGGGTGGGTAAAATTACAGTTGGTGCACATTATTTTAAGTCCTGTATGTAAAGATTGTCAGTCAGGTTTTGTTAATGTGCATCTAAATAAATGTGTAACAGGTTTTTTGTCAAAATCTAAGTGAGGTTGGTTATTCCTGTCTCTTCCTATTTACATTTCTAGCTTCAATGTGTATTTTTTGATGCTGTTTATTTTTTTCAGAAAATGAATTTGGAAAGACAACTTTGGGGAATCTTCCAAATGGGTAACTACTAAATAAAATATATTAACAAAATTTGTATTGCTAAACAGTTTTGTTGTTTGGTCATAACAAAGTGCTTCTTGTTGTCTATCATGGTTGTCTCCAGACAAAACCTGTTTTGGCTGCACACAGTGTTTGCAGTTCTGTATCTGATCCTGACAGTTGTCCTACTGCGACATCACACATCAAACATCAAAGGCATGCGCAGAGAGACGGTGAGTCTCCAAATATTACAAGATTTGTTGTTATTACAGTTATGAGCATCAATCAGCATTAATTCTGAATGTCTTCCATTAAAGTAAATGAAAATAAATTTGAACTGTTTGCATATGATTTGTTTTACTGTATTTATTGCACCAGTCTATGTTGAGCACCAATGTTGTTCACCTGTGCTGATACCTGACTGATCTGTCATCATCTCTTCTGTTTGCAGGCCAGAAACACTTTGTTTGTGTGTTCGGTCCCCAGATCAGCAACAGAAGAAGCTGTAAAGGCCCATTTCACGTGAGTAGACTGAAGAGTGAAATACACAATTTTTCTATATTTTGTTTCTTTTGTGTACTTTCATGTAATGATAAATAGCTCCCACCAGCTCCATTTCTCAATACCAGTGCTGTTTTGTCATAGAGAGGCCTACCCATCCTGTCAAGTATGTGCTGTGAACCTGGGCTATGACGTGGCCAAGCTTATGTACCTTGATAAGGAAAGGTAAGAAATCAGAAGTAACCATAAACAAAAATCACATGATCATTGCCCTTTTTGTCTTTGAGTTCATGCAAAGGTTTGCAAGTGAGCATGGCCATAAAGTCGTGACCTAAAAAGCAGCCAGCTGTGCACAATTCATTCTTGATAACGGTCTTTCAGAATGCACTTCAATTCAACAATGTGTGTGACTTCTTTTTGCATACAGTGAATTGTCACCTAACTCAGCAACTCTAGTCAGCTTTTCAGTCTCTTATAGGTATCACTTTCCTGTTTGACTCAGTGTCTTAACTCTTTAATATTTAAATTGTTTCATTATGTTGTATGTATGTCTGCAGAGGAAATAATAGCAAGCTTAATGATAGGAAAGTAGCTTAATTTGCTTTATTTAAAGCTAACTTGTATATGTTTGGTTTTTTTGTATGTTTGTTTGTTTGTTTTCCAGGCTGCGAGCTGGTAAAAACCTGCGCTACTATGAGCGTGTCCTAGAAAGCATTGGGAAACGAGAGCTGATTAACCCCCGTTTGTGTGGTCATCTCTGTTGTTGCGCAAACTCTGAGAAGGTGAGATGGACCTGATGAGTGAAAAAGTTTTGTGCGTTGTTTCTAGATGCTTTCAATTTTTATGCCTCAGCGTCTACAATTGCTGCGGCTGTACGTGTTTTCAGATGGTGCCTACATCTCTCCCACTCTTGAGGGAATATCTTGGCATATTTGGCACAAAATTCTGCTTGGACTTGAGGATGAACTGATTAAATTTTGATAGTCAAAGGTTAAAGTCACTGTGACCTCAAAAAAAAAGAATTCACACAACTGTATGGTGGGATAAAATGATTGAATAATGATATTTTCTATTCAAAAACTCCAAGGCCAAGGTCACTTCCACATCTTTAATGTTCTACAGAAACACTTTTCTGGACATAATTCAACTCAGTAACTCAGAAGAGGAGATTGTGACTTTATTTTATATTTTGCTGTGTACTAAACTGGTGACAATATCTTGAATGATGAAACTGAAACTGTGCTGGCTGTGTAGGTCCACTGTGCTGATTAAAACAATGTGTCTAAGGCAACCACTTTTTAGAATTTGCGGCTTCTTTGCATCAAACTCTACGCATAAGGCATTGTAGTGAACCACAAGCTCATTGGATTTTGTATAGATTTTCTGTGCTGATGAAAACGTGTATAGAGCATCCACTTTTTAGAATTTGCAGCTTCTATGCATCAAACTTTCTAAATAAAGCATTGTAGACAACCACAAGCTCATTGATTTTGCTGATATTGAGCTTCATTTGATTGTGGTTGCACCATGTGATGCACCATGTCATATCAGTCCTCTGCACTCACTGGTGAAAATAGTAGAAGACAGCACGTTACTCACTGGATATGAGTCACTTGAATTATACGTGCCATTTTAGTGGTAATTTCCTGAATTTTACTGAATTCCTTTCAGACATTGATAAAAACAGCAACTTGACTAGCTTTAATTCTTAACAATCCAAGACAAGATATACAGATGTAATCCAATCCTGTCAAATAGCTTAGAACTCATTCCAATGCCAGACTAAAGGTTTCTCTGAATGATCATGCCTGTGACTTTCCAAAATTGACACATTTGTCATTCTTATTCTCTCTATCAATCTTTGCACTACTATTTCTGTTCCTTTTAATGTGCACAATCAACTGCAGCACTATAAATGTGTCTTTTAGGAGAGTCTGTCTCAAAATGTACTTAACTGATGTTGCATCTGACCCCTCTCTACGACAGTTGTTTTTCCATCCTGCCTTTAAGTTTGGCTATACAAAAAAATTAAAATGTAACAACTACACAAAGCCTTGTAACAACTACAAAGCTCCAAATCTTGTGATTGCATGAAATTGATTGTTTGTCATGTTGTTTTGCTTATTTTTCATGTGGATGTTTGTGTTTCCAGGTTGATGCCATAGAATACTACAGTACCAAAGAAAAAGACCTGCTGGAAGAGGTGAGACAGCAGGTAGAACTGGTGCCAGAGCGCCCCCTGGGGATGGCTTTTGTCACCCTGCAGACTGAGGCTATGGCCAAGTTGTGAGTACCACTCTAAGGGTGTCTTTTTCAGTCAGTCCTTCGTCTGTATTTACAGGCGAAGGAATTAGCAGGAATAGTGAGTTGACATACAACATCTGACAGTGTTGTCACAAGTAGCTGACTTGCACTGATGAAGCAGAAACGTTATGTCAGCTGACTTTGCTCATTTCTTTGTCTGTTGTTTTAAGCTCTAGCCTTATCAGGACATGATCTCTGGTTTTTATCGTCACCACATGACTTTTTTTTTATTGGGAGCAGGCCTCAGGGCAGCTTTTAATGTTAAAAGCTGGTTAATGTGTATCACTAACAGCTATCATTTACTCACTTCAGCATTCTGAAAGACTTCAATGCACTGGAGTGTGGTGGCACAAACTGCTGTTGTTGGAGGGTGCCGCAACCTTCATCCAACAGTGAAACTCTCAAAGTGAATAAGTGGAGAGTCAGCTTTGCACCACATCCAAAAAATATCTATTGGTAAGGTTTGAAACACTAACCACTCACACAGCATGTGCTCCACGCAGATCATATGTATCTGTGTTTGTAATACTGGTGACAACAGGGCTGGACAGTAATTTAATAATATCATTAAGTTACTTACATGGAATCAAATGGCTATTTTCTGTATGAATTCTGATGATAAATGCATGATTCCAATAAAGTTAAAAAAAAAAAAAAGGTTTGAGCCTTTTGGTTATTATGTAAATAACTGGTGTAAGCTTCAGTTCACCTTATTTTTCATTAACTCTAACTACTGAAAGGCCTAATTCATCAAAAAAGCTGTTTCTTTTAAATTATGATAAAAGAAGAACTGCAACTTTTTGAATTTAGGTGAAGTGAATAGAAACTGATGTTGTCATTTTGCTTTTTCTTCCTCTTTTTTCGGAGTGGAGAGCTGATCAGTCATACAAGTGTGTCATAGCTTTTTCGGAAAAGGTGTTTAGTCAGCTCCCATTATGCACATTTACTTTAAAATATGCAAAAACAGCTGCTTTTTTTTTGTTTTTCTATAATTTCCATCACCTTTTCTTGTATAACTGTGTGCTTCTGTTTTTCCTGTGTTCCCCGTCCTACAGGGATAACCTCTCAGTGCAGGGTTTTCACTGGTTCATGCGATACGTGACGCTCAACTTCTTCCTTTTCTTCCTGCTCACTTTCCTCACAACTCCCACCATCATTATCAGCACAATGGACAAGTTCAATGTGACAAAGCCCATCTACTATCTCAATGTGAGACTTGGTACATGCAGACCTCAAACTTTTCACAATTCTCTTTTCCAAAAAGTTGGGAATTAAAAATTTGTTTTGTTTTTTTCGCTGTAGAGCCCAGTCATCAGTCAGTTCTTCCCCACTCTCCTGCTGTGGTCTTTCTCTGCATTGCTGCCCACCATAGTCTATTATTCTACATTAGGAGAGGCCCACTGGAGCAGGTATTGTGCACATACACACACCCTTTGGTAATGCAGGGATTGGTTTCTGTTGGCAGAGGAAAATGTTCTGATCTAATGTCACCTCAGGTCCAGTGAGCAGCTGAGCATGATGCGTAAGCTGTACTTCTTCCTGCTCTTCATGGTGCTTATCCTCCCTTCGCTAGGACTCACCAGGTAATTTACATTAACACCAGTTTGAATGAGCAACAGTTTGCCCAGCACCAAGGCTAATTGTTTATTAACAGTAATAATTTGGTTGTAATTTACTGTGGCAAATGATATATGTCAGACACAGCCATAAATGATAACCTTAAACACTAAAAACTGAGGAGACACAAGATATGACTCACAGTTGACACCCTAGTATGTTTGTGCAGTAAAATACCACACTAAAAAGCAAATGTCAGTGTGATGAAAGGGATTCCTCCCAGGCTGACAGATCTGTTTTGTTTCATAGAAAACCTCGCCTAACTTTTTGTTTTTCTCCATTAGTCTCGATGTGTTTTTCCGCTGGCTGTTTCACAGGGAGTTTCTCTCTGGTGGAAAAATGAGGTTTGAGTGAGTACTTCTTCTTTTTTTTACTTCCTATTTTTTTGAATTCTAATTCAAAATGTACTGTTGTACTTTAATGTTAGGTGGAAGGGGAGAAATCTGATGTCAGTTTTATTGCAAAAACCAATTATGCAGGTTCAGCTGTTTCCAAGTTGTTTTTTACGACATATCCCTTAGTTGCACTGTGTGACCTGTTGCTGTTGCAAAAAATCAAGAGCATTTTTTTTGTGACCTAGTTTTAAATTTTCCTTTGTATTTGGTTAGTAGTTTAATTTCACACACTTTTTTCTTAAGTTAAAAGTATTTTTTGAAACTGACATAAAAATGAGTGGAAAACACAAAATTTAAAAAGGGGCCCTGTCATTTTTTTCTTAAATTTCTCCTTTTCATAAAAATCCATCTCTCATTTGTTCAACTTAATAGTCCTCTCTTGTTCAATCTGTTTGTTTTCATTTTCTGCCTTACACCAGGTGTGTGTTCTTACCTGACCAAGGGGCATTTTTTGTCAACTATGTGATCGCAGCCGCTCTGGTGGGCTCTGGAATGGAGTTGCTGCGGTTGCCAGGGTTACTGCTGTACACCATTCGTATGGCGTTTGCTCGCTCAGCCGCTGAAAGGAAATATGTCAAACAGGTTTGAGATGGCTTTGTTTATTAAAGGAATGTTACACCTAAAGGCTTCAGTGTTAATGTTTTTCACTTATCAGGCAAGTGGGTAAGAGATCTAGTTGCTCTTAGTCACTTTTTCCTTGTCGCTCCACAGATTTTTTATGCATTAGCGGTCATTGAATAACAATGACGTTAATGTTGTCAGCCAGCAAGATGCTGTCAGCTTTGGTCATGGCACTGCTTTTTCGGGAACTTGATGTGCCTTTGACAAATGACCCTGTTTTAACTTGCAGCAAACTGCACAGTGCATAGTGGGAGTTTCAACTGATCCATCCAACTAAACTCCTGATTCCAGGAAAACTAAAATGTGTGCTTGTGCTAAGCTTATAAACATCTTTAAACACCATTATCCTCACACCATAGCTACTTCCATCATCAGCTCTTGTATAAAAAATGTGTTTCATATTTTTTAACTTCTTGCTCAGTTGGAAAATTGCTAAATTTACTTGCTTGACATGGCATTGATGCGGACAACCAGGCAATTCTTATAGTGAGTCTTTGGCAAAAAGTAATTTCTTTATTTTGTATCATAATCTTACATAGCCTGGATCAGAATACCAATTTTGCTTTAAGGTGAAGAACTACCTAAGGATTTTTCATTGGAAATGAGTCCTGATCAGATAATTTTTTTTAATTAAAGTTTTGGTCAAAATAAATGTTTTGGATCCACATTTTACCTCATTTTCGAAAGTCTTTGCTCAGTACCAGACTATGGAGGATATGTATTCAAGTGTTAATATGCTGTAAAACTGATTAAAAATGTGTAATAGAGATGTATCTGGTGCTCTAGCTAAAGGCTGATCTGAGTATTCTCTGATTGAGATGAATACTAGCTACCTTTTCAAGTAAACTCAAATCAAGGAAAAGTTGAAGACAAAATGATGAGAATATGTTGTTTGTGTTTGCTTTATTCTCAACCTCTTCTCAACATCTATGAGTGAACTACTTTTTTTCTGACTTATATTTACAGAACCAGGCCTATGAGTTTGAATATGGAGCTTCGTATGGCTGGACCCTGTGTGTGTTCACTGTGATTATGGCTTACAGCATAATATGTCCTATCATTGTGCCTTTTGGTGAGTTGTTAGGAGGGCTGTACTAAAGTAAGCACTCACATACCCAACACATCCATCATATCATCAGAATGTATAATTTTTTTTGGCTCACTTCACTCTGTCGGCCTTTCCAAAGACCTCAGTTTCCTGTGCAGACGTCTATACATTTCAGTCACTTCAGTGGTTTTTTTTTAATGGCTGTGCTTTGTCCGTCTGCAGGTCTCCTGTACATGATGCTGAGGCACTTAGTGGACAAACACAACCTGTACTTTGCCTACCTGCCTGCTCGTCTAGACCGCCAGGTCCACTTGGGAGCAGTCAATCAAGCTCTGGCTGCGCCCATCATCTGCCTGATATGGCTTTACTTCTTTTCTGTCCTCAGAACAGGTTAGAAACAATCGTGAGCCTGTAAAAAGTTAAAATAATGGTAAATTATATAGTTTTGAAACAATGCCTGTTATTCAGAGTTAATATAAATCTAAAAGGATGAAACAGCTCAGACAACACGTCAGCAACTTTCAACTTTCTCAGTGTTGCAAGTTCTGTTCGGATGTAAACAATCATTGCGACACATGATTAAGAGTAAGCTTATGTAGAGAGTGAGACCTGTGTGTGCCATGTGAAACCCGACAGGACTGTTTACCCTCCTATATTTGCTCTCCCTGCGTGTCTAAAACATTTCTATGTCCTGCATTGACCATTGATCATCCAACTTAGATGTTTTTGCTAGGTGGAGCCTACATTAGTACAACAGCTTGTTTTGAGTTAATGTAGCCAAACGCATGGCAGATAATACACTGGTTATGACAGAGACATTAATAGCAGATGTATTAAAATGAGAAGTAGATTAATGGCTCTGGGTAAAAAGTAAAATGACGGTGGCGGTGCTTACTACCCAGCCCTGTGTGCACGTATTTGGTTGCATTAAGCTACATACTAAGTGAAATCCCATTGACATTATTTAAATTCTGTTTGTGATGTTCAGGTTTCATGACTGCAACGTCTCTATTCACACTGGTGATCCTTTGTATCACTGTGTTCATCTGTGTCGGCTATACCTGCTTTGGCCATTTCAAGTACCTCAGTCCACACAACTATGAGGTGAGCGACGTCTGCTCGTTTGTGTTTGTGCTTATGCTGTCACTTGTTTGTCACCCTTCACACTAAGCTCTCATTCTGTTTGGCTCTTTTGCAGGTGAAAGAGGAGGATGAGGATGCAGTAGAGGGAGTGGAAGAAAACACCACGGTATTGCACTTGTTCCATAACAAATCAACTGCAGAAATAGAAATCAGATGTAACTATGAAAGGCCTGATTATAAAGGTCCACATTACCAAAAAAAGTATCTTTTTTTAAAAATTTGTGTTGCATAAAACGTCTGACCTTATCTAAACTGATTTGTATCCGTGCAATGTTTGTCATTTAAGAGGAGTTTTCACAGGCCTTTACTGATGGGGATGATGTTGGTGCACATCCCCAAAATCTACATTTCAAAGAGAATTTTTACATTATGCCTGCGCAGTAGCTTATCTAATGAAAAAACTAAAAAGACTGACAGTGAAGAATGCCAGGCAAATGTTTTCATCCTTGTTTTCCATACAGTACGCCAAAGAGATGATTGTTCATGACAAGGTGTTCTTGCACTGAACTGTGGTCGTTCTCCCAGGCCAAGGACATTTTGAAAGCGTACTACTTTGCCTCATAAATTTTCGTGATCTTTCCCTAATCTCTTACATTCTTTTACATCAAAGTCATACTTTGGCAATTACATGCAACGTTGCATCACACACATCAAGGAGAATGAAAGAATACACAAAAATTGATATTGAGAAACACCCTCAAAAGTGATTTTCTTTGTTTTCAGTACACGTCTCTTTTGTGTTGTGTAATTACAGGTCTACCTTCCCAGAGTGCTTAATCCCAAATCACCTGCTAAGGCCCCACAGGGGGCTAAACTTCACCAGTCTTATGGCTCTACAGAAGGCAGCCCAGTCTGCAGCGCAGTAGAGGAAAGTGTGTCTGATGGCTGAATTTGTGTGTTTCAACACAAAGTTAAAAACTTTGGAAACAAGATCCTCAAAACTCCTGAATATAAATCTTCCTCCTTCACAATAATTTCATCATGGAAGTCAGAGTTCTATCCTTAAGACACAGCCTGTCCCGTTGGGAAAAAATCTCCAGACGGCACAAGAGAACAAGGTGCAATAGATTACAAAGACCAGCACTTGTCCAACTTCTGTATCTTATGATTCTTGAAATGTATTAAGAACCTGTAAGGACAGTGTGTTGAATTTGATATGAATGTGTTCATAGAACAGTTACTTTTTGTACTTTCCTGTTTAAGGCCTCTTTCATAAGGACCAATTCACCAAGGAATGTTTAACCTGAACCTGCCATTTAAAACAACCCATAATGTTTTTGAAAAAATGATGGAATTTATTTTTTGCACATACCAAAGTTAATTATGCAAGAAATACCAGAACGGGATAATCAAGCTAACGCCACTGTTGCCAAAGAGGTGGAGAAGCACATCTGCTGTAAACTTAAGATTTTTTTTTTGTTTGTTTTTTTACAGTGCCTTTTTTAATGCCAAAGTGCAAAACCTACCAAGGGAATAACTTTTTATCAAATGTTCATGTTGTTTTTGTACCAAGTGAGGCCTGTCTTTTGTTTACTAACACCAGCTTAATTTAATCCTTTCCTAAGGACTCTTGGAACTAAACTGTTGTGGTTAGAGATGTTATTTTCACTGATTATTACAGTTTATTTGTATTTAATGTATTTTAAAACTTAAATATGTTTTAAAATGTTTATTTTAACAAGGAACTAATGCCAAAAGGCATGCATGTGTGTGTTCAATGATTTGTATAAGAGTGTTTTAGTTACACATTAAGTTTCTGTGGATTGCATCTTTTCAGCAGAACTTCTTTTTCGCTTTGTAAATGCTGAAAAAAATCATTTTAAGCAATATCACATCCACTTTTGAAATACAAAGAAAAGTGAAAGTTATGAGCTTGTCTTGTCATTGGGGGGCACTGTTGAGCTGCAGTAGATTGGCTTAACCTCTTAAATATTCATACAGCAGTGACAAAGGACAAATGCACAGTGTGGCATTGAGGGTTTCTAACTTATTGTGACATTGGTATGAGCCAGTTGACTGGGCGACAATTCCAGAAGCTCCACCTCCTCACCTGATCTCTCGCCATTGTCTCCCTTTCTGCCCCTTCTTGTCCTTCTCTTCTCTTTCTCTTTTTTCTGTCCTTTCTCACTATGGTACCTGCTTCAGCTTAGAAAGACCCCTGTTGACATTTGAGGGCTTATAGTCCACAGTTGTTAAATTTGGGTATTGAAGTGCTTAGCTAACAACACATGTAGGTTGAAAGCTATGGTTAAAAGAGGGGTTTGGGCCACTGGAAACAGATCAGTGTACACTTGTGGAGCCTCACAATAATAGTTGAAACAAACAACAAAAAGTAATGACAGTAGCCATGGAAGGGGAATCTGAATAGCTTTACAACAAATGAGCACTTTTTTGGCTCAAGCATATGATGCTCTTTGTTTTGCTGCTCGCTATTCACCTTATAGATGTGCATATTTTAACTTACAGGCCTCAGACACTATCTGCTATGAATGATCAACAGGTTGTCGCTTTATGTAGAAGAAAATAAGTTAATACAGCTCTTAATTATTCATTAAATCTAAAAACACTATTGCATTGGGCATTATTTTTGTTTTTTTTTTCAAAAAATCACAAGTGCTTCTTAAGAAAATGCTCAGTGTCAGCCTACTTACAGTCAGCTGCTACTTCTGTCTTCAAGGCTCACCTACAGAGGTCCACAAGGACATGTAGGCAGCGCCTGGGGAGGCTGACCTTTCTCACCACATGGTGAAGAAGTGGGCAGCTGAATTCAAACGTGGCAGAGAGAGATGACTTCAGGAAAGCTGATGTTTTCCGTTTTCTCAGACAGTGCTTACTTTTAAATCTCAATTACCCGAAAAGGAAATACCACAAAAGTTGTTAACATTGTTAACTGTCTGCATAATCTTCAAAGAGAAAAACTCCACGTGCGTGTAAGAAGAGCTGCTGTATAACTCTACCTCAAGCCATGAACTTATCAATGACCCCTTGTACACAGAAAAAAACTAAGGGCCATCACACTTAAGCTGTTACTAATAGCTGCATATTTAGATTGTTTACATAGAGACTTTGAAAAACATTTATGTGAACTTTTTATATTGATATAAAGATCTGAGTGCACAAAGGTTATTGACTGTGCTTTACCCCTAATGTCGGACAAAGATTGGGCATTACAAAACAATCTCTCACTTGTTTACTCTTTCTCAAGAGTATTATTTCACTCTGTGTGTGCATGTGTGTGTTTGTGTGTGTGTGCTTTTGTGTGTGTATGTGTGTGCGTGTGTGTGTGGGATTGAGCAATAAAGACACTGTTCTCAGTGCTGAATGATCTCTAGTATTCTGAAAATGAAAATAAAACCTATAATATAGATTTTTGATGAAAATCTAAAAACCATACAAACATACGCTGCATGGCTCCAATGCAAAGTTGTGAGACAGACATACCTCAGCAAAGTCACATGAGAAAGCTGTGCAGGGTCAGGATGCAGGGGCATTAATAACTTGCAGATATTCTCATGGGGCGCCAAGGATGAGCTGGGAAAGAGACAAGTTTGATATTATGTAGACACCTGATATACTGTCTGTGAGTTTTGTGTATGAAATGTTTACTGCACTTGCTGCTTTGAGAGGGCTGTCTTCTGGGAGCTCGGTGGAGCAGCAGTAATGTGGATGTGAAGGGTGCAGGAGCCTGAGAAGAAGCTCTGTCCAGCAGCAGCCAGATGCACGCACCAATCTTTGACCCAATGTTTTAATTCACTGGCTCAGTTTTTGGCCCACATACTTCTTGGTTTCCTGTAAAGGGTGTGTGAAAGTCTGATCTGAAGTTTGATCCAATTTTAGTAAATGCAAACTGGGATCGGTTTGTGTCATTTCATGTTCAAACAGCTCACTCAGATGTTCACACAGATGCAAATGTTTGATTTTTAGTGTTGGGCAAAAGTACAAAGCTCAGCATCTGATTAATTAATCTGTCTCAGATGCTTAAAGGAATATTTTGGTCAAAAAAGCAATGAAATAAAAAATAAAAAAAGACAATGCACATGGGGCTGTGCTATCCTGACCTTGAGTCCCTCACATGGGACATGATCCAAAAATACTGGCTCTTACATTTGTAACAATGCAGCTCAGTAACATGTGTAACATCTGTGTTATCTGGTAAATCTCCAGATCTTTTGAACATCATGCCCTCATTTAGCAATGCTGGCTTTCTGATGACATCACCAGGGTTAGAAAAGCTTATACCAAATCTCCAATAACTGATAATAAACAATAACAATAATTTCCTCAAATTCTCCTGAAATACAACCACTTTGGGTGAAATTAAAGGAAAAACATGAATGACCTTGTTAGGAGCTCCATTTTAATCCAAATATAAAACTTCATTCATTATTAAATTGTGTTGAATTACATGCTTGTCTGTAAACAAACTTTACATTTTTGCATGTGTAGCATGCCCGGTAAACAACAAGAGATTAAGTTGGCAAGCATTTCATCTAATTACCTCAAAACCCACATGTTATTTTTACTTTCCCATTTGCACAGATTTCACTTGTAAAATGTTATTGGTAAGCTTTAGAGGTGCTGGTCAGATGGAATACCCTCAGACAGTGCTGATTCAGCTGCTTGAAGTGTTTGCACTTAAGCAAGGCTAGCCAGCTAATGGGAGTAGCTTTATTTTTTTTAGCACACAGACATGAAAATGATTTCAATGTTCTAATATTACTCTCTGCAAAAGAGCAAATAAGATAATTTCCCACTATGTCAAACTATAAATTTACAGAGTTTTCACTAAGCTTTGTAAGCTGGAGAACTTAGAGTTGAAATTTGATCTGTGCTCTCAGGTTTAGATTACTGAGACACCGTCATGAAATTCTCATGAGATCAAACCTATCTTGCATTTCAGTACTAGGATTTATTGATACACTAATATAGATATATATGTACCAGCAACAAGCTAATATCGCTAAGCTAAAACTGCTAAAATATAACTACCAAATTTTTTATGTGTGTATATATAAACATATATATATTTGTCTTTTCAAATCCTATCAAAAGTGAAACGGAAAAAGTGAAAAATGCTAAACTGATTTAGAAAATATAGTAAAAGAAAGGAAAAGAGTGTTAAAGAAAAGAAATAAGCTGAGAAAAAGATGATAATAATTATTGGTATTGAGCAGTTTTTTGGCACCTCAGGTCAAGTGAAAGAGCAGTGATTTAGCCTGCAAGGTATTACTAGTTTACACAACACGCCCTACTTGGGATCAAAATATTTATCCAGTGTTAATCCAAAATCTCAGAGACTGTGTTTAGGTGTGCAACCCACTGAACTCGGTGCCCTCAATACATTCTTGGTATTGTTGTCGTCTGTGCTTTTGTATACCAGACACTATTATTTAGTCACTTCACTCCCTCTCTCTCTCAGTATTCACTTAATTCTGCACTCCCAGGCCACTGAACTTAAGAAAGAGCCACTGTGTTTGTGTGTGTGTGCTTGTATGTGTGCGTATCAAACAGGAATTAAACCTATTTAGGGTTCTGAGGTTTTGGGGTCAGGTTTCCTTCATGTCACCACCAAGATCGATGGATGTGACCTCTGACTGCTCCAATTTGTATATAAACATGGCACTGGCCAATCACAGCATCGCGTGGGATGGTGCCAACCAATGAGAGCGTCTGGCAGCATCGTGCTCTGTGGCACTCCCATCCTTTGTCCGTCAGGATTAGTGCCGTGGCAACGCTGGTCGCCTGGGAGGTGAGTTTCCCAGAGCAGCGGGACCAGGACAGAAACAGACCGCTTCATTCCAAGTACTTCCTTCTCAGCCAATTGGGAAACAGAAGTGGAGTGGCGTGTATGTGTGTGTCCCTCTATGGCTTCCAACTTCAAAACTTCCACCTAGGTTGCCAACTCTAATGAGGTGCCATCCGGAGCCACAAGCTCAAAGTGTGTTTGTCTGTGCAAGTGAGTGGGTGGGTTGGTGAGGGGCTGTCCTTATGTGCTCTCTTCTGTGTGGGGTACTCTGTTGAAAAGTCACCCCACTCTCCCTCCTTTTTCTGTTGGTGGACTACATTAGCCAGAAGGGCAGAGGGCCAGACAGCTGAAATCACCGCTGCTGATGGAGCATGTGACTCCAAACCGAGGCTCTTTTGTTTGGACAATTACAGCCAACACACAGAGCCGTGGAAATGCAGTCTGTCATGGGAATAGGCAATGGACATTAGGAGTTATTAAAACCTACTTGTATTTTTTCAAAATGCTGTTCTTGAGAGAAAAAGCCTAAAACAGGTTCATAAAGTCACATCCCTTAACATTTTTATGAAATCAAACCATATTTTTGGTGCTATTTACAGTTTGCATTTTCTTTGCAATAGCAATTCAATTAATTTAAAATTCTTTAATTATCTCTTTAGATATTAGTTTTTATTGGTAGTGGCAGACTCCGCCAATCGATGGAGACGTTCCAATTCCCTTTGCAAGCTCAAGGGATCCAAAGACAGATGTCAATTAAAGCACATTTCCTACTTCCTACATTAAAGTGGCTGGATAAAAGCAGCAGCAGCAGGAAATGTTGGAGTTGTATTAGCACAATTTCTATCTTCCTCTGATATGACACTGAGTGAGTCATAGACAGCAAGCCTGATGTGAGTGAGACAGAATTACAAAGAATAACCCTGCACAAACATGCCTAATTTCCCAGGAATCCCTTTATGCGTCAAGGTAATTGGAATTGCGGAACCTGCCACTCACAACATAAACTTCTCTATATTTGGTAACAAAAACAAGGTTTTATCAGCTGAAAGTTAGAAAGGTTTTAACTGAAATAATTGAGGGCATGAGATCAAGAACCAGGCTAATAAAACAGTCATCTGGAGTAAATGAGAAGACTGTTTAGTTATGTTTTTTTGTGTGTGTGTTTTTTGTCTTGTGCTCCGGCACTTGAATTATCTTTCAAACAGAAATGCTTGGATTTCCGGGGCAATTAAGCTCTACAGGTTGGCTCAAATTAGAAGAATGGAAGTGGAAATGGAAGTCAAAACTTTCAAGAGAGGTGATGAAAAACAGGATCATCAACCACAAAATTAACTGACACTACCTATATCTATCTATCTATCTATCTATCTATCTATCTATCTATCTATCTATCTATCTATATTTATCCATATATCTATCTATATATCTATATCCCTATCTATATCTATATATATGACTGCAAAGCTTAAATCAGTCTAATCAACAAATCACTTGTAACTACTCTGCGCTCTCCCATAAATGCAGTTACAACAAATTGTCAGATAGTGTTTTCCCATGGTGTTTAACGACAGGATAATTTTCACAGATTGAGACCTGCCTAATATTCTTGTACAATTCAATTGCTATTTTCACTGTATGTGACTGCTGGCTGCTGAGCTTCTTCTAGGACTAAATAAATCCACTACATAAGCCAAATTCATACTATTTTATCTGGCTATGATTGCTGTATCTCAGCCAGAATGATTCAAATAACCAGTATTTTTAACAAGATTTTCTCCTTACACAGTCCCAAGTGAATGAATAATTTTTGCACCTCTCAGTCTGCTTATATTTTTAATATAAACAGCATTTATTAAGTTCGTTCAGTTTAGTTACATCTGTGAGCAACTGGTAATGTATCTCAATAATTTCAACCAAAAGGACAACTCTGAATAATGTCAGCAGTTTGGGTACATGGAAGTGTCTTTTTCAAATGTTGGTTCTTTGAGAGGAGTTTAATTGCAAGAAAAAAACTTGTGGAAAGTGAAGTCATAAAGCAGTTAATTACAGCTTTTTCACACGCTAATGGAGCTCATGCTTTCATAAAACAAATAGACTAAAAAATACAGTTAATAGACCCATCTCTCATCCACTCTCATCACCAACAAAACAAAGTGTTAAAACAGAGATCGTGATAATTTTGTCTGCTTAACCATACAAACCTAAACAAGAAAGGAGGATGAATTTGATTTATTGATCGTTGTAAACCAAAGGTCAAAATGACTTGCACGTGGGCTCACACTAGCACATTTACTAAACATAAAAGAGATAAACAGGGGAATTATATGAGCAGTGAATACAGAATTTCCACTACAGATACAAATGAAATTTATAAATGAAAGGAGTTTTGACAGCATGAGAAAAAGAAAAATGAATTACGTACTGTAAAGTCATGAACTAAGATTTAAGCACTAAGAAAATCTTGCCAGCAGAAGAGAGGGAAAGCAAACAGAAGTGTCTCATACATACACAAGTATCTGAGTTTGTTCATACTTTTCACAGTAACTCAAACACTTTGACGGACCTGGAATGAACTAAGTTACATTATAATCAGTTCAGCTTGTGCTGTGTCCCACATTGAAAACCAACAGAACTGACTGTTACAAACCAATTACAAATCTTCAACACAGTGATAAAGTCACACAGGACATGCTGACACTCATCATATTCTTGCTCCTCTCCCATGCTAGATCATGTTTCAGCTATTTCAACTGCAGCCAGATCACCTCTATAGCCTCAACCTTCAACACACACACACACACACACACACACACACACACACACACACACACACACACACACACTGTGCCTGTCCTCTCATTTTCCGGCTCTAAATCCTATTCATAAAATGGCAGTAAACCCAAAGGAAGACAGCCTGCCGTATGTTGTGCGTTTATGTCATGAGCACGTAAGTTACCTTGAATTACAGCCATGGGAGAACTTATATAAACATTAAGTTAATTTACTGCCATGATATCTCATCTCTAGTTACACAGGTATTTGTATGTATGTACCTGCTGAGTTGAACAGCAACACTCTCTCATGCTTTATTCTATATTCCCAAAAACACAGAGAAACACACCAATGATTGTCTGCACATATGCAACTTAAGATAATTTCCCAGTTGTATTCACCCCTATTCCCATGTGCCATGCAGTCATGTTGGAAGGATCTCATGCATCCTGCCAGCTGTGCAAAGGGCTTAAAACCGATTCTGTCTTCCAGACACTTTGGTCGAAGCTGCCAGACGAAAAAGTGCAGTTAGAAAGAGGAAAGCCACAAGATTATAACGTACTATATGAATAAAGACAGCTTGGAAAAATATATGTCCGTCTTTGTTCCTTTTTCTCTGACAATGTTCTTAAGTACACTTCATGGGAATCTCATTCAGTTTGCTCTATATGGTAAGGTACTTAATGTGGAATGTCAAAGAGTGCTACAGCAACTAAATTGTGGATGGGAAAAGGTAAATGAATCATCTCATAAAACCCTGATTCCAAAAACTGAGGCTGTGTACGTATAAATGAAACAATGCAATAATTTTTCAATCCATTTAAATAATATTCAATTGAGATAAGTACAAAGACTATACATTTTTGGTTTTTTAACTCATCAACTATACTTATTGTTTGTATATTTTTATTCTCAATTTGAATTAGCAACATGTTTTGAATAAACTGAACACCTGTTTGGAACATTCTGCAGGTATACAGGTTTACTAGTGTCAGGTGATAGTATTGTGAGTGTGAGTGATAAGTATGAGAGGGTATCTGCTGGAACACTTTGTAAAACTGTTTTCAGTCACAAAAACTGTTTGCAAATCATTGCTTTCTGTTAAATATTAGGCCTGTAATACTGACCTAATAACTGTTTTGGAATTGGGGTTGAAATTTATAAGCAATTAGCAAGCATCATCATAATGTACTATGCACCACAGTTAACACAGTCCAACAGGTGGCATATATATATATATATATATATATATATATATATATATATATATATATATATATAGAGAGAGAGAGAGAGAGAGAGAG